>QRDG01000825.1:0-145842 GCA_012064385.1 Puccinellia tenuiflora
TATATTTTATTTCATCTTAAAAACTTGACAAGCTTGTTGATTTGCTTGGTTTTTCCTTAATTATTTAAGACGTCTCTCGGTTCCGGTAAATATCTGCTCTGTATTCCGTCTCTGTACCGTATTCGGTCTGTATCTGTTTCCGACAATATTTGTTTCCGTATTTGTTTCCAGGGTTTCTGTATTTGTTTCCGCTTCCGCAAAAAAATATGAAAACAAATGTGGCACTACTCAGTTCCGTCCGTATCCGCTCGTTTTCATCGCTACAGCCCGACGCCACTAGTATAAGATTTACTGGTGACGTGTTGGCTAAAAGCACGCCACTCGTGCCGCTAAAGATAGTTTGGGTGGTGCTCGATTTATGATGGATCTGGATCTTTTTTTTTGGTAAAACCAACTCTAGCGAATGACTCTGACTTTTGGATTTCTACTAGTGATATGTATATACGCCGACTGACTTGTGTGTTACATAACGCTGGCACAGTGTCTAAATGCCATTTAATGTAGACACGCTCAATGGAAAATACATTTATCCGAGTATGTTTTCTCTTAAATTCCTGTCGTCCAATTCCGACCAATATGCCATGTGAATAAAAAAAAAGAATTTTTTCATGCCATGTAACAATTTGTGTTGTGTTTTTGCTGTCAATCCATATATTATGTGTTGAATCTTGAAATGACTGGAATTTTGAAAATAAGCCTACGCCTTTAGTCGTAAAAAACATGATAAATTTGGGTGGAAATTTCTTCAAGGAGAAGTTGAAGTGCAATAATCACGATCTGGTCATGTCCCCCAGTCTCTCTCTCTCGTATGATTTCCCATCAAAGAGTCATTAGGAAGTCATCACAAATTCGGGAATGAATCAATCACCCTTTTTTTGGCCATGGTGGATCTATTTGTCACCGGATTTGCCCTTCCCCTTGTCATTTTTCAGAGCGGATACCCCCTTCAATATGGTCCAACAATGGGCCAATCTAAATGGCATTCTCTCAAGTTGATTATACAAAATAGTTTTTTTTTTTAACAAGGGGAAGGACCCCGAAGGGTCCAGACTGCATTATACGGTGGGCATAAAAATTACATCAAGGTTCTCCAAGAAAAAAGAAAATACAAGCAAGCCCTTGACTTTTACAAATAGGACCTCAACTAAAGATTTGGGAACGCAATCAGGTCCCTCTCCACCGGTGAAGAACAACTGAACACAGCAGCCGTCAGCGCCGTCGCCGGGGACGGAACCACTTGGAGACGGAGCGACGAAGGGCGGCGCCGCAGAGTTGCTCAAAGGCCTCCATGAAGGCACGCCGGCCTGGAGGTTGAGAGAGCTGTGGCATTCGTCGCACCACATCGCGGAGAGGCCCTGCCGGCCAAAGATAGCCATGGCGCAAAATCACCACCGCTGAGGAACTCCGCTCGTTGCAGTCAGAAGATCTCCCCGTAGAGTAGCCGAATCCATCCACCCCTCCTTCCTTCCGCCACCACGACGATGCAGAAGAAGCAGAGCGGGAGATCCGGGAACTCCACCACGAACCAGAACGAGGTTATTTAGAGGAAGGGAAGCAGCAGTGAAGCCACCACCCGTCGTCTCCAACCTCTGGAGCTCGACTAGTGGCAGAACAACCACTATGCACCACCGGCCGGCGCTCGCGATCCGCGGCGGTGTTCTTCCCAACAGCAGGAACGGCATAACGCCATACGGCACAACGGCACAAACTACAAGCAGACAAACTCTGAAACTACTAACTATTCTACCACTATACAAAGCAGGCCGGCACCTTACTTCATCCCTCCACCAGCCGGCAAAGCCGCCAGCGGGCGAGAGCGGCCGGAGCCGAAGAACGCCGGGAGACTCTCAAAACAGGGGAAGTCGCCTCTCTCTCTACTGTAGAAAGGGAAAGGGATTAGTGGTCACAAATTTATTATACAAAATAGTGGACGACTCCATCTAGCAAATTAACAACCAAGCCTTGCACAACAACTAGCTCCACGTAAAGTATCTATCTACTGTTAAGCTGGGTATGGATGTGTAATCTAACTATACAATTTCATGCAATTGTAGGTGTCATCTCACAAAAAGCACATTAAAGATGCCAAGCCGTCAAGTCTTGCCCTCCAAGCACATTAAAGGCAGCCAGCGGATGGTGATATAATTATGACCAACCACTGGTTTTCTCTTTTGCCAGCAGACAAGCACACATGGTGAGATCGATCAGACCATCCACTATGTGGTGGAAAAGCGAACCATAACTCTCTCTCCTACCTTTGAATCGGTTCTATATATAGTAGGGAATCAATTCCTGTGTCAGACGAAAGAAGCGAACCAACAACTTGGTTCGGTTCAACTGGATCAATCTGTGAGCAGCACCACAGCTAGCCCACTTGGCAGGGAGAGAAAGCATGGATAAAATATTGATTGCATGGTGCATGTATCCAGCATACGTTTGACAGAGCAAATTGCAGATAACACCAATGTTCGGTGCCAAAATTGCACAAAACACAGAAACAAACTGGTTTTGCAGCAAGACCCAGTTTTTGGGGTAATACGTGCATCTAACCCAAACGGATGATTTAGTGGCTAACAACGTATTTAATATGTGGGTCCATATGTTATATGTATATCATGATTATACGAAATTTCAAAATTACAACATACGTATAAAAGTTGCACAAAGAAATAATCAAAATATGTTTTGTAGCAGACCTCAGTATTCGGGTAAGATGTCTAGCCCCAAATAGATGATTTAGCCCCCTTAACAATGTACCTGACACATGGACATGTATTTCATACGTGGACATGTATTTATATACGTATACCATAATTATATTAAAAATAAAAAACATGCAACAATATAAAATAAAGATTTATGTATGTGCAAAATATGCATATAAAATAGAGATACAAAATGTTTTTTATTTGCATAATCTCTATGTTTTTTACCTTTATGCCGTCATTTAATAATTTTTCGTATAATTGTGATATATGTATAAATACGTGGATTAGATACGTGTTAAGTCTCTAAATCATCTATTTGGGCTAGGTGCAACGTATTACCCCAAAAGTTGGGGTTTGCTGCAAAACATGTTTGTTTCTATGTTTTGTGCAATTTTGACACCAAACATTGGTGTTACCTGCAATTTCCTCCGTCTTGACACAAGCGATGCTTAACATTGCAGGGCAAATAGAGCGATTCAATTGCCCTGACACATTTTCCTTTAAACCGAACACACGTAAGGCTGGTGCCAGTTGCACCGCCTCACTATTGTCCCGCCACGTCAGCTTTTACCCCCACTCTCACCCCACTCTTACCCCACTCCGTTTTCATCACTACTGCCCGACGCCACTAGTATAAGATTTTACCGGTGACGTGTTGGCTAAAAGCACGCCACTCGTGCCGCTAAAGATAGTTTTGGGTGGTGCTCGATTTATGATGGATCTGGATTTTTTCTTGGTAAAACCAACTCTAGGGAACGACTCTGATTTTTGGATTTCTACTAGTGATTGGAGTTTTCAAGATGATGCGGCGATTTTGCATGGTTTTCTACACCTCCCCAGGAAAAATTATGCGACGATGCTACAACAGTAAAAAAATTGCGAGCGAGCCTCTTTTTTTTTTTAGACTAGTGTAGACTGGGAGAAGTTGAAGTGCAACCCAATAATGCATAAGATGAGGAGGAACGTAAGGTTGTATCTGGTGTGTGCGTGTAGTCTAGTCTAGTAGTGTGAAAAGAAAGAAGAATTGTGGGTCGTGGATCAGGGTCTGGTCTTGCACGAGTCTGCACAAAATTATGTTGGTGTGGGGATCATGGTTTGGTGTTACACGAGTCACGGGTGCCAGCGTGATTATTAGGCTCAGATGTACTATGTCCACCAGTTTTTCCCTCGGATATGATGATTGCAGCGTCTATGTGCCGACTGACTCGTGTGTTACATATTACGCTGGCACATTGTCTAAATGCCATTTAATATAGACACGCTCAATGGAAAATACATTTATCCGTATGTTTTCTCTCAAATTCCTGTCGTCCATTTCCGACCAACATGCCATGTGAATAAAAAAAGGAAATTTTCATGCCACGTAACAATTTTGTGTTGTGTTTTTGCTGTCAATCCATATATTATGTGCTGAATCTTGAAATGACTGGAATTTTGAAAATAAGCCTACGCTTTAGTCGTAAAAAACATGATATAGTGCAATAATCACGATCTGGTCATGTCCCCCGGTCTCTCTCTCTCGTATGATTGCCCATCAAAAAGTCATTAGGAAGTCATCACAAATTCATCACAAATTCGGGAATGAATCAATCACCCCTTTTGTTGGCCATGGTGGATCTATTTGTCACCGGATTTGCCCTTCCCCTTGTCATTTTCCGGAGCGGATACCCCCTTCAATATGGTCCAACAATGGGCCAATCTAAATGGCATTCTCTCAAGTTGATTATACAAAATAGTGGCCGACTCCATCTAGCAAATAAAAGAAATCAATCAACATATGCAATAATAAGCGAAGGAAACAACAAAAATGAAGCAAACAAAACTTACATTTTGCACTTGGGCATAGCACCCGGCAAACTTGTTCACGGAGTCTTGGATGCATACCCATCTATGGCGGAGAGATTGCTCGGTGAGCGTGGTGTTGAGTGTATGCGGATGTTCATTGTAAACTTGTTTCATCAACGGAATCCATGATTGTGGCCAACCAAGCCTTGCACAACAACTCATCCTCATGGACGGAGTAGAAATTTCGTATCTGGCATTGAACCAACAAGTATCACAATTAAACTACCGTCCTAAAAATTAGATCGTACAACGATAAAGGAGATGCGGAGATACTGGCTTCGCACCATGGAGCGAAAGCTTGAAGCTTGTCTGGTTGCCCTAGCTAATTGGGTGACCTTTGCTGCATACCACCTTGAAGGAGCTGCTGGGTCCTTGTGGGAAAACTTTCGTGTGATGCAGCCTGCCGATCACATTGTGACTCGGCCGGAGTTCAAAGAGGCTTTCCGAGGGTTTCATATTCCGGAGGGTCTAATGGAGCTTAAGGAAGAGGAGTTCCTCAGGTTAACGCAGGGCAATGGTTCTGTGTGCAACTACCGAGGTCATTTCAACCGCCTCGCCTGGTATGCTCCTGAAGAGGTGTCTACTGATGCCAAGAAACAGGTTCTGTTCCGCAAGGGACTAGACCCTGAGCTTCGTCGTGATCTCCATCTCTTGGATTTCAATAGTTTCCAAAGTCTTGTGGACAAGGCTCTGAAGGCTGAAAAAGGGAAGGTTGAGTATGAAGCTACTCGCAAGCGTCCTCGAGAGGTCGCTCAGCCCTCTGGGTCAGGCACTCAGAAACGTCGTGTCTGGATTCCCTACAGTGATGTTCCGCGTGCCCCTTACCAACCAAGGCCGTCGGGATATGCCCCTCGTCCGCCGCGCCCCTATGCTCCATCAACCTATGCGCGTGGGACTGGGTATCGTCCTCTTATGCCTGCTCCGCCAGGTCTTACCTGCTTCACCTGTGGTAAGCCTGGCCACTACTCGAAGGAATGCCCTCAGAAGACAGCTGGTCATGGATCCCCTCCGCCAACTAGAGGTGCTAAGACTGCTGTTGTTGGACGTGGTCGTCTGACCCATGTCACCGCTGATGAAGCTGAAGAGGATCTTAGTGTTCTTCTGGGTACGCTTCGTATCAACACTGTTCCAGCTATAGTTTTGTTTGATTCCGGTGCATCGCATTCATTCATATCATCAAGCTTTGCATGAAATAACAACATACCGTTTGAAGAAATTGTTTCCCCACTGGTGATTAATACACCAGGATCTCGTTGGCAGACCAACTGGATTACTCCTGAAGTCCAAATTAATATCGTTTCCTTTTCCATTCCCTACTCGCTGATAGCCTTGAAGTCAACCGATCTTGACGTCATTTTGGGCATGAATTGGCTAGTTAAGTATCAAGCTCAGCTTGACTGTGCTGCGAAGACCGTTACTGTAACCAATGCTTCCGCTGAAATTGTACGGTATTGGTCTCCAATGTCAGTACCTCCATCAGCAGAATCTCCGCTCTCGCTGGAACTTGCACTATACTTTATGGAAGGTATATCCCCTCATGATATTCATGAAGTGTCGGTAGTAAGTGACTTTCCGGATGTTTTTCCTGAAGAACTACCTGGCATGCCACCAGATCGATGTGTGGAGTTTGTCATTGAATTGGTTCCTGGAACTGCTCCTGTTTCCAAAAGACCGTATCTTATGCCTCAAGATGAATTGGTCGAATTAAAGAAGCAAATTGATGAGTTGCTAGCAAAGGACTTCATTCAACCCAGTAGTTCTTCCTGGGGATGTCCTGTGTTCTTTGTCAAGAAACGGGATACCACAATTCCGCGTTTGGTTGTCAATTATCGGCCGCTTAATGCAGTAACCATCAAGAATAAATATCCTCTGCCTCAGATAAATGACTTGTTTGATCAGTTAGCTGGTGCAACAGTCTTCTCAAAGATGGATCTGAAATCAGGATAGCATCAGATAAAGATCAGAAAGGAAGATATTCCGAAGACGGCATTCATTACTCGTTATGGTCTTTACGAGTATACCGTTATGTCTTTCAGTCTCACAAATGCCCCAGCTACTTTCATGAGGCTAATGAATTCAGTGTTTATGGACTACCTCGACAAATTTGTCGTTATTTACATCGATGATATCCTCATCTACTCCAGGACCGAAGAAGAACATGTCGAACATCTACGTTTGGTATTGACAAAGCTTTGAGATCATCGTCTTTATGCCAAGTTCTCTAAATGCGAGTTTTGGTTGAAAGAGCTCGTCTTTCTTGGACACGTGGTGTCTTCTGAAGGTGTGGCCGTCATTCCAAATAAGATCCAATCTATTCTGGACTGGGAGATGCCCAAGTCAGTCAAGGATGTTCATAGCTTCCTCGGATTGGCAGGTTATTACCGTCGATTCATCAAAGGCTTTTCCAAACTCGCGAAGCCAATGACTGATACGTCTCCAACGTATCTATAATTTCTTATGATCCATGCTTGTTTTCATACCATTTGCTACATGTTTTGTTTACATCTTATAGCATTTTTATGCATTTTCTGGAACTAACCTATTAACAAGATGCCACAGTGCCAGTTCCTGTTTTCTGCTGTTTTCCCGTTTCAGAAAAGTACTTATGGAAATATTCTCGTAATTGGACGGGACAAAAAGCAGCAGTCTTATAATTTAATAGACTACACGGAGCCCGAAGGAGAGGACCTGGAGGGCCGTGGGCCGGCCACACCATAGGGTGGCGCGGGACCCATGCCTGCCGCGCCACCAGGTGGTGCGGGGCCCACGGGAGCCCTCCGACGCCGCCCTTTCGCCTATATATTGCCCCCGACGCATAAAACCTAGAGGGAACCGTCATATTCCAAAGAAACATCTGCAGCGCCGCCGCCATCGCCGACAAGTTTCGGGGGACAGAAGTCTCTGTTCCGGCACCCTGCCGGGACGGGGAAGTGCCCCCGGAGCCATCTCCATTGACTCCACCACCATCTTCATCGCCGTTGCTGACTCCCATCATGAGGAGGGAGTAGTTCTCCCTCGGGGCTGAGGGCCGTACCGGTAGCCATGTGGTCTATATCTCTCTCTCTCGTGATGTGATCTATATGTGATCATGAGCTTTGCAATCTAGATGTTGTTATGCTACTCAAGTGGGCTTTATTTATGTGATCTCCGGAGACTCCTTGTCCCACGTGTGTAAAGGTGACAGTGTGTGCACCGTGTGGGTCTTTAGGCTATATTTTACAAGATACTTGTTCACTGATTTATTATTTGAGTTGGATGTCTCTATGAAATTGTGGTGTGTTAGTACCTCCTATGAATGCTCATGGTCCAGTGTGGGGTATTCATTAGTACTTGGGAATATATGTTTGAGGCGTGCTTTTGCATTCCTACACAATGAATTAGTGTTCGTTATCCAGCCGGAGAATACTTCGGAGTAGTATGTTGAAGTGCTTATATTTATATTCAATTATGATTGCATTGTTGAGAGTGACCACTGGTGAAAGTATGATCCCTAGGCCTTGTTTCTAAGCATTGAAACACCGTTTAAAACAAGTTCTGCTACATGTTTGCTTGCTGCCATTTTTATTTCAGATTGCAATTACTACTTATAATCATCCATATTACTTGTATTTCACTATCTCTTCGCCGAACTAGTGCACCTATACATCTGACAAGTGTATTGGGTGTGTTGGGGACACAAGAGACTTTTTGTATTGTGATTGCAGGGTTGCTTGAGAGGGATACCTTTGACCTCTACCTCCCTGAGTTCGATAAACCTTGGGTGATTCACTTAAGGGAAACTTGCTGCTGTTCTACAAACCTCTGCTCTTGGAGGCCCAACACTGTCTACAAGAATAGAAGTGTGTGTAGACATCAAGCTATTTTCTGGCGCCGTTGCCAGGGAGGTAAGGTAAGCGGCACTCACACTCCAGCAAAGAAGCTATCCGGCAACGAAGCTATTTTCTGGCGCCGTTGCCGGGGAGGTAAGGTAAAAGGTACTCACATCATCTGGCTACTAAGCTATTTTCTAGTACTGTTGCTGTTGTGTGAGTGCTCGAAGTTATTTCCTTTAGATTCTGCAATTATATCTTTTTGTTTCTTGTTTTTAATTTCACTAGTTAGGCTTAATGGAAAACAACAAAAAGTTTAGTATTAGTTCTTTGGAAGCCATTATTGCTAATGCTATGGAAAAGTCTAAGCTTGGGGAAGCTAGTTTTTATGAAAATGATCTTTTTAGTCCCCCAAGCTTTGAGGAGGAAATTTGCTTTGATGATACTATACCTCCCATATATGATGATTATAATGATGAATGTGATCTTTTCAGTATATCTACTATTGAGCATAAATTCTTTTGTGATTATGATATGCCTCCTATATATGATGATTACAATGATGGCTATGGTAGTTTTACTCTCACTATTACTAATGAGAAGGATTTTACTTATGTGGAGAGTAATAATGACACTTTTATGCATATGGATCATGATAAGAATTTTACATGTGATGGTTATATTGTAGATTTTATCAATGATGCTACTGAAAGTTTTTATGAAAAAGGGAGACATGGCTTCATATATCACAATAACATTGAATCTCCTCTCCTTTTGTTGAAATTTTTGAAGTTGCACCTATTTTGTCTTCCTATGCTAGTCAATTTATGCTTCATGGATTTATTTACTTACAAGATTCCAATGCATAGGAAGTGGGTTAGACTTAAATGAGTTTTATAGTTGCTTCTTGATGCTCCCTTATTGTGCTCCAACTCTCATTTTTATGTGAGCATCATCAAAATTACCATGCCTAGCTAAAAGGCTTTAAAGAAAAGCGCTTATAGGAGACAACCCATCATTTTATTTTCAGTATCTTTGCTTTTATTTGAGTCAAGAAGTTTGTTTACTTCTGTAGCAACTTTTTTGTATCTTTATTTTCTTGCAATGTTGTGCCAAGTAAGGTCTCTAGTAGAAAGTTTTTGCTATATTTGGATTTCTGCACAGGAAACAGATTTCTGTCTGTCACCGTTAAATTCTCCATTTATTCCAGAAGCAACGAAATGCTTTGAGATTTTTTGTGCTGAATCCCCATATATGTATGCAACTTTTTATAGTTCAGTGATTTTCGATTTGAGCAACTCTAGTGCCTCGAAAAAATTCGTCTTTACAGACTGTTCAGATTTTGACAGATTCTACCTTTTATTGTGCATTGCTTCCTTTGCGATGTTTATTTTGATCTTTTTGATTCTTTGAGCATCAGTGGCTGTAGCTAATGTTATAATGCATTAAGGTGTGCTTGTGTCACAGTAGAACTTGTGAATTTTTGGTTTATGCACTAACTCTCTAATGAGAATTACTTTGAGTTTGATGTGGTGGAAGTTTTCAAGTAAGCAAAAGGGACGATATGATAAGATCAAGAAGAGTGAAAAGCCTAAGCTTGGGGATGCCCCGGTGGGTCATCCCCAGCAAATTCAAGAAGACTCAAGCATCTAAGCTTGGGGATGCCCAAGGCATCCCCTTCTTCATCGACAAAACTATCAGGTCATCTTTAGTGATACTATATTTTTATTCCACTACATCTTATGTATTTTGCTTGGAACGTCTGTTTTTATTTTGAGTGTGTGTTTTAGTTTGCTTAATAAGTTGGATCCTAGCTTTCTTGTGTGGGAGAGAGACACGCTCCGCTTTTTCATATGAATACTCTTGTGCTTCGCTTATATTTGTTGAGTATTCTTAGCTACTGTCTGTTTTCTAGTAAGCTCTCGCTTTTAGCATGTTATCTTGTTTAGAGCTGCTAGTTCTTTGTGTTAAGATCTCTTGTGTTTCACTCCTATTTGTTAGAGAGTTGTTTTAGTTGTTTGGTTGATGTGTTAGATTGAAAAATGCTATGCTTGTGATAGTGGTATGAAATAGAGAAAAGCTGCATAGTCTTGTAGACCATTGTGTAGATAACTTGCTCCTCTTCAATTATTTTGAGGTATTAAAATAACTAATGGTTAAAATTTGTTGGCTAATGTTGTTAAGAGCTGATTAGTGAAGATGTGTTAGTAGAGCGTGGAGCCGTACTTTTCTGAACTAAAAACAACTTAAGTCAATAGTGCTTTAGTGTCGTGATTTCCTCTTAGTTAAAAAGAAGTTTCTAATGGTATAGTTACTGCAACGGTCGGGGAAGCCAACGGGGCACTTGTGTCGCCGCCACGATCCCTCTCGGGGTGTCTCTAACCATTTGTGAGACTTTGATACTGTTAGTTGTTTGCAATATACGACATGCTATGTGAGTTTTTGGTTTTTGGCACTTCCAACTCCATATTTTGCTAGCCTCTTCGGTACTTTGCATTGCCCTTTTTCACATTGAGATTGGTGCATACTTCGCAAGTACATCCAACCCCGTGGGAGATCTTCATCTTGTTCTCCTACACATAAGCCAACTATCTTCCTCAAAACAGCCACCATATCTACCTATCACAGCATTTTCATAGCTGTTCCGAGATACATTGCCATGCAACATCCATCATTTACATTACATGACTTTATGTCATTTTTACTTCATTGCCATATAGTATTGCTTGACCATTTGAGTTAGTGTGATGCGTGGTTTTCCACATGTGTTACATCTTTTCCACACTACGCTCGGTCTTGCATATCTGCATATCCACCATACACCATGTATTAGTCTTTGAGTTTCGAGTACACCAAAAAGTGTGATGATCATCTTGTAAAATAGAGTGTTGCCTCTACCTGTGAGCATATTGAAAAGATTCCAAAGTGGCCAATCAAAAAAGTCCAAAAGAGACCAATGAGAGAAAAATATAAAAGAGCCCAATGAGAGAAAAATATAAAAGAGCCACAAAGGCCTCAAAAAGCAAAAAGCAAAAAAGAGAAAAAAAAGAATATAAAATGAGAGAGGGAGCAACACTACTATCCTTTTATTCCACACTTGTGCTAGTAGCACCTACATCATTATAGTGAGTTTTCATGCTTCATTAGTATAACTATGTGGGGACCAAACGTTATAGAACTTGGCTTGTATATTTCAATGATGAGCCTCCTCAAGTGATCTCTAGGTCTTCATGAGCAAGCAAGTTGGATGCACCCCGACTAGTTCCATTGGAGAGCTTCCATTCATATAGCTCTATGTGCATCCGTTGCATGACAATCACTACTCCTCATTCAGTGTCTACTACGGGACTTCCTCTTGTCTTGTGGTTACCTCTTCCACTGTTTGAGCCTTTCTTTTTGGCCTTCCAAACCCCCATTATTATTCTCTTTGCCATAACCTCATGGTGCCAAGCCTTCTTCTTGCTTGTATTAGTTGAGTGGACTACATAACAGTTGATAAGTTAAGTGGATGGATTAAGGACACTTGACTTGAGCTTGGCTATTTCTATTATTGACTGAATTTGATGCTTTGAAGATTGATTGACATTTTACATTGGAGACACAATTTACTATCCTTCTTTCTAAACCTTATGTATGGTTCCTTGTCTCCAACATGCTGATTCATGAAAAGTTCTAGCTTCTTTTAGCTAGCATTTGTTAATCATTGTTTGCTTAATATCAACTATAGACAATTGTTTTGGATCACCTTATTCACATCATGTGCTTTGCATTGCTATGTTGATCTAGATTGTGAGTTAGCATGTCTCCTAAGAAATTATTTGTTATCGTTTTACCTACTCGAGGACGAGTAGAACTAAGCTTGGGGATGCTGATACGTCTCCAACGTATCTATAATTTCTTATGATCCATGCTTGTTTTCATACCATTTGCTACATGTTTTGTTTACATCTTATAGCATTTTTATGCATTTTCTGGAACTAACCTATTAACAAGATGCCACAGTGCCAGTTCCTGTTTTCTGCTGTTTTCCCGTTTCAGAAAAGTACTTAAGGAAATATTCTCGTAATTGGATGGGACAAAAAGCAGCAGTCTTATAATTCAATAGACTACACGGAGCCCGAAGGAGAGGACCTGGAGGGCCGTGGGCCGGCCACACCATAGGGTGGCGCGGGACCCATGCCTGCCGCGCCACCAGGTGGTGTGGGGCCCACGGGAGCCCTCCGACGCCGCCCTTTCGCCTATATATTGCCCCCGACGCATAAAACCTAGACGGACCCGTCATATTCCAAAGAAACATCTGCAGCGCCGCCGCCATCGCCGACAAGTTTCGGGGGACAGAAGTCTCTGTTCCGGCACCCTACCGGGACGGGGAAGTGCCCCCGGAGCCATCTCCATCGACTCCACCACCATCTTCATCGCCATTGCTGACTCCCATGATGAGGAGGGAGTAGTTCTCCCTCGGGGCTGAGGGCCGTACCGGTAGCCATGTGGTCTATATCT
Organism: Puccinellia tenuiflora; assembly: GCA_012064385.1. Classification (NCBI taxonomy): domain Eukaryota; kingdom Viridiplantae; phylum Streptophyta; class Magnoliopsida; order Poales; family Poaceae; genus Puccinellia; species Puccinellia tenuiflora. The sequence continues at coordinate 12,863 of QRDG01000825.1, forward strand.
CTCTCTCCCATAATGTGATCTATATGTGATCATGAGCTTTGCAATCTAGATGTTGTTATGTTACTCAAGTGGGCTTTATTTATATGATCTCCGGAGACTCCTTGTCCCACGTGTGTAAAGGTGACAGTGTGTGCACCGTGTGGGTCTTTAGGCTATATTTCACAAGATACTTGTTCACTGATTTATTATTTGAGTTGGATGTCTCTATGAAATTGTGGTGTGTTAGTACCTCCTATGAATGCTCATGGTCCAGTGTGGGGTATTCATTAGTACTTGGGAATATATGTTTGAGGCGTGCTTTTGCATTCCTACACAATGAATTAGTGTTCGTTATCCAGCCGGAGAATACTTCGGAGTAGTATATTGAAGTGCTTATATTTATATTCAATTATGATTGCATTGTTGAGAGTGACCACTGGTGAAAGTATGATCCCTAGGCCTTGTTTCTAAGCATTGAAACACCGTTTACAACAAGTTCTGCTACATGTTTGCTTGCTGCCATTTTTATTTCAGATTGCAATTACTACTTATAATCATCCATATTACTTGTATTTCACTATCTCTTCGCCGAACTAGTGCACCTATATACATCTGACAAGTGTATTGGGTGTGTTGGGAACACAAGAGACTTTTTGTATTGTGATTGCAGGGTTGCTTGAGAGGGATACCTTTGACCTCTACCTCACTGAATTCGATAAACCTTGGGTGATTCACTTAAGGGAAACTTGCTGCTGTTCTACAAACCTCTGCTCTTGGAGGCCCAACACTGTCTACAAGAATAGAAGCGTGTGTAGACATCAATGACCGACCTTCTGAAGAAAAGTAAGAGGTTTGAATGGTCAGAAAAGGCTGAAGAAAGCTTCCAGACTTTGAAAGTCAAGTTAACAACGGCTCCTGTGCTCGTCCTCCCGGACACAAGCAAGGAATTCGTCATCTTCTGTGATGCCTCTCTTCAAGGCCTCGGCTGTGTGCTGATGCAAGAAGGCCATGTAGTAGCTTATGCTTCTCGCCAACTGAAGCCACATGAGGTAAACTATCCAACTCATGATCTAGACCTTGCAACTGTTGTTTATGCTCTACAAAAATGGCGACATTACCTGCTTGGTAACCGATGAGAGTGATATTTGGATCATCAAACTCTGAAGTATCTCTTTACCCAGCCGGATCTGAATCTCAGACGGAGACGATGGTTGGAGTTGATCACAGACTACAATCTGGGTCTAAATTATCAACCCGACAAAGCTAACGTTGTGGCTGACGCGCTAAGTCAGAAATCTTATTGCAACAATCTGATGATTGAAGAAGCTCAACCTTCTCTCCATAATGAATTCGCCCGCTTGAATCTCGAAGTTGTTCCTTCGGGTTATCTTGCTAATCTGGAGATCAAGTCAACTCTTGAAGACCAAATCAAAGCTGCACAAAAGCGTGATCCGGGTATTCACGAGATCAAGGGAAACATTGGTAGTGGAAAAGCTAAATGCTTCTCCGTTGATTATCATGGTGTTGTCTACTTTGGCAACCGTCTGATAGTGCCAAAGAAAAGGAAATTGAGAGAGTTAATCCTTCGAGAAGCTCATGAATCTCCTCTCTCTATCCATCCTGGTAGCACTAGAATGTACCAAGATCTTCGTCAAAGGTTCTGCTGGACTCACATGAAGCGAGAAATTGCTCAGTTCGTGGCCGAATGCGACGTATGTCATCGTGTCAAGGCTGAACATCAGAGGCCTGTTGGTACTCTTCGCCCTATACCCATCCCTGAGTGGAAATGGGATGAAATCGGTATGGACTTCATTACCAAACTCCCGAAAGCTCAAAAGGGACATAATGCCATTTGGGTAATCGTTGATCGCCTATCTAAGGTTGCTCATTTCCTTCCGGTTCGAGAGGACATCCGTGCTAGTCAGCTGGCAGATTTATATGTCTCCTGAATTGTTCCCCTACATGGAGTTCCTCTGAAGATTATATCTGATCGTGGAAGTCTTTTCGTCTCCAAGTTCTAGGAAAGTTTCCACAATGCTACGGGAACTCGTCTCTCCTTTAGCACGGCATATCATCCTCAAACTGATGGTCAGACTGAAAGGGTGAATCAAAATCTTGAGGACATGCTTCGAGCATGTGTTATCTCCTTCGGCAAGGATTGGGAGAAATATCTTCCATTTGCTGAGTTCTCTTACAACAACAGTTATCAATCCAGTTTGGGCATGGCGCCTTATGAAGTTTTTCTTTAACGCCTTTTAGCTAGGCACTTAGTGCAATTGCAATACATAATAATTCCAAGGTGCTGCTATTAAACTAAATCAAATTTTGTTTCCAAGTTACAGAAAGGTTGCTTAAATGGCCAACTTCTAAATGAAAGGTAAGAACCATTAAGAATCAAATGAAAACGCAAAGAGGCCACTCTTGCAACAAAAGTCAGAATCTGTCCAGAAAACAGCAGCTGGAAAACGTAATTTTTAGGTGCACTTAAACATGTCCCAGATTTTAGCCAATTTTTGTGCATGCAGAGGATTCGGTGATACAACCTCATTAAATTTTACGTGATTTTTAGAGTTTCCAGTAAAATATGTGAAATCGCGCAATGAGCAGTAGATGCTGAAAACAGAAAACCACTTTTTACATATGTATCAACTAAACTAAATGGGTAAAACTTGGTACTTTATTTTTGAGAAACTAAATACCAGAGACTAAATGAGACCTAAACTATCTAGCTACAGAAAGGAAAACTTTAAATAAAAATCAAAAGTAAAAACAAAATAAAGAACCAAACAAAGAAGCAAAACAAAATATTTTTGTTGTTTTGAATTTATAGGTGAAAGTAAAGTAGCAATAAAACCAATTAAAGAGCCTAATAAAACTAAATAAGGTAAAACCAAGATATATAAAAAATAATTATAATACAAGTTTAAGACAATGCATATCATGTGGACGGGTAATATAGAGTATGAACGAGACAACCTCATGTTAGTTGATGAATAGGGGGATGACTCGGGCATCCCCAAGCTTAGATGATTGTATCTTCTTGAATATATTTTTGGGATGCACCTACACATCCCCAAGCTTGAGCTCTTGCGTCTTCTTGTTCATCTCATATCACCATATTGATTAGAACTTATAGGCTACATCCACATAAAACTTCACAAAACTCATTAGTAGGGTTAGTACTCATTAAATAAAATCCACTCATGTTCAAGTATTGTCAAATTTCATAATATTTATTAAACATTATCCACAATAATACCGAGGTTTCTTATTATTTCCGTTGTCCGTCGAAAAACTAAGGAAACTTTTGAACCCTAAGTACAATATTTAAATAAACAGAATAGAAATCTACCAAAACTGAACAGTCTGTAAAGATGACACTCAACGAGATAGTTACGTAGCTCAAATCAAAAAATTTAAAACTAATGAAAGACAGATAATAATCTCAGGTTTATGCACACAATTTTTCAGGTCAAAATACTATTCTGAGATTTATCACGATTTTATTTACAGAGAAGCACAGAAATCTGTCTAAACTAAACAGTCAGTAAAGATTGAATTTTTAGACATATTTAAATAATTCAAATCAGAAAAGTTATAACTAATAAAAGAAAGGTAACAGGCTTTGCTTTGCACTCAAAAAATTTCAGATCAAGATCACGTTCTGTTGATTTTAAATATTTTATACGGTGGAGCACAGAAAATCTGTTTCTGGACAGCAAAGCAAAACTATCAACTTTCAATTAACTAAAGACTATAATTAGCATTTTATTTTTATGTACAGAGGTATATACACAATATTTACAATATTTACATGTTTTTGATGAAAAGCTTCCATGGAAAGATTTGTTTTGGTTTCATAGGCATGAACACAAGTGTTCAAGGTCGACCCCCATTTAGCCATTACTCATCTTTCCAATCACTTTTCTTTTTGAAAACGTTTTAAGATAACAACTACAACTAATTTTTTTGTAATTCGCATTCCCTATCCATAATAAGATAAAGAACAACTTAAAACTGAAAATAAAAACTACTTAGAGATAAAGCAAACAAGTGCACACAAGAACATTAACCTACGCTATGGCTCCCCGGCAACGGCGCCAGAAAAGATCTTGATAACCCACAAATATAGGGGATCGCGTGTAGCCTTTTCGATAAGTAAGAGTGTCGAACCCAACGAGGAGCTAAAGGTAGGATAAGTATTCTCTCAAGTTCTATCAACCACTGATACAACTCTACGCACACAAAACGTTTGCTTTATCTAGAAAATAATACTAGAGTAATAATACGGGTATGAGAGATAGCTTTGCAAGATAATAAATACAAGAAAGTAAATATTAGTGCTGCAGCAATAAAATATACTAAGTAATCATAAACTAACAGTACCATGAGTGTAGAAAAGTGGTGGTAATTGTGGTGGCTTTGTCCAAGATTAATGAGTGAAGATATCGGGTTCATTGTCTTCGATGCAGTTTTCAATGTGGGAGAGGCTAAATATACATGCACTCTATTACTTGGGATTACAAGTACTATATGATTGGATTGTTAGCAAATATCCGTATATACTAACAATGCATTAAGGTTTCCCCAACCATAGTCTTAAGTTTATGGTCCTCTTACTCCCGTACGTGCAACTAACCGGTTCGCGTCCTTAGGTTTCTGTCACTCCGGCAGAACTTCCCCCGCTTCGTTTACAAATACTACCAACCCTAGGGTGTTTGATCCATGCGCGCACAAATATAATGGACACCAAAGGACAGTACCATATCAACATACAACTCTAATGAACCAAATACATTCAACCATTCAATCTAAGAACAAATAAACTACGGAAACATGACGTAGATCATAGGATAAATATTATAGCATCAAACACCATGTTTACATAGGACGGTACAGAGGTTTGTGGGAGGATGAACCACTGTATACAAGGAGGAATTGGCGGTGGAGATGGCGGTGAAGACGGCGGAGAGGTCAGCGAGAGGCGCAGGGCGGCGCCGGCGCCGGCGGTGGCGTAGGGGGCTCCTCCTGCGTCGTCGGTTCCATGGGAGAGCGCCGCCCCTTAGCACTCTTCCTTCATAGCTTCTTGGGAGCCCTCCCCCATGGAGATGGGATCCATGGGGGAGGCAAAAACATGGCTTTGGTGGCTGCAAATTCGTGGGTATGGGGTGCTCCCCACGTCCTAGGGTTTCCTCCTTTATATAGACTCTTGGATTCCCATCTAGGGCTTCGGTAAATCGGGCTTTTCTCCGCCGTCCGGACTCCGATTGGGCCGAATTTTAATTCCAGAATTATTAGGAGAAAATTCCCTGCAACTTTCGCGACTAGACTTTTTCCATTTGACGTCATCTTCGGGCCGAAACGGGTCAATCTTTGAAAATAGTTTTCAGACAGATTTCAGGAAAGTCCAAATTCGACTCCAACAATATTTCCTCTTGTATTCTTGATAATTTCTACACATCAAAGAGTAAAACAAGAACATTATGCACTTTTACAACCATTAGTAGGTTAGTCCACATAAATCATAAACTTAATATAATAACAAGTGCTAAAAGCATAAAAATGACATGAAACAATCAAAAATTATAGATACGTTTTGGACGTATGAAGCCCCGACAGGACCACCAAGGCGGTGGCCACCGGGGGGATGACGACCACAGAACTTGCCCTTTTTTAAAACTGCAGCACAAAATGAACCCGATTTAAAAAAAAATCACAAGCTGACCTTTTTTCATGGCGCAGCGCCATAGTACATTACATGGCGATTTGATCTATGGCGACTTACGGCGTTATGCGACCATGGCGCGCTAACCCGGTGCGTCGTGCAATATATCATGACGCCCTATCAAAGGGCGCCATGCAAAAAAGGGTCGGATTGTGAAAAATTTGCAGATTTTTTAGTGAAGTTTCAGAAATGGGTCCATTTTTCCAAAGTACTCCCACGCGGCAGCTAAACGAGTTAATTACGGTCTGTTCACAATAGTACCATGGGGTCGTTCTTTAAACAAACATGCGGTGGCACTAAAAAAAACATGCGGTGGCAGGGGGCCGTGCACAAAGAAATTAACAAAGAGAAATAATTGCACAAAGAGGCAATTTTAAAACGCAGTTTGCCGCTGTTCATAAAAGTATCCTATGTCGTTCACCTGTGTATGGGTGACTTCTTTTCCAGCTTCTAGCCGGTTTCGCGGTCCCGAGCAGCTTAAGCGTAAAAGAACTCTCTGGCTTCTCACCAGCGGTTCCCCACCGCGAAACTCATTTTGTACACAAACTCAGAAACTGCTCCAAGGTCGTTTCCCGCAGAAGCCCGCTCGTCCACCGAACCGGTATTTTAACTACCCTGGAAGTTCTGCCAATTTACAAGAAAATGCCACCGAGAGTCCTCCCGCCCTGCACACCAACCGCGCCGCCGCGAGAGCCCGCCGACGAGCCGCCGTTCTTCTGCCTGTCGAGTCCGTATGAGCAATCCCCCGTCTCCGCCTCGTCGTTCCTACCATACTGGACGAAGGAATCGGCTTGGGCCACCGGAAATCGAGCCCGCCGTCAAGTTCTTCACGGCCACCGGCCGACGCGATTTCCATTGGGGTCGTTGCCGTCCAACCTGCTGCGCCTTCACCGACATGTCCACGAGCTCCAGGGCGACCGCACGGTCCGAACGGACCCTTTCCTTCGCCTCCTAGTGCTCTGTAACGTGCCCCCGCCGTGAGCCGCCAAGATCCGTCGTTCCGGTGGTCGCCGGCGCCGATTCCGGCGAACATCCGGCTCCTCACCGGCTCCAATCGACGTACTAGACCACTGCGCTTCAGATCCGTGATACATCTCACTCCGGCGAGGTTCAGAACTCCTTTCCGGCCTCCGGCCAACTAGCGTCCTGCCATGGCTGCAGCCAAAAGCCTGGAAGCGGAAAAGAAGTGTCCGGGGGCAGTTTCTCGAGTTTCTCTCCACCACCGATTCCCCACACCGCACCGCAGAAACCTGCTTATCCATAAGCAGAAACCTAAAAGAAGTCACCCTATGTCACCTATTCAAGTCTTGCCCCTCCAACCACTGGTTTTCTCTTTTGCCAGCAGACAAGCACACATGGTGAGATAATTATGACCGATCAGCCAATGCAAATCATCTCTCCCTCAGGTCGGTGTTAGTTCTCCATTTCGGTATTATACTAGGGATAGGGACGATAATAGATATTTTTAATGTCGCACACCATATTATATAATCAGGATATCTCCTTATAATTATATTTCATCTTAAAAACTTGACAAGCTTGTTGATTTGCTTGGTTTTTCCTTAATTATTTAAGACGTCTCTCGGTTCCGGTAAATATCTGCTCTGTATTCCGTCTCTGTACCGTATTCGGTCTGTATCTGTTTCCGACAATATTTGTTTCCGTATTTGTTTCTAGGGTTTCTGTATTTGTTTCCGCTTCCGCAAAAAAATATGAAAACAAATGTGGCACTACTCAGTTCCGTCCGTATCCGCTCCGTTTTCATCACTACAGCCCGACGCCACTAGTATAAGATTTACTGGTGACGTGTTGGCTAAAAGCACGCCACTCGTGCCGCTAAAGATAGTTTTGGGTGGTGCTCGATTTATGATGGATCTGGATCTTTTTTTTTGGTAAAACCAACTCTAGCGAACGACTCTGATTTTTGGATTTCTACTAGTGATATGTATATATACGCCGACTGACTTGTGTGTTACATATACGCTGGCACAGTGTCTAAATGCCATTTAATGTAGACACGCTCAATGGAAAATACATTTATCCGAGTATGTTTTCTCTCAAATTCCTGTCGTCCAATTCCGACCAATATGCCATGTGAATAAAAAAATAAAATTTTCATGCCATGTAACAATTTTGTGTTGTGTTTTTGCTGTCAATCCATATATTATGTGTTGAATCTTGAAATGACTGGAATTTTGAAAATAAGCCTACGCCTTTAGTCGTAAAAAACATGATAAATTTGGGTGGAAATTTCTTCAAGGAGAAGTTGAAGTGCAATAATCACGATCTGGTCATGTCCCCCAGTCTCTCTCTCTCGTATGATTGCCCATCAAAGAGTCATTAGGAAGTCATCACAAATTCAGGAATGAATCAATCACCCCTTTTGTTGGCCATGGTGGATCTATTTGTCACCGGATTTGCCCTTCCCCTTGTCATTTTCCGGAGCGGATACCCCCTTCAATATGGTCCAACAATGGGCCAATCTAAATGGCATTCTCTCAAGTTGATTATACAAAATAGTTTTTTTTTTTAACAAGGGGAAGGACCCCGAAGGGTCCAGACTGCATTATACGGTGGGCATAAAAATTACATCAAGGTTCTCCAAGAAAAAAGAAAATACAAGCAAGCCCTTGACTTTTACAAATAGGACCTCAACTAAAGATTTGGGAACGCAATCAGGTCCCTCTCCACCGGTGAAGAACAACTGAACACAGCAGCCGTCAGCGCCGTCGCCGGGGACGGAACCACTTGGAGACGGAGCGACGAAGGGCGGCGCCGCAGAGTTGCTCAAAGGCCTCCATGAAGGCACGCCGGCCTGGAGGTTGAGAGAGCTGTGGCATTCGTCGCACCACATCGCGGAGAGGCCCTGCCGGCCAAAGATAGCCATGGCGCAAAATCACCACCGCTGAGGAACTCCGCTCGTTGCAGTCAGAAGATCTCCCCGTAGAGTAGCCGAATCCATCCACCCCTCCTTCCTTCCGCCACCACGACGATGCAGAAGAAGCAGAGCGGGAGATCCGGGAACTCCACCACGAACCAGAACGAGGTTATTTAGAGGAAGGGAAGCAGCAGTGAAGCCACCACCCGTCGTCTCCAACCTCTGGAGCTCGACTAGTGGCAGAACAACCACTATGCACCACCGGCCGGCGCTCGCGATCCGCGGCGGTGTTCTTCCCAACAGCAGGAACGGCATAACGCCATACGGCACAACGGCACAAACTACAAGCAGACAAACTCTGAAACTACTAACTATTCTACCACTATACAAAGCAGGCCGGCACCTTACTTCATCCCTCCACCAGCCGGCAAAGCCGCCAGCGGGCGAGAGCGGCCGGAGCCGAAGAACGCCGGGAGACTCTCAAAACAGGGGAAGTCGCCTCTCTCTCTACTGTAGAAAGGGAAAGGGATTAGTGGTCACAAATTTATTATACAAAATAGTGGACGACTCCATCTAGCAAATTAATAACCAAGCCTTGCACAACAACTAGCTCCACGTAAAGTATCTATCTACTGTTAAGCTGGGTATGGATGTGTAATCTAACTATACAATTTCATGCAATTGTAGGTGTCATCTCACAAAAAGCACATTAAAGATGCCAAGCCGTCAAGTCTTGCCCCTCCAAGCACATTAAAGGCAGCCAGCGGATGGTGATATAATTATGACCAACCACTGGTTTTCTCTTTTGCCAGCAGACAAGCACACATGGTGAGATCGATCAGACCATGCACTATGTGGTGGAAAAGCGAACCATAACTCTCTCTCCTACCTTTGAATCGGTTCTATACATAGTAGGGAATCAATTCCTGTTGTCAGACGAAAGAAGCGAACCAACAACTTGGTTCGGTTCAACTGGATCAATCTGTGAGCAGCACCACAGCTGGCCCACTTGGCAGGGAGAGAAAGCATGGATAAAATATTGATTGCATGGTGCATGTATCCAGCATACGTTTGACAGAGCAAATTGCAGATAACACCAATGTTCGGTGCCAAAATTGCACAAAACACAGAAACAAAACTGGTTTTGCAGCAGACCCAGTTTTTGGGGTAATACGTTGCATCTAACCCAAACGGATGATTTAGTGGCTTAACAACGTATTTAATATGTGGGTCCATATGTTTATATGTATATCATGATTATACGAAATTTCAAAATTACAACATACGTATAAAAGTTGCACAAAGAAATAATCAAAATATGTTTTGTAGCAGACCTCAAGTATTCGGGTAATATGTCTAGCCCAAATAGATGATTTAGCCCCCTTAACAATGTACCTGACACATGGACATGTATTTCTATACGTGGACATGTATTTATATACGTATACCATAATTATATTAAAAATAAAAAACATGCAACAATATAAAATAAAGATATTATGTATGTGCAAAATATGCATATAAAATAGAGATACAAAATGTTTTTTATTTGCATAATCTCTATGTTTTTTACCTTTATGCCGTCATTTAATAATTTTTCGTATAATTGTGATATATGTATAAATACGTGGATTAGATACGTTGTTAAGTCTCTAAATCATCTATTTGGACTAGGTGCAACGTATTACCCCAAAAGTTGGGGTCTGCTGCAAAACATGTTTTGTTTCTATGTTTTGTGCAATTTTGACACCAAACATTGGTGTTACCTGCAATTTCCTCCGTCTGACACAAGCGATGCTTAACATTGCAGGGCAAATAGAGCGATTCAATTGCCTGACACATTTTCCTTTAAACCGAACACACGTAAGGCTGGTGCCAGTGCACCGCCTCACTATTGTCCCGCCACGTCAGCTTTTACCCCCACTCTCACCCCACTCTTACCCCACTCCGTTTTCATCACTACTGCCCGACGCCACTAGTATAAGATTTACTGGTGACGTGTTGGCTAAAAGCACGCCACTCGTGCCGCTAAAGATAGTTTTGGGTGGTGCTCGATTTATGATGGATCTGGATTTTTTCTTGGTAAAACCAACTCTAGGGAACGACTCTGATTTTTGGATTTCTACTAGTGATTGGAGTTTTCAAGATGATGCGGCGATTTTTGCATGGTTTTCTACACCTCCCCAGGAAAAATTATGCGACGATGCTACAACAGTAAAAAAAATTGCGAGCGAGCCTCTTTTTTTTTTTTTGACTAGTGTAGACTGGGAGAAGTTGAAGTGCAACCCAATAATGCATAAGATGAGGAGGAACGTAAGGTTGTATCTGGTGTGTGCGTGTAGTCTAGTCTAGTAGTGTGAAAAGAAAGAAGAATTGTGGGTCGTGGATCAGGGTCTGGTCTTGCACGAGTCTGCACAAAATTATGTTGGTGTGGGGATCATGGTTTGGTGTTACACGAGTCACGGGTGCCAGCGTGATTATTAGGCTCAGATGTACTATGTCCACCAGTTTTTCCCTCGTATGATGATTGCAGCGTCTATGTGCCGACTGACTCGTGTGTTACATATTACGCTGGCACATTGTCTAAATGCCATTTAATATAGACACGCTCAATGGAAAATACATTTATCCGTATGTTTTCTCTCAAATTCCTGTCGTCCATTTCCGACCAACATGCCATGTGAATAAAAAAAGGAAATTTTCATGCCACGTAACAATTTTGTGTTGTGTTTTTGCTGTCAATCCATATATTATGTGCTGAATGGAATTTTGAAAATAAGCCTACGCTTTAGTCGTAAAAAACATGATATAGTGCAATAATCACGATCTGGTCATGTCCCCCGGTCTCTCTCTCTCGTATGATTGCCCATCAAAAAGTCATTAGGAAGTCATCACAAATTCATCACAAATTCGGGAATGAATCAATCACCCCTTTTGTTGGCCATGGTGGATCTATTTGTCACCGGATTTGCCCTTCCCCTTGTCATTTTCCGGAGCGGATACCCCCTTCAATATGGTCCAACAATGGGCCAATCTAAATGGCATTCTCTCAAGTTGATTATACAAAATAGTGGCCGACTCCATCTAGCAAATAAAAGAAATCAATCAACATATGCAATAATAAGCGAAGGAAACAACAAAAATGAAGCAAACAAAACTTACATTTTGCACTTGGGCATAGCACCCGGCAAACTTGTTCACGGAGTCTTGGATGCATACCCATCTATGGCGGAGAGATTGCTCGGTGAGCGTGGTGTTGAGTGTATGCGGATGTTCATTGTAAACTTGTTTCATCAACGGAATCCATGATTGTGGCCAACCAAGCCTTGCACAACAACTCATCCTCATGGACGGAGTAGAAATTTCGTATCTGGCATTGAACCAACAAGTATCACAATTAAACTACCGTCCTAAAAATTAGATCGTACAACGATAAAGGAGATGCGGAGATACTGGCTTCGCACCATGGAGCGAAAGCTTGAAGCTTGTCTGGTTGCCCTAGCTAATTGGGTGACCTTTGCTGCATACCACCTTGAAGGAGCTGCTGGGTCCTTGTGGGAAAACTTTCGTGTGATGCAGCCTGCCGATCACATTGTGACTCGGCCGGAGTTCAAAGAGGCTTTCCGAGGGTTTCATATTCCGGAGGGTCTAATGGAGCTTAAGGAAGAGGAGTTCCTCAGGTTAACGCAGGGCAATGGTTCTGTGTGCAACTACCGAGGTCATTTCAACCGCCTCGCCTGGTATGCTCCTGAAGAGGTGTCTACTGATGCCAAGAAACAGGTTCTGTTCCGCAAGGGACTAGACCCTGAGCTTCGTCGTGATCTCCATCTCTTGGATTTCAATAGTTTCCAAAGTCTTGTGGACAAGGCTCTGAAGGCTGAAAAAGGGAAGGTTGAGTATGAAGCTACTCGCAAGCGTCCTCGAGAGGTCGCTCAGCCCTCTGGGTCAGGCACTCAGAAACGTCGTGTCTGGATTCCCTACAGTGATGTTCCGCGTGCCCCTTACCAACCAAGGCCGTCGGGATATGCCCCTCGTCCGCCGCGCCCCTATGCTCCATCAACCTATGCGCGTGGGACTGGGTATCGTCCTCTTATGCCTGCTCCGCCAGGTCTTACCTGCTTCACCTGTGGTAAGCCTGGCCACTACTCGAAGGAATGCCCTCAGAAGACAGCTGGTCATGGATCCCCTCCGCCAACTAGAGGTGCTAAGACTGCTGTTGTTGGACGTGGTCGTCTGACCCATGTCACCGCTGATGAAGCTGAAGAGGATCTTAGTGTTCTTCTGGGTACGCTTCGTATCAACACTGTTCCAGCTATAGTTTTGTTTGATTCCGGTGCATCGCATTCATTCATATCATCAAGCTTTGCATGAAATAACAACATACCGTTTGAAGAAATTGTTTCCCCACTGGTGATTAATACACCAGGATCTCGTTGGCAGACCAACTGGATTACGCCTGAAGTCCAAATTAATATCGTTTCCTTTTCCATTCCCTACTCGCTGATAGCCTTGAAGTCAACCGATCTTGACGTCATTTTGGGCATGAATTGGCTAGTTAAGTATCAAGCTCAGCTTGACTGTGCTGCGAAGACCGTTACTGTAACCAATGCTTCCGCTGAAATTGTACGGTATTGGTCTCCAATGTCAGTACCTCCATCAGCAGAATCTCCGCTCTCGCTGGAACTTGCACTATACTTTATGGAAGGTATATCCCCTCATGATATTCATGAAGTGTCGGTAGTAAGTGACTTTCCGGATGTTTTTCCTGAAGAACTACCTGGCATGCCACCAGATCGATGTGTGGAGTTTGTCATTGAATTGGTTCCTGGAACTGCTCCTGTTTCCAAAAGACCGTATCTTATGCCTCAAGATGAATTGGTCGAATTAAAGAAGCAAATTGATGAGTTGCTAGCAAAGGACTTCATTCAACCCAGTAGTTCTTCCTGGGGATGTCCTGTGTTCTTTGTCAAGAAACGGGATACCACAATTCCGCGTTTGGTTGTCAATTATCGGCCGCTTAATGCAGTAACCATCAAGAATAAATATCCTCTGCCTCAGATAAATGACTTGTTTGATCAGTTAGCTGGTGCAACAGTCTTCTCAAAGATGGATCTGAAATCAGGATAGCATCAGATAAAGATCAGAAAGGAAGATATTCCGAAGACGGCATTCATTACTCGTTATGGTCTTTACGAGTATACCGTTATGTCTTTCAGTCTCACAAATGCCCCAGCTACTTTCATGAGGCTAATGAATTCAGTGTTTATGGACTACCTCGACAAATTTGTCGTTATTTACATCGATGATATCCTCATCTACTCCAGGACCGAAGAAGAACATGCCGAACATCTACGTTTGGTATTGACAAAGCTTTGAGATCATCGTCTTTATGCCAAGTTCTCTAAATGCGAGTTTTGGTTGAAAGAGCTCGTCTTTCTTGGACACGTGGTGTCTTCTGAAGGTGTGGCCGTCATTCCAAATAAGATCCAATCTATTCTGGACTGGGAGATGCCCAAGTCAGTCAAGGATGTTCATAGCTTCCTCGGATTGGCAGGTTATTACCGTCGATTCATCAAAGGCTTTTCCAAACTCGCGAAGCCAATGACTGATACGTCTCCAACGTATCTATAATTTCTTATGATCCATGCTTGTTTTCATACCATTTGCTACATGTTTTGTTTACATCTTATAGCATTTTTATGCATTTTCTGGAACTAACCTATTAACAAGATGCCACAGTGCCAGTTCCTGTTTTCTGCTGTTTTCCCGTTTCAGAAAAGTACTTATGGAAATATTCTCGTAATTGGACGGGACAAAAAGCAGCAGTCTTATAATTTAATAGACTACACGGAGCCCGAAGGAGAGGACCTGGAGGGCCGTGGGCCGGCCACACCATAGGGTGGCGCGGGACCCATGCCTGCCGCGCCACCAGGTGGTGCGGGGCCCACGGGAGCCCTCCGACGCCGCCCTTTCGCCTATATATTGCCCCCGACGCATAAAACCTAGACGGACCCGTCATATTCCAAAGAAACATCTGCAGCGCCGCCGCCATCGCCGACAAGTTTCGGGGGACAGAAGTCTCTGTTCCGGCACCCTGCCGGGACGGGGAAGTGCCCCCGGAGCCATCTCCATTGACTCCACCACCATCTTCATCGCCGTTGCTGACTCCCATGATGAGGAGGGAGTAGTTCTCCCTCGGGGCTGAGGGCCGTACCGGTAGCCATGTGGTCTATATCTCTCTCTCTTGTGATGTGATCTATATGTGATCATGAGCTTTGCAATCTAGATGTTGTTATGCTACTCAAGTGGGCTTTATTTATGTGATCTCCGGAGACTCCTTGTCCCACGTGTGTAAAGGTGACAGTGTGTGCACCGTGTGGGTCTTTAGGCTATATTTTACAAGATACTTGTTCACTGATTTATTATTTGAGTTGGATGTCTCTATGAAATTGTGGTGTGTTAGTACCTCCTATGAATGCTCATGGTCCAGTGTGGGGTATTCATTAGTACTTGGGAATATATGTTTGAGGCGTGCTTTTGCATTCCTACACAATGAATTAGTGTTCGTTATCCAGCCGGAGAATACTTCGGAGTAGTATGTTGAAGTGCTTATATTTATATTCAATTATGATTGCATTGTTGAGAGTGACCACTGGTGAAAGTATGATCCCTAGGCCTTGTTTCTAAGCATTGAAACACCGTTTAAAACAAGTTCTGCTACATGTTTGCTTGCTGCCATTTTTATTTCAGATTGCAATTACTACTTATAATCATCCATATTACTTGTATTTCACTATCTCTTCGCCGAACTAGTGCACCTATACATCTGACAAGTGTATTGGGTGTGTTGGGGACACAAGAGACTTTTTGTATTGTGATTGCAGGGTTGCTTGAGAGGGATACCTTTGACCTCTACCTCCCTGAGTTCGATAAACCTTGGGTGATTCACTTAAGGGAAACTTGCTGCTGTTCTACAAACCTCTGCTCTTGGAGGCCCAACACTGTCTACAAGAATAGAAGCGTGTGTAGACATCAAGCTATTTCTGGCGCCGTTGCAGGGAGGTAAGGTAAGCGGCACTCACACTCCAGCAAAGAAAGCTATCCGGCAACGAAGCTATTTTCTGGCGCCGTTGCCGGGGAGGTAAGGTAAAAGGTACTCACATCATCTGGCTACTAAGCTATTTTCTAGTACTGTTGCTGTTGTGTGAGTGCTCGAAGTTATTTCCTTTAGATTCTGCAATTATATCTTTTTGTTTTTGTTTTTAATTTCACTAGTTAGGCTTAATGGAAAACAACAAAAAGTTTAGTATTAGTTCTTTGGAAGCCATTATTGCTAATGCTATGGAAAAGTCTAAGCTTGGGGAAGCTAGTTTTTATGAAAATGATCTTTTTAGTCCCCCAAGCTTTGAGGAGGAAATTTGCTTTGATGATACTATACCTCCCATATATGATGATTATAATGATGAATGTGATCTTTTCAGTATATCTACTATTGAGCATAAATTCTTTTGTGATTATGATATGCCTCCTATATATGATGATTACAATGATGGCTATGGTAGTTTTACTCTCACTATTACTAATGAGAAGGATTTTACTTATGTGGAGAGTAATAATGACACTTTTATGCATATGGATCATGATAAGAATTTTACATGTGATGGTTATATTGTAGATTTTATCAATGATGCTACTGAAAGTTTTTATGAAAAAGGGAGACATGGCTTCATATATCACAATAACATTGAATCTCCTCTCCTTTTGTTGAAATTTTTGAAGTTGCACCTATTTTGTCTTCCTATGCTAGTCAATTTATGCTTCATGGATTTATTTACTTACAAGATTCCAATGCATAGGAAGTGGGTTAGACTTAAATGAGTTTTATAGTTGCTTCTTGATGCTCCCTTATTGTGCTCCAACTCTCATTTTTATGTGAGCATCATCAAAATTACCATGCCTAGCTAAAAGGCTTTAAAGAAAAGCGCTTATGGGAGACAACCCAGTCAAGAAGTTTGTTTACTTCTGTAGCAACTTCTTTGTATCTTTATTTTCTTGCAATGTTGTGCCAAGTAAGGTCTCTAGTAGAAAGTTTTTGCTATATTTGGATTTCTGCACAGGAAACAGATTTCTGTCTGTCACCGTTAAATTCGTCATTTATTCCAGAAGCAACGAAATGCTTTGAGATTTTGTGTGCTGAATCTCATATATGTATGAAACTTTTTATAGTTCAGTGATTTTCGATTTGAGCAACTCTAGTGCCTCGAAAAAATTCGTCTTTACAGACTGTTCAGATTTTGACAGATTCTGCCTTTTATTGTGCATTGCTTTTTTTGCGATGTTTATTGGATCTTTTTAATTCTTTGAGCATCAGTGGCTGTAGCTAATGTTATAATGCATTAAGGTGTGCTTGTGTCACAGTAGAACTTGTGAATTTTTGGTTTATGCACTAACCCTCTAATGAGAATTACTTTGAGTTTGATGTGGTGGAAGTTTTCAAGTAAGCAAAAGGGACGATATGATGAGATCAAGAAGAGTGAAAAGCCTAAGCTTGGGGATGCCCCGGTGGGTCATCCCCAGCAAATTCAAGAAGACTCAAGCATCTAAGCTTGGGGATGCCCAAGGCATCCCCTTTTTCATCGACAAAACTATCAGGTCATCTTTAGTGATACTATATTTTTATTCCACTACATCTTATGTATTTTGCTTGGAGCGTCTGTTTTTATTTTGAGTGTGTGTTTTAGTTTGCTTAATAAGTTGGATCCTAGCATTCTTGTGTGGGAGAGAGACACGCTCCGCTTTTTCATATGAATACTCTTGTGCTTCGCTTATATTTGTTGAGTATTCTTAGCTACTGTCTGTTTTCTAGTAAGCTCTCGCTTTTAGCATGTTATCTTGTTTAGAGCTGCTAGTTCTTTGTGTTAAGCTCTCTTGTGTTTCACTCTATTTGTTAGAGAGTTGTTTTAGTTGCTTGGTTGATGTGTTAGATTGAAAATGCTATGCTTGTGATAGTGGTATGAAATAGAGAAAAGCTGCATAGTCTTGTAGACCATTGTGTAGATAACTTGCTCCTCTTCAATTGTTTGAGGTATTAAAATAACTAATGGTTAAAATTTGTTGGCTAATGTTGTTAAGAGCTGATTAGTGAAGATGTGTTAGTAGAGCGTGGAGCCGTACTTTTCTGAACTAAAAACAACTTAAGTCAATAGTGCTTTAGTGTCGTGATTTCCTCTTAGTTAAAAAGAAGTTTCTAATGGTATAGTTACTGCAACGGTCGGGGAAGCCAACGGGGCACTTGTGTCGCCGCCACGATCCCTCTCGGGGTGTCTCTAACCATTTGGACTTTGATACTGTTAGTTGTTTGCAATATACGACATGCTATGTGAGTTTTTGGTTTTTGGCACTTCCACCTCCATATTTTGCTAGCCTCTTCGGTACTTTGCATTGCCCTTTTTCACATTGAGATTGGTGCATACTTCGCAAGTACATCCAACCCCGTGGGAGATCTTCATCTTGTTCTCCTACACATAAGCCAACTATCTTCCTCAAAACAGCCACCATATCTACCTATCACAGCATTTCATAGCTGTTCCGAGATACATTGCCATGCAACATCCATCATTTACATTACATGACTTTATGTCATTTTTACTTCATTGCCATATAGTATTGCTTGACCATTTGAGTTAGTGTGATGCGTGGTTTTCCACATGTTACATCTTTTCCACACTACGCTCGGTCTTGCATATCTGCATATCCACCATACACCATGTATTAGTCTTTGAGTTTGAGTACACCAAAAAGTGTGATGATCATCTTGTAAAATAGAGTGTTGCCTCTACCTGTGAGCATATTGAAAAGATTCCAAAGTGGCCAATCAAAAAGTCCAAAAGAGACCAATGAGAGAAAAATATAAAAGAGCCCAATGAGAGAAAATATAAAAGGCCACAAAGGCCTCAAAAAGCAAAAAGCAAAAAAGAGAAAAAAGAATATAAAATGAGAGAGGGGCAACACTACTATCCTTTTATTCCACACTTGTGCTAGTAGCACCTACATCATTATAGTGAGTTTTCATGCTTCATTAGTATAACTATGTGGGGACCAAACGTTATAGAACTTGGCTTGTATATTCAATGATGAGCCTCCTCAAGTGAGCTCTAGGTCTTCATGAGCAAGCAAGTTGGATGCACCCCCACTAGTTCCATTGGAGAGCTTCCATTCATATAGCTCTATGTGCATCCGTTGCATGGCAATCACTACTCCTCATTCAGTGTCTACTACGGGACTTCCTCTTGTCTTGTGGTTACCTCTTCCACTGTTTGAGCCTTTCTTTTTGGCCTTCCAAACCCCCATTATTATTCTCTTTGCCATAACCTCATGGTGCCAAGCCTTCTTCTTGCTTGTATTAGTTGAGTGGACTACATAACAGTTGATAAGTTAAGTGGATGGATTAAGGACACTTGACTTGAGCTTGGCTATTTCTATTATTGACTGAATTTGATGCTTTGAAGATTGATTGACATTTTACATTGGAGACACAATTTACTATCCTTCTTTCTAAACCTTATGTATGGTTCCTTGTCTCCAACACGCTGATTCATGAAAAGTTCTAGCTTCTTTTAGCTAGCATTTGTTAATCATTGTTTGCTTAATGTCAACTATAGACAATTGTTTTGGATCACCTTATTCACATCATGTGCTTTGCATTGCTATGTTGATCTAGATTGTGAGTTAGCATGTCTCCTAAGAAATTATTTGTTATCGTTTTACCTACTCGAGGACGAGTAGAACTAAGCTTGGGGATGCTGATACGTCTCCAACGTATCTATAATTTCTTATGATCCATGCTTGTTTTCATACCATTTGCTACATGTTTTGTTTACATCTTATAGCATTTTTATGCATTTTCTGGAACTAACCTATTAACAAGATGCCACAGTGCCAGTTCCTGTTTTCTGCTGTTTTCCCGTTTCAGAAAAGTACTTAAGGAAATATTCTCGAATTGGACGGGACAAAAAGCAGCAGTCTTATAATTCAATAGACTACACGGAGCCCGAAGGAGAGGACCTGGAGGGCCGTGGGCCGGCCACACCATAGGGTGGCGCGGGACCCATGCCTGCCGCGCCACCAGGTGGTGTGGGGCCCACGGGAGCCCTCCGACGCCGCCCTTTCGCCTATATATTGCCCCCGACGCATAAAACCTAGACGGACCCGTCATATTCCAAAGAAACATCTGCAGCGCCGCCGCCATCGCCGACAAGTTTCGGGGGACAGAAGTCTCTGTTCCGGCACCCTACCGGGACGGGGAAGTGCCCCCGGAGCCATCTCCATCGACTCCACCACCATCTTCATCGCCATTGCTGACTCCCATGATGAGGAGGGAGTAGTTCTCCCTCGGGGCTGAGGGCCGTACCGGTAGCCATGTGGTCTATATCTCTCTCTCCCATGATGTGATCTATATGTGATCATGAGCTTTGCAATCTAGATGTTGTTATGTTACTCAAGTGGGCTTTATTTATATGATCTCCGGAGACTCCTTGTCCCACGTGTGTAAAGGTGACAGTGTGTGCACCGTGTGGGTCTTTAGGCTATATTTCACAAGATACTTGTTCACTGATTTATTATTTGAGTTGGATGTCTCTATGAAATTGTGGTGTGTTAGTACCTCCTATGAATGCTCATGGTCCAGTGTGGGGTATTCATTAGTACTTGGGAATATATGTTTGAGGCGTGCTTTTGCATTCCTACACAATGAATTAGTGTTCGTTATCCAGCCGGAGAATACTTCGGAGTAGTATATTGAAGTGCTTATATTTATATTCAATTATGATTGCATTGTTGAGAGTGACCACTGGTGAAAGTATGATCCCTAGGCCTTGTTTCTAAGCATTGAAACACCGTTTACAACAAGTTCTGCTACATGTTTGCTTGCTGCCATTTTTATTTCAGATTGCAATTACTACTTATAATCATCCATATTACTTGTATTTCACTATCTCTTCGCCGAACTAGTGCACCTATACATCTGACAAGTGTATTGGGTGTGTTGGGACACAAGAGACTTTTTGTATTGTGATTGCAGGGTTGCTTGAGAGGGATACCTTTGACCTCTACCTCACTGATTCGATAAACCTTGGGTGATTCACTTAAGGGAAACTTGCTGCTGTTCTACAAACCTCTGCTCTTGGAGGCCCAACACTGTCTACAAGAATAGAAGCGTGTGTAGACATCAATGACCGACCTTCTGAAGAAAAGTAAGAGGTTTGAATGGTCAGAAAAGGCTGAAGAAAGCTTCCAGACTTTGAAAGTCAAGTTAACAACGGCTCCTGTGCTCGTCCTCCCGGACACAAGCAAGGAATTCGTCATCTTCTGTGATGCCTCTCTTCAAGGCCTCGGCTGTGTGCTGATGCAAGAAGGCCATGTAGTAGCTTATGCTTCTCGCCAACTGAAGCCACATGAGGTAAACTATCCAACTCATGATCTAGACCTTGCAACTGTTGTTTATGCTCTACAAAAATGGCGACATTACCTGCTTGGTAACCGATGAGAGTGATATTTGGATCATCAAACTCTGAAGTATCTCTTTACCCAGCCGGATCTAAATCTCAGACGGAGACGATGGTTGGAGTTGATCACAGACTACAATCTGGGTCTAAATTATCAACCCGACAAAGCTAACGTTGTGGCTGACGCGCTAAGTCAGAAATCTTATTGCAACAATCTGATGATTGAAGAAGCTCAACCTTCTCTCCATAATGAATTCGCCCGCTTGAATCTCGAAGTTGTTCCTTCGGGTTATCTTGCTAATCTGGAGATCAAGTCAACTCTTGAAGACCAAATCAAAGCTGCACAAAAGCGTGATCCGGGTATTCACGAGATCAAGGGAAACATTGGTAGTGGAAAAGCTAAATGCTTCTCCGTTGATTATCATGGTGTTGTCTACTTTGGCAACCGTCTGATAGTGCCAAAGAAAAGGAAATTGAGAGAGTTAATCCTTCGAGAAGCTCATGAATCTCCTCTCTCTATCCATCCTGGTAGCACTAGAATGTACCAAGATCTTCGTCAAAGGTTTGCTGGACTCACATGAAGCGAGAAATTGCTCAGTTCGTGGCCGAATGCGACGTATGTCATCGTGTCAAGGCTGAACATCAGAGGCCTGTTGGTACTCTTCGCCCTATACCCATCCCTGAGTGGAAATGGGATGAAATCGGTATGGACTTCATTACCAAACTCCCGAAAGCTCAAAAGGGACATAATGCCATTTGGGTAATCGTTGATCGCCTATCTAAGGTTGCTCATTTCCTTCCGGTTCGAGAGGACATCCGTGCTAGTCAGCTGGCAGATTTATATGTCTCCTGAATTGTTCCCCTACATGGAGTTCCTCTGAAGATTATATCTGATCGTGGAAGTCTTTTCGTCTCCAAGTTCTAGGAAAGTTTCCACAATGCTACGGGAACTCGTCTCTCCTTTAGCACGGCATATCATCCTCAAACTGATGGTCAGACTGAAAGGGTGAATCAAAATCTTGAGGACATGCTTCGAGCATGTGTTATCTCCTTCGGCAAGGATTGGGAGAAATATCTTCCATTTGCTGAGTTCTCTTACAACAACAGTTATCAATCCAGTTTGGGCNTTTATTATGGTGATAATCCCCAAGAGCAAGTAATCACTGTAGCACAATTCGATAAGTATTTGAGTGTCGAACCCACGAGGAGCTGAAGGTAAACTATCTATTCTCTAAAGCCCTATAACCCTCTTATATGGCCTTTTATGCAAAGCAATAGATTTGAGTATGAAAGGAACTAACTAATAGAAGCAAGTGATGTGGAGTAGGTTTATCTAGCAACAAGTTTCTAATGCAAGTATCTTAGAGCAGTTTTATCGAGGTAACAAGTAGCAAGAATCTCAAGGGAGCAAATATCTCAAGGGAGCAATTGTTATTTGATTCGTGTGGTTGTCACAATTAGTGAAGCACATGTTTTAGTCTTTATTGTTTCTTCTAGGGGGGAGCCAGAAATAGGTGTAGTCAAATGAATGAGAAATTACACAAATCTTATGATGGATCTCATGGCCAATTTAATGTGCAGCACAAGAATTATTAAGACATAATTGTCCCACCATAGCCTTAAGTTCTAGGGTCTCCAACATATCCCCCAATAGATGTAACTTCATGATTCGATCTTAGGTTTACTTGTCCCCCAAGTCCTCCTCACTCCATTACCTTACCGGTGATCACCTTACATGCATTCCCAACATATGCGTGCACTCATACATTGTACATCAAGACAATCATAAAAGATAGCAAAACTTGTATGCAACCAATCAACGAACTATTTCACTATTGCCATGAACAAATCACTTCTCAAACATAGATGGAGAGACACAATAGATCATGGGAAAAGAATATTGCATCATACATCATGTTTGCCAAGAGTTTACAGTGGAGAGATGGAGATGATCTTGCTGTAGGTGTTGATGATGATCACGCCGGAGGGGGTGGAGCCCTCTGGAGGTGGATTCCGCGGCGTTTCCCCCCCTCCGATCTTCTCCGGTGGCAGCCTTCTGTCTCTCTGTTTCTTGTTTCTCTCGTGTGGCGGCTCTCCTCTGGAAAAACGTCGGGGACCTCTTATATAGGCGTTTTTAGGTCACGAGGATGCTTCTGGGCGAAGGATCGATGCAAACGGGGCCACGAGGGCCAAGTTGGATGGGCCCACGCGGCCTGGTACTGTAGCCACGTGGGACCCTCCCTTTTGGTCCTCCGGCCTCCGTTCGTTGACTTCTTTCGCTCCTAAATCTTCTCCTTCCAAAATAATGCCCCCCTAAATTTATAGCTCATTATGACGTCGTCAAGGTCCTGAAACAAATAAAGAAAGAAATAGGGGTTTTCTGCCGGTGCAGGATTAATTCCATAAAAAGGGGAAATCATTATAAATTACCAAAAATCATTAAATAACAGTAATATAGCCCTTATATAATGGAAATATGATTGGGATATAACTATTATAGTGCAAAGTTCATGTATGCATTTTAGATGCATCAACATCCCCAAGCTTAACTCATGCTCGTCCTCGAGTATGAAAGTTATAAAACTAACATGAACTTTGCAATATAATAAAAACATGGATATAAAAGATGATTGCTACTGCTACATAAAGTCAAATGATTCATTCACTACTACAGAATAGGCTATCTGTGGCGCACCAATTTGGACTTCTGTGGCGCATCCTGGAAACAGGTGGATGCGCCACAAAATCCTCGCCACTAAAATATATATTCATGTGGCGCCCGCCGGTGGTGCGCCACAGAAATGCGAAGATTCTGTGGTGCACCCAGAACCGTGCGCCACAGAAATATTTCAGTGGCGCACCCACCCCCATGCGCCACAGATTTTTTTTTCAAATTTCAAAAAAAAGGCGGCCAGATCTAGATCTAGCCGCCGGAATTTCGCCGGAATTTTGTCGGAGCTCGTCGGAGACCGTGTTGTCGTGGGTGGAGTAGGGGGTCGCCGGAGGTGGGTGGGTGGAGGATGGGGGTCGCCGGGGATGGTGGAGAAGGAGAAGAATGTCGCCGGAGGAGGTCGCCGGAAGTGGAGGTGGAGGTCACCGGAGGTGGAGGTTGAGGAGAAGGTCGCCGGGATGGTGGAGGAGGTCGCCGAAGGTGGAGGTGGAGGAGGAGGTCGCCGAGGTGGTGGAGGAGGTCACCGGAGGTGGAGGTCCCGAAGGTGGAGGTCGCCGGAGGTGGAGGTCCCGAAGGTGGTGGTCCCGAAGGTGGTGGTCCCGAAGGTGGAGGTCGCCGGAGGTGGAGGTGGAGGTGAGAAGATGTGGAGGAAAGGAGAGGAGAGGAGAGGAGAAAGGGAGAGGAGAAGGGGAGAGGAGAAGTGGAGAGGAGAAGTGGAGGAGAAGGGGAGAGGAGAAGTGGAGGAGAAGGGGAGAGGAGAAGTGGAGGAGAGGAGAAGTGGAGGGAGGAGTGGAGAAGAGAAGGAGAAAAGAGAGGGAGAAGGGGCTGGCGGGATTCAAAATTTGGAATCCCGCCAGACAATTCTGTGGCGCATGGGCTACATATGCGCCACAGAATTGTCTTTTTTATTTTTTTTATTTTTTATTTTGCTGGAAAAATTCTTCTGTTGGCCATAACTTTTTTTTCGTTTGGAATTTTTGAGAATCTAAAAAAAGGCTAACCGGGTAAACCCGGGTGAGGGCGGTTCCGAAATTTTCTCTAGTTTTTTTAAGGTATTAAACGCATTTTTTCGACGTCGTATGCAAAAGTTATGCCCGTTTTACTATTTTTTCACCTACTTTTACAAAAAAGTCAAAATGTGTATTTCAAATTTTTCCTAACAACTAGACCCAAACCTTTCCTACATCTAAAAGGATTTTATTTTTTGATTTTTTTCATTTTCTTTCACTTCGTGCAAAACTGAAAAGGCGATCCAGGGGGGGGGGGTGGTGGGATCTGTTTTGAAGAATTCTGTGGCGCACGGGGCACATGCGCCACAGAAATATGCCTTTCTGTGGCGCATACAGCTAGATGCGCCACAGAAAGATACATTTCTGTGGCGCATGTTGGATGTGCGCCACAGAATTGTGTGTTTCCGTGGCGCATCTAGCTATATGCGTCACAGAAAGGCATATTTCTGTGGCGCATGTGACTAGATGCGCCACAGAAACACACAATTCTGTGACGCATATAGCTAGATGCGCCACAGAATGTTGGAATTCTGTGGCGCATGCAAAACTATGCGCCACAAAAATACTTTTCTGTGGCGCATGCAGCACTATGCGCCACATAATGTGGTTCACCTATAGCTAGTTTCCTAGTAGTGATTATTTCAAAGAAGTAGCAATATGCAAACAATTTATAAAGTGATATCAAGTATTCAATGCAAGGATGATCAATGATAGTTCACAAAGTGCAACATAAAAGATAGCACTATGGACATTCTTACTTTGGCATACTTGAGGTCCATAGAGTGTGGTGAAAATCTGAATATAAAAGGTGGACACTTTGGAAAAGATATATAAATAAGTAGAGGTAAAGCATGCATGAGTTTCATCTATCCTCCAAACTATTCTACTTAAGTTATTGAATGCAATGGTAATACTTGGTATCAAGCTCTCATTCCCCTATCATAGCATCTTGAATGATTAAAGTTAAATGTGAAAGCAAATATGAATAGTGGCCTTGATAAAGTAAAGGTTAGATGTCTCATGCCCCTTGAATACAAGTACCTACACCATGACTACTCAACTTAGGAAACAAAGCAAGTTTAAGTTATCTATCATTGTAAGTAATAATGGTATCATCAAGAGTCTCAACTGGGGTACCTGTTGTCCCATGATATGGATCAAGCCCATATCAAAAGAACAAGACAAACAAACATAATGAACAATCTCAACACCCTCTTTATGTACCACTTGATATAGCTTTTTATTGTGAGGTGTATCACAGAGAGTTCAAAATAGCATGTAATTAAATTTCCACCATGAATGATGCATGGCTTAGATTAGCGGCCCAGGTTTCTCTCTAACCATTTATACAAACTCATTTAAACTTAACTCTATTTCCACATTATTTCGTCATGATAGGCATCCATAAACAAAAGTACATGATATCAACTAAACAAATGATGGAACATGTTGAAAGCTTTGCATGTGACAACACATATGGGCTAACTCCCAACCTTAAACATTTATCAAGCCACTATCATCATAGTATTAATCACAATGGTTCATCTTTATTGAATGCAATAAAAGTAAAGTGTGCATCAAGTTCGCGAGAGCTTTTTAACCAACTTTTCCCATTACAATAAATAACATCATCATTTTCATTTAGAGGTATAGATAAAACAAATAACATGATAAACATACTTGGAGTAGCATAAAGCTAATAGGTAGATATGGTGGACTCACTGGAAAAACTTGGGTTGAAGGTGTTGGAAACAAGTTTTTACTTGTTGGAATTTTTGGGCTAGCAAAAGGGAGAAAGATGACCATCTAGATGCATGCATGAGTGTTCATAGAACTAACTAATTCATGTCAAACAAGGTGAAATAACATACAGCATCAAAACATGAATAAAAGATAGCTCATGATAAAGCATTTGCAAATTATTACTCATAAAGAAGCTCATGAATCATGCAACTATATGTGTCATTAAAAATCAACTTAGACATCCCTTTTCCCAATACAATAAAAGCATGCAAGATATTTCAACCCATATTTCCATTAGCATTATAATATGAAAGATAGTGTGGTGGTCTCACAAAATAAAAATCAAAACAAAACTAACAAAAAGACGCTCCAAGTTTATGCGATAAAGTGCATTGATAGAAAAACAGAAGTTAGACGTGTGCAAACCGAGAGTGTGTTGGTTCAGTGGGGATGTTCACATCCCCAAGCTTATGGTTTTCACCATCCTTGGATAACTCATGGTGCATCTCCTCCAATCCCTGTGAAAAAACTTCAAAACACAATTTCTCCCATCTCTTTTCTGTGGGGTGATATTAGTAGAGATAAATAAAAAGTTTCTTGCTGCATATAATCCATGGACTAAAATTCATATGAATGATCTGAGAGTGTATAATGTTGTATGCCTACTCATAAACAATTGGATCAACTCAAAAGTTCAAACTATGCATAAAACAATATAGGACAGAATCTGTCCAGAAAAACAGCAGCAGAAAAACGTATTTTTCTGTCCTACTTAAACTTGTCGAAAAATTCTTAAAAAATTCAGGCATGCATAGTATGAAAATTTGCAGTTACAGTAAAAATATAAGCTCATTCGGAGTTACAGAATAAGAATGAAAAATCAAACGGTGCACAGACTCCGTGCAGGAATAAAATTCCCGAATAGAAATAGCAACTTTTTCAACCAAAATGGGTAAAACTTGGCACTTTATTAAAAATTCCAGAAACTAAACTAAGAAAACAATCTCTTGTTACAGCAAGAGGACACAAAGAAAATCCAAATAAAAACAACCGGGTTGCCTCCCGTAAAGCGCTTTCTTTATAGCCATATAGCTAGGCTTACTTACTTGGTATCAAGATGGTTGAAATGAGGTGGCTTGGCATCCCCAAGCTTAAATTCTTGTATGTAGGGTGAGCTTAGGGGATGCATCCCCAAGCTTGAGTTTTTGTCCGTCTTGATCTTGTTCATCACCCTCAATTCTTCCACCTTAAAATTTATCTCACACAAAACTCATCATAAACTTGATTAGAGGGGTTAGTATCTCCATAAATTAAATTCTCATAGGTACAGCAAAGACATATCATGAATTGATTCTAAACATTATCTACTGTTACTACGGTTTTGTAATTCTCCTAGATCAAAAGAACCGCACAAAACACAAGTAATGAGAGCAATGCCAAATAAAGACAGAATCTGTCAAAAACTGGACAACATGTAAAGAGTGAATTTTCAGAGGCACTTACGTTGCTCAAATAAGAAAAATTTGAACTAATGAATTTTGTATTAATAACTTAATATTGCTGTCGTAAAATATCAAGTCAAAATTCCTTTTCTTTGATTTTTAACATTTTTCGCTGTGAAGCTCAGGAATCTGTTTTCTGGATAGCAAATCACTATTGTTTAATCGTACCTCTCAAAAGAGGTTATTCTTGCCATTAAGATGAAAAACAAGATAAAAGGTAATGTTACAGTAGTAAACAAGCACCTTGAATCAAAAACCAAAAATCAAACTGAAGAATAAAAATCAAAAGGAAACAAAAAGAACCAAGAAAGATTCAAGAGAAACAAACAAAGAAGAAAGAAAATATTTTTGTTGTTTTTAAATTGGCAAAAAGGCAAAAGAGGAGAAAATAAATGCAACATAAAACACTATTTTTATTTGGTTTTATATTTGGGAAAAGTTTTAACGATAGAGACTTTACAACGGTTCCATTGGCATGAACAACACATGTTCAAGGTCGACCCCAACTTCTCCATTACTCATCCTTCTCATTTACTTTCCCAAATTTTATATAAAGTGAAAATGTTAAATTAATTGTTAGTAAACAGTAGGTAAAGTTATTTTACATGTTGTAAGGATATAAAGGTGTGCTCAAACTGGGTAGGACATTAAAGCATATGGAGCACACCACAAAGCACATAGACATTAGCATTTTAAGTCTAACTTTCTTCCTATGCATTGGCATTTTATATATGAATAAATAGTAGCAAGTTTGTGGTATCCAATGCATATAATTTTCAGTAGCTTGCATTTTAAATAAAGTTGAAACATAAAGAGGGCTATTATCTCTTCCTCCTTCATAGTGTTTGCAAGCATCATAAGTAAACTTAACCACATAGTTTTGAATAGATTCACCACATAAAGATAAGTCATCTAATGAACATAATGGATCATCTAACTCAAGTATATCACTTTCATCCTCCCATATATTAGACACAATTGATCCACATAGAGGACTACTAGGCAAATCATTATCATTATAAAAAGAGTTGTTCATGGGAATTTGTGTGTTACCCTTGTTGGGTGTAGGAGATGGGTAGCTACTCCATTCTTCCTCCACCTTTTCTTCTTTCTCTTCTATCTCCTTTTCTTTGGGATGCATGGGCATCCCAAGCTTAGGATTTTGTCATCCTCTTCCTTGACACTTTCAACATGATTTCTTGCATTCAAAAAGTTAGTGCCCAAGGGAATATTCAAGCTTTCAACATGTTTCATTAGTATATCATATAGATATTTGTGACGAGGCTTGAAAGCATTTTCCATTTTCTAATTTTTTTGGTTTTTAGATTTATATAAAAAAAAGTACTAAAAATAAACTAGCAATGCAAACAAGAATAAAAGTTTAGCACAACGCTCCCCGGCAACGGCGCCAGAAAATGTACTTGATAATCCCCAAGAGTAAGGAATCACTGTAGCACAATTCGATAAGTATTTGAGTGTCGAACCCACGAGGAGCTGAAGGTAAACTATCTATTCTCTAAAGCCCTATAACCCTCTTATATGGCCTTTTATGCAAAGCAATATTTTTGAGTATGAAAGGAACTAACTAATAGAAGCAAGTGATGTGGAGTAGGTTTATCTAGCAACAAGTTTCTAATGCAAGTTTCTAATGCAAGTATCTTAGAGCAGTTTTATCGAGGTAACAAGTAGCAAGAATCTCAAGTAGCAAATATCTCAAGGGAGCAAATGTTCTGGCAATTGTTATTTCATTCGTGTGGTTGTCACAATTAGTGAAGAACATGTTTTAGTCTTTATTGTTTCTTCTAGGGGGGGAGCCAGAAATAGGTGTAGTCAAATGAATGAGCAAATTACACAACTCTTATGATGGATCTCATGGCCAATTTAATGTGCAGCACAAGAATTATTAAGACATAATTGTCCCACCATAGCCTTAAGTTCTAGGGTCTCCCACATATCCCCCAATAGATGTAACTTCATGATTCGATCTTAGGTTTACTTGTCCCCCTAAGTCCTCCTCACTCCATTACCTTATCGGTGATCACCTTACATGCATTCCCCAACATATGTGTGCACTCATACATTGTGCATCAAGACAATCATAAAAGATAACAAAACTTGTATGCAACCAATCAACGAACTATTTCACTATTGCCATGAACAAATCACTTCTCAAACATAGATGGAGAGACACAATAGATCATGGGAAAAGAATATTGCATCATACATCATGTTTGCCAAGAGTTTACAATGGAGAGATGGAGATGATATCTTGTTGTAGGTGTTGATGATGATCACGCCGGAGGGGGTGGAGCCCTCCGGAGGTGGATTCCGGCGGCGTTTCCCCCCTCCGATCTTCTCCGGCGGCAGCCTTCTGTCTCTCTGTTTCTTGTTTCTCTCGTGTGGCGGCTCTCCTCTGGAAAAACGTCGGGGGACCTCTTATATAGGCGTTTTTAGGTCACGAGTATGCTTCTGGGCAAAGGATCGATGCAAACGGGGCCACGAGGGCCAAATTGGATGGGCCCACGCAGCCTGGTACTGTAGCCGCGTGGGACCCTCCCTTTTGGTCCTCCGGCCTCCGTTCGTTGACTTCTTTCGCTCCTAAATCTTCTCCTTCCAAAATAATGACCCCCCTAAATTTATAGCTCATTATGACGTCGTCAAGGTCCTGAAACAAATAAAGAAAGAAATAGGGGTTTTCTGCCTGCGCAGGATTAATTCCATAAAAGGGGAAATCATTATAAATTACCAAAAATCATTAAATAACAGTAATATACCCCTTATATAATGCAAATATGATTGGAATATAACTATTATAGTGCAAAGTTCATGTATGCATTTTAGATGCATCATATGGCAATCTCTCTCATCTGTCGATCTTGTGGTAAGTAATGATTTGACATTGGGTGAATGAGTAGAAGTTTATTCGGTATCGATAAGCATGGCTTTGTTTAAATTACAATAATTACTTTGGTGCTTGAGTAGAGAAGAAGAATTTGATTGCAAATACACTATCTTGTATGTCTTACATGCTTGTGAACCTTCTAGCTCATGCACCTCTGTATTATATTTATTTCTGACAGTGATGATAGGCTTCATGTTGCATGTTTGGCATATTGTTTTTGATATCATAGTTGATTTACATCTCTCAACACTGTTTGTTTGCTGTAAAGCCTTTCTAGCCTAAAGCCCTGTGATGAGTGTATGGTTCACTCGTGCATCCATTCCCCAAAGCCAAACTTTCTTGCCAGCTGTGTCCACCATATCTACCTATGCATGGTATTTCTTGCCATTCCAAGTAAATTTGTCATGTGCTACCTTTAAAAATTCAAAATACTCCTTTTTGTGCCTCTGTTTTTAAGCTCATGAGCGAGCAGTGGAGAGCTAAATATAACTTGTGACGAGCAAGGTCATTTCCCCCTTTGCACCAGGTTTCGATGGAATACGTCTTCACTTGAATCAACCCGAGAGCAGCTTAAGCAAAAATATAAATAGAACTCGCAATTCTCCTCCGTGCAATGCAAATCTGAGAAATTAGCTCAAACATTGGACAGTGGTGAAACCAAGGAGAAAGAGGAGCTTACTCGCTCCTCTAAAAACTAGTTGCTCTCACAAGTCTAAAAACCTTGCTTGTCATGGGGGACTAGATAGTTTCTCTGTTGTGAAGTCGTTGACGAAAACATGCATACCTCAAAATCATTTTACTTCTGTTTTAAAAACCAAAAAGCTCTAGCACATGACTAATCCCTACTTCCCTCTGTGAAGGGCCTCTCTTTTACTTATTGTTGAGTCAGTTCACCCACTTCCTCTACCTTCTACAAGCAAACCCACAGTGTTGAATTTTGATGTTAAGCAAGTATGATATCTACATTATGTCTTTTATGTCTCATGATAGTTATTCATTTTTCTTATGTCAGTTCTAACTCTTTTATAAGGATATAGCTTTGACGATTTGCAACTCGTGGGAAGATGATCGGATGGTTGAAGCATTTAAATGAATCTTTCTTGAAATATGGGCTGATAAGTATAATTGTTTCTTAAGCAGAGTCTCGTTTTGTCTTTGCTTAATAAGTTTTTGTCTTCTTTCACCTTAACATGTTGTAGTTACATTACTTGTCTTCGAGAAGCTTTATGAGAGAAAGGTTGTTGTTTAAGATATATTTGTGTTTGATGAGTAAATACTGATGCTTCATGTTCGTATTCTTTATTTATCGACACTTCACTCTATAAACCTGTGGTCATGTTTACCGAGTTCAGTTTTCGCTTGGGGACAAGCGGAGTCTAAGCTTGGGGGAGTTGATACGTCCATTTTGCATCACTATTTTACATCATAATTCATCTTTATTCATTGATATATTTCATATTATGATGCAATACTTATGTTATTTTATCTTATTTTGCATGATTGGCAATTATTGGGGATGCATCTGCCAGAGCCAGAAATCAGCTGGAAAAGTACCTGTCAAGATACCAGACATCGGAAGCTCAGAAAATTCCAGGAAAATAAGAAAGTCAATATTACGTAGAATAAGTCACGGAGTCGAAAGGGGGCACGGAGGCGAGCTCCCAGGGGCAGGGCGACCTGCAGCCGCGGCCCACCCTTGGCCGCGGCAGGGGCCCGCCCTGGCCCCTGTGGCCCCTCTCCATCTCCCCTTCGGCGTATTATTGACGCTTGACCTAAAAACATCGGGAGGATCGAAGAGGAATTTTTCCGCCGCCTCCACGAGGCGGAAACCAGACAGAGAGAAGAAGAGCTTCGGTAGGGAGAAATCTGCTGGGGAATTGCCCTCCCAGAGGGGGGAATCGCCGCCATCGTCATCGCCATCACGCCAAGCATCATCGGGATCATCATCAACACCATCTCCATCATCAGCACCATCATCACCGTCACCGTCCCATCTCATCCCGCTGTAGCAATCGTCATTGTTTTGTTAATAGTTCATTGGAATCGTATCCCGGGTATTGATTACTACTTGTAGTTGATGCTTGAGAGTTTTATCGGTGAATTATCTTTACGATCAGGTTGTTACCCTTATTCATATCACCTCTGATCATGATCTATATAATGTCTTGCGAGTAGTTCGTTTGGTTCTTGAGGACATGGGGAAAGCCTAGTTGCTAGTAATTGCATAATGTTGAGTAATATTTAATGGTTAGATTTATGTTGTGGTGTTATTCCTCTAGTGGTATCGTGTGAACGTCGACTACATGATACTTCACCTTTCAAAGGGCCTAGGGGAATGCATAGTGTATTTAGTTTGCTTATGGTAGGGTTGCAGGAGTGACAGAAACCTAAACCCCAATTTGTGAACTAGTGCACTAGGGAGCGTAGGGTCTCGGAGTTTAAGGTTGTGGTTAGGTTTTTATCTTAATTACTTTCTTAAAGTTGCAGATGCTTGCAAGGGGTTTAATCACAAGTATGTATTTGTCCAAGTAAGGGTGGTGCATTAGCATAGGTCCACCCACACAACACTTTATCAAAACATTGAAGGTTAATCACCGGCGTGCAATGAAACTGGCTAGGCAGAAACTCCCATGTATCCTCGAGAACGTTTTAATCTTCATAAGTAACACAACCGGCCTGTCCTTTGAGCTTAAAAGGATTGGGCTATTTGCTGCAATTATTGTATCACTCTTTTATTTACTTGTTTTTCATTTGTTCTTTAAATCAAAAATCCAAAAACATTTCTCTTTTTAGTGAAACCTTGCTGAAAACTACTTGTCAACACCTTCTACTCCTCGTTGGGTTTGACACTCTTACTTATCGAAAGGACTACGATAGATCCCCTATACTTGTGGGTCATCAGAGACCCCGCAACATTTGGGCCTCGCGCCGGACACTTGGACGGAGGCGTTCCGGGTGTCGGTGGCTGAAAATGAGTCCATCCTTCTCACCTTCTTGGACAAGGAGCTGGAACTGCTTGTAATGGACATGAAATCGAACTCTGATCCGAGCCCGGATGGCTTCCCGGTGGTCTTCTTCAAGAATTTCTGGCTTCTTTGCAAGTTAGGGATCTTGCATATTCTAAATGATTTCATCTTGGGCAGAATTGATATTTCGATACTTAACTTCGGAGTGTTATCCCTTATTCCTAAGGTCCCTGGGGCGGACCTCATATCTCAGTTTAGACCTATAGCACTCATCAGCGTAGTCTTTATGATCATCTCCAAGGCCTTTGCTCACCGTCTGGACTCGATTGCGAGCAGGATTATTAGCCCAACGCAAACTGCCTTCATGAAGGGCAGATACATTCTGGACGGGGCCCTCGCGCTCATTGAAATTGTACACGAACTAAAAGCAAAGAAGCAGGGTGGGATCTTGCTAAAACTATACTTTGAAAAGGCGTATGACAGGGTTAACTGGTCCTTCCTCTTCGAAGTGCTGCGTCGAAAAGGGTTTGACGCGGGATACATCCATAAGATCTAGCAATTAAACTCAGGGGGACAAACTGCGATCTCAATTAACGGCGAAATGGGACCTTTCTTTCATAACCGGTGAGGGGTTCGTCAAGGGCACCCCCTCTCGCCCCTCTTATTCAATTTTGTGGTGGAAGCGTTATCAGCAATGCTCTCGGTAGCCGCGGCTGCTGGTCACATCGAAGGGGTTGTGCCTCACCTTGTTCCAGGGGGAATAACCCATCTTCAATATGCTGACGATACTCTAATTCTAATCCAGAAGGACAACCTAGACATTGCAAATCTGAAATTCCTTCTCCTGTGCTTTGAAGATATGTCAGGGCTGAAGATTAACTTTCACAAGAACGAAGTGATAACCCTCAGGGAACCGCTTGATGAACAACAAAGAGTCGCTAATATGCTCAACTATAAACTTGGCGCCTTCCCTTTTATCTACCTTGGCCTCCCGATCTCGGACCGCAAGCTGACTATCGAACAATGGAACTTCCTAGTAAGTAAACTATCTGATAAGGTGGAGGTATGGATGGGCAGACTTCTTTCCTTGGGTAGAAGGTTGATCTTGTCCAACGCCTGCCTGGACGCGCTTCCTACATATGTTATGGGGCTATTCTTACTCCAAGATGGTGTACACGCAAAATTCGACTCTATCCGGGCCAGGTTTTACCGGGAAGGATCTGGCCCATAACATAAATTCCATTGGCTGAGCTGGCCTGCAGTGTGTAGACCAAAAGATTGCGGGGGTCTAGGCGTGACGAACACTAAAAACATGAACTTAGCCCTGATGCTCAAGTGGGTGTGGAAACTCTTCCAACCGGGCACTTTAATTTGGCGTTCCCTGGTTAGAGCTAAATACCCAGAAGCTGATAATATCTTCGCGTCCTCGCCCATAGGGGGCGCCCACTTTTGGCGTAGCATTCATAAAATCAAACATCTCTTCGAAATCGGGGCGAAACATGGGCTCCGTGATGGGAAGCGGACTGCGTTCTGGACAGACTGGTGGATAGGGGAGGGCCCCTTGCACCACATTTTCCCGCGCCTTTTCAACATTTGCAACAATCCACAGATCCTGGTGGCCGATGCGATTGCTCGTGATTACCTGAACATTTCGTTTCGTCGCACCTTAGACCAGGAGGGAGCTGCTCAATGGAATGCTCTTCTAACTTTGCTGGAACCAGTGAACCTCCAAGTAGGACCTGACTTAATTGGCTGGATGCTCGAACCCTCCGGTTGTTCTTCTATTGTGCCGCATGTTGCCGTATCGTGCGTGGCTAGCTCACCTTATCTAAGTAAAAAAAACTCACCTTATCTCTTATCCCTTCCCGTGCTCCTCCTGCCACACATTTTCTGATTTTCTCTCACAACACCACGGGGGAGCAGCGCCGGAGAGGCACGAGAGAAGAAGGTCGTCGCCGTCGAGCAGGCGCCGCGTCGGAGAGGCACGAGAGGAGAAGGCCGTCACCGCCAATCAGACGCCACGCCGGAGATGCATGCCGTCGCCGTCGAGCAAGTAGCGAGGAGGTGCCGCGCCGGGGAGCTGGAGGAGCGCCGCCGCTGCCGAGCGGGCAGCAAGGAGGCGCCGCGCCGGGGAGCTGGAGGAACGCCTCCGTCGCCGAGCATGCCTAGAGTATTTCGGCCCGAACCTCTTTCCTTTCTCCTGCTTTCTCTCTCCCTCTCCACCCGACGATTCGACTTGCGATTTGGCATCCCTCGACGCACTGCCCGCAGTCTGACGGTTCCTCGTCGACGGAGAGGCTCGTCGTCTTAGTAGTCGTTGTGGTGAGCCCTGCACCCGCCTGATTTTGTGTATTTTGTTGTCTAGTTTGTCGCTCGGGAGTTCATTTGGTCCGGATTCGGTCACCGTCGCCGTCGGTGCCAACGCCGGTAGGGCGTTTTTCCACCGACGTTCTGCTAGCAAGTTATTTTGGTTGTCACTTGTGTGGATTAGTAGTTCGGTAGAGCTAGGGTTCGCATTAAATGTTGAATCCAGTCGGTGATTACTGATTTTGTTCTGTTAGATGTTGTGCTTAGTCTGCAAATGGTCATGCCATTCTCTGGTAAAATTGTACAACTGATGTTTGATGTTGGGTGGTGCTGGGGTGTGGGGACCCCGGACTAGCCGTCCGAAATACCCTTGTGCCTACATCAGCGATCCCATGATCAGTGTGTCGCTGAGCACAATCAAACTGGTAATCAAGGAACATCCATAAATACCGAAGGAATTTACTTACTTGATTGAAGTCATACTCTTCAATAGGTACTTGCAGCGGAAATCACCAAACAACGTGGAGCCCAAGTCATTCGCCTTAACCCTACAGGCAACTGACTGGGAAGCGCCCTAGTTCGCATTGACGTCATTTCCGTCCTCTTCTTCAAGCTGCTCTTCTTTAAAATCTGGCTAAGACAATAGCCAGGGACGAAACCAATATGAGTACATTTGATTGTACTCGCAAACTACCCCCCCCCCCCCCCCCCGAATGAGCATGCACTACACTTTTTATAGTTTGAGTAAAACTTGGTTTGCTTTGAAAACTCTATCCTTATTGAAAAGAGAAGGATAGACTTTTGTTTAATAAAACTTTGTTTGTAAACTCTATAACTTTTGTTGAAGAAAAATAAGGGATATTTTATAACTTTTCATAACCCTTGTATATTTTTCGAAAACATCTATAGCCTTTGTTAAAAGAAAAGAAGGCTTTTAGATCTTTTTCCCATAAATCGGTCTTTGTAAGAAATATCTTTTAAAACGTTTTCCCGAAAGTAGATGTTTGTTGAAAAAGGTAAGAAGTCCCTTTTTAAAAACGTTTTTTCCTGGAAAATCACCATTTTGTTTATTTCTCCAAAACTCCTCCTTTTTCGACCATAACCCTTCATGATCATTCAATCCCAACAACCTCATGCCGGCCCATTGGCATAGTTGCATAAAATGTCCACCACTTCATTTTCTCTATCAAATCCCCAATCTTTTCCAAAACTTGCACATAGGTCCGAGCAGTTCGTTCCAGCTGTCCATATCCGAGGACTCGGCTATTCGAATAGTTTTTACCCTCTGCAGAGGTAGCACGCTTTTCCCACATCCATCCGATAACTCATCGTGTCTGCCACGTCCCGCCATACAAGGTGTATGCGAAGTTGAGTCACCTACCATAGCCTGTCCTTTGCTCATGCCAGTATAGGACCCTACCGCTACGAATTCACCATTCCCTCGACACCTAGTACAGGATCCCCCGTCGAGGAACCTAAGTGTGAGGACTCGTAGTTCTGCCCGGCGAGCAAACCCTTCAATCCCCCATCCATCAGACACCGGGACCCAGGTCAGGGGGAAGGTCGCCATGACCATCCCCTCATGGAACGAGGTCATCCTCGTTATTGAGGCATCCCATACTAGCAGGAGAAAATTATATGACTACGCCCTTTCCCATATGTGGGTAGATGTGGTCGCACAGGTTATTGGCTGTTGAGTAAGTACAAGGACTCAATGTGCATTTTTCATAAACATCACCATTCGCCATTTCTCCACTTCAACACCGATCTCACGGCATTCCACATTTATCCAAGTACTTCCAAGAGAGTTTTGAGTAAACAATATTTTTCTTTTCCCATCTTATCGTTTTAAAAAAATTGATTTTTTTCCACCCAACACCTCCATATAGGGTGTCAAAATAAAATACTTGTATTTTGAAAAAGGGTTTTCAAAATCATAGCTTTAGTCGCAAAAACCGCTTAAGTCATTTATGCTCTTTATAGGTAAAACATGTAAATCAAAATAGACGTATGTAAATGCAAGCTCACAGAAGTAGCTTGCCTATTTTCAGCATAATGTCCCTAGACTTCTCCTCACTGATCAAAGAAATAAACTCTGATTCTTCTCCAATAAATCCTTCCCAAGGTTCACTTCGATAGCGTTTGTATCTAGCGTCGCAAAATGGAAAGAACGCAATTCAACATACAGTAGGACACTCCAACAACAAACATCAAGCAACACTAACAAACAACAATCATGAGAGAAGATTATTATTTAACAAACAAGTTTGGCAATAACCAACACATCTTTATTTAAACAA
Organism: Puccinellia tenuiflora; assembly: GCA_012064385.1. NCBI lineage: Eukaryota > Viridiplantae > Streptophyta > Magnoliopsida > Poales > Poaceae > Puccinellia > Puccinellia tenuiflora. Next base: position 51,349 of record QRDG01000825.1, read on the forward strand.
GAAATACTTCAGACAAAAGTTAAGCTACCAATTAATCTCTGCAATTCAAAGTATCTCACCAATCTAAGGTAGAGGCATTAACAAGATACTCGAGCTAATACTCAACTTAAGTACAACCAAGTATAACAAGCAAGGCAATTATATTAATCACACAAAAATTATCTAATCATCAAAATAAACAAGCAATACATACCATTACTAAACTACTAAATCAAGCATCACAACCACTCTCAAGCATCACACATAGCTACTGCACTCACAAAGCTACACAATTTGAATTTAACTTAGTTCAATTAACCATTATTTAATTGTGTCACAATTATGGCAGAAATTAGGGTTTCATTTTTAATTGCATAACTTATGTTCTGTTGATCACAAAAATATGAACTAAAATTCTACCGAAGGCTACTGATGTGTAGAAGACAACCCAATTGGATTTAATTCGATTTGAGTTATTAAGCTCCCTATATAATTGTTTTAATTCGATTTGAGTTATTAAGCTCTACAAAAATTAGGGGAGTTAGGTGATCACAGTACTAAGCTAACAAAATTGGATTGGCATGAATTTTCTAAGTCTTAAAGAATTTTCTAGGTGATCACAGTACTAAGCTAACAAAATTGGATTGGCATGAATTTTCTAAGTCTTAAAGAATTTTCTAGCAGAAAATTCACTCACACAGCCCTTTATAAGTTTAACAACTATCTGATTTGATATTTTCCTACTAACTTAACCACAACACCAAATGGGATCAAACCAGTGGCAGTGGGAAGATTAGTTGAAGTACTTTTGACACAATTTTAGTTTGGGATATTTGGATAAACCAAGTTCTAGGAAACATCTCCCAAAGATGGTACCAAAATAACCTTTCTGGTTTTAGAGTTAAAGCCAACACATTTGTCATTTTTATTTTGAATTGGACAGAGGTCCAAAAGGAACATGGCCTATATATATGAAAATATGGCATGCTGTACTAACTACATAAATTTAGTTTACTATTTTTAGGCTTCTAGCTTAATGGGAATTTGCATGGGAAGGTGGCAACCTTTTGTTATTTCATGTGGAGGAAATATTGCTTAGCAAATTTCCTTAGATTATATCCTTTATATAAAATTTATTTTTGGGGGTCACACCACTTGATCGTGTCAGTAAACTAACCATACTAACATATTATACAAAGATTAATTTCTAACTAAATCTAGGTTAAATGTTATTAATAGTTTAAAACAGAACTTTTTATCAGTTTTCAGGAAATCCTGAAAATAGATTGAACATAGCAACTTTGCCTAGATTTTAAATATAGAAAATCTATTCCAAATTTAACCAAACAAGTTTCCCTGTAATCTACACAGTCTATAGATTCTAACACAATTTATTTCACTAACTTTTAGACCGAGGAATTGGGCAGTAGATGCATGCAAACATAGCATCAGAGTAATACGTCCAGGACAGCCGATTAGCAGATTTAAAGTTTAAACAGAAAAGGGTAAGGCGATGTTGGATCGAGATCCAACGGACGCGATATGTCGCAGCGACGGCGACCACCATCGGGTGGCGTCGCCGCGCGAGGGACGGCGAGGTGGAGCAGGGAATCACCTAGGGGCTCCTGGAGGTGGCGTAGATGACAGGGGGGTGCTGAGGTCACAGGGGAGAGGATGGCGTGGACGGTGATGCTCGGGGATGCTCGGCTTGACCACGGCGAGCTCCTCTGCTTCCTCGGCTTTGGCAGAACTCCGGCGAGCTCCTGGCGTCGCGTCTGTGCACCAAACAAAGGGAAATCGAAGCGGGTGAGTGCGGTGGCTATGGTGGAGAGGGTGCAGGGCAGAGAGGAGAGAAAAGGGAGCAGGGCAGAGCACGGCCATGGTTGACCTCGACCTTGGCTCCGTCGGTCGTAGTGGACACACCCGACCTTGGTAGCGGATGCTGCAGCGTGCAAGCCCTCCTGGCGGTGCACGGGAGAGAGTGGAGAGTAGAGGGGCGAGTGGTGGCGAGGTGAGGCGAGAGTGGCCTTGGGTGGAGATTAAATAGGCCGGCGGCCGGTCCATGGTGGTCGACGTGCAGGGAGCGGGAGAGGGCTCTAGGGGTGGTGCCACCATGCCCTAGAGGTCGAGGGGAACACGGGGAGTTGCTGGGCGGCAACGGGTGGGCGAGGGGTGTCGTGGTGGTCGAGTGGTCGCTGCCGACCACGCGCGGCCACCGCGCACCGGTGCGCGCGGGTGCGAGCAAGGACGTGTGTGCGCGGGGAGCTCCGGGGTGTTCTGCGATGGTCTGGTCGCATCCAGTGGGAGCAGAGGGGCGCGAGGAAAGGGTCGGGCGAGGCAATGGGCTAGGTGGGCGGCTACGTGGTCTCCTCCACAGTGAGGACACCATGGCATGGCGACAGGAGCTTCTGCTCCCTGGCTTCGGCGACCAATTCCACCAAAGGGGTTTGCTCCTATGCTCCCTGGCGCGAGAGGGAGGTGAGGGAGAGGCTAGGGAGAGAGAGAATTCAGTGGTTTGCTCGATTGAACTCGGGATCGCTCGAATTTGGACGAATTCGATCGGATTGCTTGGGATTTGGGGAAGAACACGGTCCTGCCCTCAAGGTGTTTGATGAAATGTGTCAACCAAATTTAAATTTGAAATTTTGTAATTTGTTTCCACGATTTGCTTCTTATATAATAATAGAGATTTTTGGTGCTGTGATGATATTAATTTGATAAGTGCAACATAGCACATTTGATGATTTAGAGGAATAAAGAAATAAATGGAAATTTATATGTGCATTCTTGAAAATAATATTTGAGAGAGGAAAGTGGTAGAATAAATTGGGAGGGAAATGTATTTATTAAGATCATTCCTTTATTTCCTGATCTTAATTTCCCTTTTGTTGAATGAGTGATATGGAGTTGAGATGATTATTATCTCATTCCTAGAATAAGGAAAATATAACAGTTGTTTATAAAATAGAGGAATAGATAGAGAGGGAATCTAAATAAGATTATTTCCCTTAATTTAGGAGTTCAACATAGGAATTTCCCTTAATCTAGAGGAACAGTTTTTTTTATTCAAGTCACCCTCCAAATTTGTTGTCAAGTGGGTGTTATTTAAGTATTAAGCACAACTGAGGAATTATCCTCACAAGCAACAAACACAACAAGATCAACATCACAATCATGACCACACAAATCAAACCACATGAATTAATCATACCACCATTTCCATAATTAATAATACTATCTTGTAAAAATGATCATACTCAATTATGACAAGATGATGTTTAAAGAATATCTCAACTCACCACTTAATAGTTTTCAAAAAGTTTTGATAAAGAAAAATATGTGGGGTAATATATTTCCCACTAGGGTTATTTTCAAATGGAGTGGATATCAGAGTTTATAAAATGGGACTGGCATACACATGCAAAATATCATGGTTGGCAATAGATAGGAGATAACATATAGATCTCCATATTCTTGGGAACACATAATTTTGGAAATACTTTTACTTTCCCAATTAAAGGGTATTTTATTTGTTGCTGAAATCAAATATCATTGAAATAGACTTTGGCCAAAATAAGATTGGAAAAGATATATGGAATCTACTCTTCTCATAACATGAGCACCAAGTTTAATATATTTTTACTTGGGTTGGGTTTTTGGATTAATATTTACTAGTCAAACAGCATAAACATCAAGTCACACAAGGCCAAACAGGACAATATAAAGGAAAACACAATCAGTAGTGAAGTAATTTCAAAAAGTTTTTGTTGGTTCTGAATTTTGGGTCTTGTTAATTCTTATTATAAATTTGGGATGTTACATGGGGCACTTTGTGTACCTGGGGATTGGGGTTTTGTGTGTTGCTGATGTTAATGGAGGTGGTAGTGTAGTGGTTGTTCGATTGTGATGTTGCACTGATGGTTTTTATCGCGTCTGGTTTGAGTTGTAATTTGTGTACAACCGTGAGCTATTTTGTTCCATAGGTTTTTATGCACACACACGTTTTATCATTAGTTGAGGAAATTGTTAACTAGTAGTTGCTCGGTTGGCTGGCGAGTAGGGACATTAATAGCTAATCGGTGACCGTCCTAGCAGGGATTTATCGTCCAGTTAAGTAGGTGTGGATTTGTGTTGTTGTACATCTCGACACAAAATGTTTTCTGGACTAGTGTAATTGAAAGATGGTTAGGCTTGTGTCTTTTTTTTCCTTCACGTACTACTTTTGTTTTTCATGATTTTTATTTGTTTGTTATTTTTTCATCCAGGGTTTGAGGTGATGGCTCGGAGGAAGGTAGCGGGAATAAAAGTGCTGGTGATATCAAGGGAAATGGCACAAAGAAGTGGTGTGATGTGAGTTCTTTGGCCCCTAGCTTTTTAAATGTGTAATATTTAGTGTCGATGTCAAGGACTCAAGGGGGAAGGTCTCTTATGTAGTTTGTAGGATGGCTTAGAATTTAGCAACATTTTTCTTGTGTCATAGCATAAAGAAATTGGTAACTATTATGAATTAACCTGGTAGCTACCACAATATAATATGGTAACCAGTTTGATAAATAACATGGCAATTGGCAGTAAGCTTACATATAACCAACACTAATATAACCTGATAACTACAAGCAAATAAAATGGTAGCTAGGATTGAATAAATTGATAACTATTAGGAATAAATAACTATTTGTAAAGAAGATGGTATCTAGGAATAAATAACATGGTAGCTAAATGTTTTATACCTGTGAACTTATTGGTATTAATATGATAACTGTTAACGTCTTACTTTGTTTCTGTATTTTTAGTTAACCTGGTAACTTATCCAACTTTATTATTTTCTTGGTTTTTTTGCTGTAGTGATGTTGACAACGAACCATCCGCTTACGGTGGCATTGTTGTTGAAGCTGTTAATCGCGCAGGCATTAAGAACGCAAAAGTTGTTGACCATACAGGCGGTGACGGCACTGTTTTGGATGGCGCATTGCACTTGGGAGGGCCTGATCAGCCTCCCATTGTCGAAGGGGCAATAGTGCAAGGGGAAGCAACTTACTTGACTGATATCGGTGATGTTGCTTTTGTTGAGAAGATGGTGGTCGAGAAAGAGGTTGATAAGCACGGCAGTGGGAAGGCAAAGGGGGTTGCGATCGTCTCTGATGTGCCTAAATATAACCCGCTTCACAAAAGGTTTGCAACATCTCTTCTCTGTTTCATTCATCTTTTTGTCGCATGTGGTAGAATGAGTTGTAGACATCCTAAAAGAATCAAGGTAGCTAGCATGAATTAAAATGGTAACTATCTTTAATCAAACTGATAGCTAGCATAAATTAACTTGGTAGGTAGTTTTTTGGAATTTAACTAGCATGATTTTAACATGATATTTCAGTAGGAATTAACGTGGTATCTAGCTTGAATTAACATGATAGCTATTATGAATTAATCTGGTAGTTAGTTTCCTTGAATCACCTAGCATGATTTTTAACATTATAGTTAGCATGATTTAACTTGGTAGGTAGTTTGATTTAACATGATAGCTAGCATGATTTTAACATGAATTAACTGCCATTATTTGTAACATGGTAGCGCGCGTGAAGTAGGCTAACAATTTTGTTAAGACGATAGCTAGCATAGATCCAGTGTGGGTGTGTCACCTCTAGCTTTTGTTCGTTTCTTTTTACTAACCTTTTCTTCTATTTTTTTGTGCTATTATTTGTGCTTTTTAGGAAACGGTATGGTTAATTCCTACAGCGTGACAGAGACATCAGCAGCCCACCGGTTGCTACTACGAGGTTGGTAAATTAGCTGAAGCAAGTGGTTCCTCAAGTCTGTTCGGCGGGATTCCCTGCTTTTGTGCACACCATACCCGCTCTGTATGATCTCTACGGTTGGTTACTTTAAATGGTTTCCTTCACTTGTATCGTATGGCAACACCTTTCATCCTAGCATACCTCTTGTAGTGCTCTGCCGCCTCCAACAATGTGTTGAATCTCATGTGTGTGGCAGAGGGGTGCGTTGTGAAAATAGTCTCTGCGCGCCATCATCCCTGTTATTCCGGTGTTTGAGCACTTGCTAAACCACTGTCATTATCCTGGTAACTAGAAAGGTTATTAGAATGAATTAAAGTGACAGTCATCATAAAAGAACAAGGTAGCTAGTTTGAATTAACCTGATAGCTACCATGAATTAATCTGGTAACTAGCCTTTTGAAATTAACTAGCATTATTTTAACATGATATCTAGCATTGAATTAACCTGGTAGCTAGCTTGAATTAATATGATAGTTAGTATGAATTAACCTGGTAACTAGAAAGGTTACTAGAATGAATTAAAGTTACAGTCATCATAAAAGAACAAGGTAGCTAGCTTGAATTAACTTGATAGCTACCATGATTTAATCTGGTAACTAGCTTTTTGAAATTAACTAGCATTATTTTAACATGATATCTAGCATTGAATTAACCTCGTAGCTAGCTTGAATTAACATGATAGCTAGTATGAATTAACCTGGTAGCTAGCTTTTTTTGATTAACTTGCCTATTTAAAATGATAGCTACCATTGAAAACACGGTAAAGTTACCTTGGGAATATGCTGAAATAAGATTAAACTCTATTTAAACCCACCCCGCCCCCACCGCTGCGGCCTACCTCCGCCTCCTTCTAGCCCCCGCTTCCCCCTTCCTCTCCCTCTTCTCCCCGCTGCCTTTTCTCTCCTTCCTCCTTGCCCTTTGCAAGGCGCTTTCGTCCACCACCGACTCCCAAAACCCTAACTCCATTTCCGGCCACGGCAACCCCCGCAAGCGCAAGAACCAGCGCGAGCAGGCGGCCCCGCGGCCCCCGTCTTTCCTCCCAGAGGCTCTCCCCCTGCTCGCCGATGCCGCAGGGAGGCTGCCTCTCGGGGAGCATCACGATGCGCGGAGTGTTAGGTCGATCTCCACCCGTTGTGGCCCAACGGTCACACGGGCCCTAGTCTACGCGCCCTGATCGGGGGCGCCCAACCTCCTCATGGTTGGTGGGCCCCTGTCGCCAGCGCATATAAAGAGGTGGGGGGGCCGGACGCACACGGTACGAGGTTCACCGTGCACCGCAGCCCCCCACCGATACACCCAATCCGATCTAGGGTTGCGCTAGGCCGACGGGAAGCTCTCCACCGCCGCCACCTCACTCACCCACGCACACCACCACTGCCACCACTCCACCATGGCCACCGGCAGCTCGAGCTCGACGCCATTCCCCGGCGAAGGTAGACACCCTTCTCTCTCCCTCTCGGTCTCTCTCTCTCTCTCTGGTTTAAGCATTAGAAGGGTAAAACCCTAAAGTTGCTCACCGTGATCTATCTAGACTAGATGCAACAGAATACAACAATGGTATCAGAGCTAGTTCTATGTCTAGATTGGTTCGGTTTTTCAAAGAAAATAAACGAAAAGGACCCCTCCCGAAACCCTAAAACGCCAGATCCGAAAGGAAGAGGCAAAGGGCAAAGAAAGTGAACTCACCGGAGGGCCTCGTGCTCGACGGCAAAGAGTGCCGCTGCTACGGCCGCGCCATCCCTCTCGAAACGACGCGCATCGGCAAGCCGAGGCGTCGGAAGAAGGAACACCCCCTCGGGGGCAAAGAAAAGCTACAACCCCTCGGGAACACAGGGCATAGCCGCCACGCCGCCGGTCATCGTCGGCAAAGGGCGCCGCCAGCTGAGCCGCTTGACGGCGGTGCGCCCACCCTCGGGTGGACGCATGCGCCGGCAAGAGGGCCAGCGGGGGCGCCGCCACCACCGGTCTTGACTTCGCCTCCGTGCGGGTTGCGGTGGACAGAAAGGAAGGAAACAAAGGGGAGCGGAGCTGGCGGCGCGCTGCGTCATCGTCTCCGTGGCCGTCGCCGGTCGCCGGCGGCGGGCCGAAACCCTAGCGCCGCCAAGGACGGACAAGAGAGCCACGGGAGAGGGGAGAGCGGCGCGATCGGGGGGAAATGAACTAGGGTTTCCTCCCGGATCGGCGTCTCAGTCCGTTTTGTTCGCGCGAGGAGCGCGGTGGACCGTCCGATTGGAATGGACGGCCACGATCAAAACCCTAGCGGTTGACGGGTCTGCGGGCCGAAAGAACGTGGCCGTGGGCCGCCGGGCGTGTCTGTGCGCCGCGCGCGCGCGGTACGTAGCTAAATGGGCCGTGGGCCGAAAGTGGAAAAACTGTGGTATGGGCCACGCATTTTTCAGCAGAGTTTTTCTCTGTTTTATTTTTCAGAAGCATTTTTTGTCTAATTTTGAGTCTAGTTTTTGCTATACAAAAATTATCCAACGAATTTTTTTGTTTTAGTAAAAATAAAAGTAACAGAATTGCTTCTGAAAAAGAATAAAAGTCAATAGAATTTTTGTTAATTGTTTCCGCTGCAAATTAAAGTGATATGCTCTTTTAGAAAATTCAAAAGTTAATAGAATTAAAAGTGTTAATAGAAAAGAGCATATTAAAGAGATAGTCATAATTGTGTTATTTTTATAACCAACGTTATTAATAGCATAATTATGATTTATTATAGTGAAATGCATTTATTTCTAATTCTGCCCAACGGTGATTTAGTTTAAATTGCATAACTTTTGCATGTCATATTTTGACCAACGTTGAATTATTTCATGCAAATGTTGAAAATTGTTGAAAGTTCTCACCTCATTGTGATTGTTTTAGGAGGGTACTACTTGATGAGTTTCCTAAAGGATGTTCCCCTCCTTCGAGGTGACAACTACTCCGAGTGGAGGAAAAAGGTGGATTTGGCACTTGCATGTGCTGAGGTGGACTGGGTGGTGGATACCCCACCACCAGTCATGCCAAAAGAGCCTGAAAGAGAGGCAAAAGACACTGACGATGACTGGGAAAAGAAGAAAAGGGACTATGGTCCATTGGAATTGGCTTATTCCATAAATAAGCAAAAGTGGAATGCAACCAACAAGAAGAGCTTAGCCTTCTTAAAGAACACAATTGAGAACGCCATTGCGGGCTCAATTGCAGAGTGTGCCACTATCGGGGAGTTCTTCGACAAAGTAAAGAGCCAGTTTACTGGTTCTTCAAAGATCTATGGCACCCAGTTGCTCAAGCAACTGGTAACAGAAAAGTACACAGGGGGAGGGCATGGCATTAGAGAGCACATCCTCAGGTTGTGCAACATGGCTGCCAAGCTCAAGGCCATTGATCCTGATCTTGAGATCAAGTCTGTTCTCCTCATCCACATAGTCATGGCATCATTGCCAAAAGAGTTCGAGAACTTTGTTGTGAACTACAACATGTCCCCTGACAAGTGGGACATGGAAAACACCATTGCTATGTGTGTCCAAGAGGAGGACAGGCTAAAAGAAGCACGTGGTGGATCCATCAACTACGTGAAGGATAGTAAGAAGAGGAACTTTGGTAACACTGGTTCCCCTTCAAAGCCACATGGCAAAGCTCCCTATCAGAGTCAGCAAAAGTTCTTCCCAGTGGACAAAGACACATGCCTCCACTACAAGAAGACTGGGCACTACAAGAAGGATTGCCCTGCTTTCCTAAAGTCCATAATGGCAAAGAATGGTAAAAATATAGTTTCCTTCGTTAATGAATCCCTGTATACACAGTTTTCGAAATCTACTTGGTGGATTGACTCAGGTGCAACTGTTCATGTTGCAAATTCTTTACAGGGGTTCCATTCGACACGGATTATGCAAAGAAACGAAGGATGCATTGAAGTCGCAAATGGAGTGCAAGCAGATGTTGAAGCTGTTGGCGATATCTCCTTGGAGTTGGCTGATGGTTTTGCTATTTTTCTTAGAGATGTCTTATTTGTTCCTTCTTTGCAAAGAAATTTAATAAGTGTGTCACGTTTGGACAAAGAACAGCATGAGTGTTATTTTGGACATGGCAAGTGTGCCATTTGGTGTAATAATATTCATGTGGGGGTTGCATTCCTCCACAATGAGCTTTATTTATTATCCTTGTGTGAAAAGATTTATTCTATGAATAAAGTGAATGAAATTGTTTCTACGTCGAACAAAGAACAAAAGAAAAGAAAGAGAACTCAAGACTCGTCGAGATTATGGCACTGTCGTTTGGGCCACATTTCGAGGGGGAGAATAGAAAGACTCGTTAAAAATGATATTCTTCCGCCGTTAGAGTTCTCAGATATAGAACAGTGCATCAATTGCATAAAAGGAAAATTTGTAAAACAAATTAAAAAGGAGTGCAACCCGAAGCACAACGACACTAGAAATAATCCACACTGATATTTGTGGACCTTTTTCGGTGAAAAGTGTGGATGGTTATGATTCGTTCATAACATTCACAGATGATTACTCCCGATATGGATATATTTATCCAATCAAAGAAAAGTCTGAAGCTTTGGATAAATTTAAAATATTCAAAGCTGAAGTTGAAAATCAACACGATAAAAGAATAAAGATAGTGAGATCCGACCATGGGGGGGAGTACTATGGTCGGGACACTCCATATGGTCAAGTCCCTGGACCTTTTGCGAGGTTTTTGCAGGAGACAGGAATAGTCGCTCGGTATACAATGCCGGGCGATCCTCAGCAAAATGGAGTAGCTGAAAGGCGCAACCGTACTCTTATGGATATGGTGCGCAGTATGATGAGCTACTCCACACTGCCATTGGGTTTATGGATGGAGGCACTTAAAACCGCCGTTCATATTCTCAACAGAGTGCCAAGTAAGTCGGTGCCCAAAACACCGTACGAACTGTGGACAGGAAGGGTACCTTCCCTTCAACACCTTAGGGTGTGGGGGTGCCCAGCTGAGGCAAAATTGTTTAATCCAAACATTGCAAAGTTAGACCCCAAGACAGTCAGTTGCCACTTCATTGGCTATCCCAAAAAGTCAAAAGGTTTTCGTTTCTACTGCTCAGACAGATACACAAAGTTTGTAGAAACGAGACATGCAGTCTTTTTAGAAGACGAACTGATGAGGGGGAGCATGGTAGCTAGAAAAATTGATCTTGAGGAGAAGAGGGTGCATGCACCTAATCCGATCATTCAAGAGCCATTTTTCTCGCTACCTGTTGTGCCTACATCAACAATCCCTGAGATTGTGGTGGAAGCACCTGTTGTAACTCCACACGTGACAACTATGGGTGAAGTTTCGGAACCTGTCCTTCAGGAGCCGACTGAGCCCATTGTTGAGCATGAAAGGGAGCTGCAGCAGCCAAACATAGAGAATGAAAACCTTGGAAGGTTTAAGAGAATTAAAAAGCCAGCTATCTCTAGTGATTATGTATATAATACAGAGATAGGTCATATGGAAGGTGATCCCACCTCATATGAAGAAGCCATGAGAAATCCTCATTCATCGAAATGGCTTGAAGCTATGGAAGATGAGATGAGGTCGATGATCTCCAACGATGTTTGGGACTTAGAAAAGATTCCTAAAGGAGCCAAAACAGTAGGCTGCAAATGGGTCTACAAAACAAAGTATGACTCTAATGGGAATGTAGAAAAGTATAAAGCGCGTCTTGTGGCAAAAGGATTTACACAAAGAGAAGGAATAGATTATAATGAGACATTTTCTCCAGTCTCATGTAAGGATTCCTTCAGAATCATAATGGCACTAGTTGCACATTTTGATTTAGAGCTACATCAGATGGTTGTAAAGACGGAATTTCTAAATGGAGATTTAGAAGAAATTGTTTACATGAAACAACCCAAGGGTTTTATCATGCAGGGGGAGGAAGATATGGGATGCCGTCTAAAGAAATCCATTTATGGATTAAAGCAAGCCTCTAGACAGTGATATCTGAAATTTAATGAGACTATTAAAAGGTTTGGATTTAAAGAAAATGTTGAGGACAACTGCGTTTATGCAAAGTTTAAAAGTGGGAAATACATTTTCCTAATCCTATATGTGGATGATATCCTGCTTGCGAGCAGTGATGTTAGTCTACTAATAGAGACGAAAAAGTTCTTGTCCTCAAACTTTGATATGAAAGACCTTGGTGAAGCATCATATGTTTTGGGCATAGAAATTCACCGAGATAGAAAAAATGGAGTGTTAGGACTCTCGCAAAAGGCATATTTAGAAAAGGTTCTAAAGAAATATAATATGCATGCGAGTAATGCCACACCTGCTCCTATAGTCAAGGGCGACAGTTTTGGGAAATTTCAATGTCCCAAAAATCAATATGAGATCGAGCAAATGAAGTCAGTACCATATGCTTCGGCTGTTGGAAGCTTACAGTATGCACAAGTGTGCACTCGCCCTGACTTAGCATTTGTTACCGGGGTACTGGGTAGATATCAATCAAATCCAGGCTTAGAGCACTGGAAGATGGCAAAGAAAGCTTTGCGTTATGCGCAAGGCACAAAGGACCTCATGCTAACATACAAAAGATCTGATTCCCTAGAGATAAGAGGGTACTCAGACGCAGATTTTGCGGGGGATAAAGATGATAGAAAATCCACGTCTGGATATGTGTTCACCCTTGCAGGGGGAGCTATCTCATGGAGAAGCTCCAAACAGTCGATTGTTGCATCATCAACGATGTATGCAGAATTTATAGCATGTTATGAGGCCACGGGGCAGGCGATATGGTTAAAGAAATTTATACCCGACTTGAAGGTGGTAGATTATATTCACAAACCACTAAAGATGTACTGTGACAACCAGCCCGCAGTATTTTATGCTCACAACAACAAGTCGAGTAATGCAACAAAGCCAATAGAAATAAAGTATTATGTTGTGAAGGATAAAATCCAGGATCAAACTATAAGTCTCGAGCATATAAAGACAAAGGATATTCTTGCGGATCCACTAACGAAAGGCTTACCTCCCAATGTGTTCAAGGAACACTTAGCCGGCATGGGTTTAAGGTAGAGCCTATGATCCTGGATCATAAGAGGCCCAAAAGTAAAAGTTTTTGTTTCAAAACAAAGAGGTATATTGTAGCTGTCTGATTCTATCGGCAATTGAGCTGAGACGATGAAACATGCTCTATGTATTGATTTGTGATGAAATGAGTAAAGTAAAAGGTAAAAGCAAAGGTGAGATCTAGGGGGAGAATGTTAGGTCGATCTCCACCCGTTGTGGCCCAACGGTCACACGGGCCCTAGTCTACGCGCCCTGATCGGGGGCGCCCAACCTCCTCATGGTTGGTGGGCCCCTGTCGCCAGCGCATATAAAGAGGTGGGGGGGCCGGACGCACATGGTACGAGGTTCACCGTGCACCGCAGCCCCCCACCGATACACCCAATCCGATCTAGGGTTGCGCTAGGCCGACGGGAAGCTCTCCACCGCCGCCACCTCACTCACCCACGCACACCACCACTGCCACCACTCCCCATGGCCGACGGCAGCTCGAGCTCGACGCCATTCCCCGGCGAAGGTAGACACCCCTCTCTCTCTCCCTCTCGGTCACTCTCTCTCTCTGGTTTAAGCATTAGTAGGGCAAAACCCTAAAGTTGCTCACCGTGATGGATCTAGACTAGATGCAACAGAATACAACACGGAGGTCACTCATAGACACCGCCACCGAGTTCGCGGCCTTCAATGTCCTAGCCGCCATCCTTGGATCCAACTACCACGCCGATGCATTGCAGGATGTGGTACATGCGCTGGCCCCAGTGGTGCTCTCAAGTGTGAAATCAGCTATGCGTGCTGCCACAGTGGAGTTCTTGGTTAGGAAGGTTGTGCCTTTGGGTGTGGAGGAAGGGGAGGAGGGGGTGAGGAAAGTGGTCGGGTACCTGCCGAGGTTTTTGGCGGTGAAGGCGCCAGAGAAGACGGAGGCGAGGGGGTTGGCGGTCGAGGCGATAGTTGAGGTGGTGCAGGCAATGGAGCCACATGGAAGGGAGGGCTTCACTGCCTATGTGCTGGCGTTGGCGAGGGGGAAGGCAAAGGGGTGGCTGTTTGCTGTGGATATGGTCCTGGCTATGCTGCCGGTGCTGTTGCCATTGGAAATGGATGAATCTGCTCTGGAGGTGGGCTCTTGGGGGCTGAAGTGCGTCCGGGTGTTGGTAGAGAGGTGTTCAGATAACGTTGGAGGAGTCCGAGCTCGGGCATTGGCGAATGCAGCCCAAGTGCTTGAAGTTTTGTCTGAAAGAGGTGTGGAGGGGGGCGAGCAGGGGCGGCCGCCCCCCGTCACCACGAGCGCCATTAGCCTGTGTACGAGCTTCTTTTTAACGAACAGGTATTCTGACGCCTGACTGAGAAGATAGGCCTTAGCTTGGCCAAAATTTCGTGTCAAGGGACAAGCCCATCCCTAGAGCTAGCTCGTTCGCGTGTTTCATAAAAAAAAAAGCTCGTTCGCGTGTAGAAACCATTCCTCCGATCGCCGCCAGAACGAGAGCACAACCTTGCTCTGTAGCCCCACCAGTGCACGCGGCCGTGATGCGCCTCCTCTTTCCTTCGACAATTCAACTGTGCAGGCACATACGCTCATTTGAGGGCACGTAGCCTGATTTTGACTGAAGAAACAGATGGTATACATGACAACAAATATCCGAGTACACACATACTTAGACTTTGAAACATCTAGGCACTGGCCAAGTACTTACTATCAATTTTACAAGAGTACCGACATATTTTCACCTTTGTTCATATAAAAAATTGTACTATTTCCTTTGAAATCTCGATGCATTTGGCCAACAAAATACACTAAATTAGTAGTACGAGAAATACGATTTTTTTCCAATAAAAGTTGAAGAAAAAAACTGATACACAATGGATGACAGGAAAAAATTTAGAGCCGTGGAAATGCATAGGCCTTCTAGTGTTAGGAGTTTCTAAGTTGTGTTGTTGTTATTTGTTGCTAGTTGTACCATTTATTTTGTTGAACAGACTTGTTTTTATGCCCTAATTTTTTAAGTAATTGTTCGCCCCCCCTCGTCTCAATTCCTGGCTCCGCCACTGGCAGGGAGGCTGCCTCTCGGGGAGCATCCCGATGCGCGGAGGTCACTCATAGACACCGCCACCGAACTCGCGGCCTTCAATGTCCTAGCCGCCATCCTTGGATCCAACTACCACGCCGATGCATTGCATGATGTGGTAGGTGCGCTGGCCCCAGTGGTGCTCTCAAGTGTGAAATCAGCTACGCGTGCTGCCACAGTGGAGTTCTTGGTTAGGAAGGTTGTGCCTTTGGGTGTGGAGGAAGGGGAGGAGGGGGTGAGGAAAGTGGTCGGGTACCTGCCGAGGTTTTTGGCGGTGAAGGCGCCAGAGAAGACGGAGGCGAGGGGGTTGGCGGTCGAGGCGATAGTTGAGGTGGTGCAGGCAATGGAGCCACATGGAAGGGAGGGCTTCACTGCCTATGTGGTGGCGTTGGCGAGGGGGAAGGAAAAGGGGCGGCTGTTTGCTGTGGATATGGTCCTGGCTATGCTGCCGGTGCTGTTGCCATTGGAAATGGATGAATCTGCTCTGGAGGAGGTCTCTTGGGTGCTGAAGTGCGTCCGGGTGTTGGTAGAGAGGTGTTCAGATAACGTTGGAGGAGTCCGAGCTCGGGCATTGGCGAATGCAGCCCAAGCGCTTGAAGTTTTGTCTGAAAGAGGTGTGGAGGTCACTCGGTTGCAGGAGGTAATGACGATGGGGAACATGGATCTCGGAGAGCTGTTGAGACGGCGGTGCATTGATGATAAGGCTGCTGTGAGGAAGGCTGCGCTTGTGCTCATCACAAAGGCAATTGGTTTGATTGGCAGGCCTGTCGACGAGTCACTACTTATTGCAATGGGGTCTGCGTGCTCTGATCCGCTAGTCAGCATTCGCAAGGCGGCTCTTGCAGCAATCTCAGAGGTGTTCCGGAAATTCCCAGATGAGAGAGTGACAAAAGAGTGGCTTCAAGCTGTGCCATCGTTGGTGATCGATAGTGAGACCAGTATTCAAGAGGAACTAGTTGAATTTTGGCGTGGCGTCACGCCACGCCCTTGGTGATTTTTTTTGCAATATATATATTTTTTTGATAATCAAAATGTTGGCTAATTGGAGTGTTGAAACATTTGTTTGTTTTCTTATGAATAGGTAGCATTTTTGTGTGTGTGCATTTCTGATATATTGTGTATAATATTCGAATGTTTGAAGGTTTGAAGTGCTCAAACATGTTTGTATTTCGACGTCAATATTTAATTGAAATCAGAACAATCCATTTGAATTTGATTCTACATTTGGGGAAAGTTTGTTCGTGTGGTGTCTAAATGTTGGCCGAAGTGAAATGTTGAAATAAATTTGGTATTTGTTATGAGTATACTGCAGTTATTTTTGGTGAGCATTTTGGTTTTATTTTATGGAATATCGGAATATTCGCTCAAATGTTGGATAAATTGCATCTTGCAAATATGTTTTTTATTTTGTTATTGTAAAGTGGAACTGTACTTGTAGTTTTTAGATAAATGACACCATTATTAAGTGAGATGTGAAGCATTTCGAGAATTGAAAAAAAAATGGATTCATTATCATTTGTTTAAGAATTTGGAACATTGCATAAACAGTACTTTCTTTTTGAATTTTTTGTTGTTTAAACAAAAATCAGAATATTTCATATTTCGTTTATCTTTTGTAGATCATAAATTTTTTTTTGTTGAAATTAAATATAAACATATCTTATGTTCCATCATTTAGTAGACCTCATCCGGGACGGTGTGATTTGAAATGTTAAAATTCGTTGTTATTTGTCGTCCGGAGTAACTCCATTTTTTTTAGCGAATTTAAATGTTCAAGTGTGTTTGTAGTTTGGCATAGATATTTAAGTAATCTACTTAATTAGGAGAAATACACTATATAAGTATTTTTTAAATTCGAATCCATTTTTTTAGAAGAAATGTTTGGCAAGTTGAGATGTTGAAAAATGTATGTATATTGTCGCAAGTAGGTAGCATATATTTTTTGGTCATTTCAATATTTTTTTTCATATTTTTTTGATGGCTATTTTTTGAAATAATGATTGTGCGATTTTTTTTCCGGAATTAATTAATCTATAATTTGAGAATCGCGCCTGAATTTCATATGTTAAGGAAGGTAATTTTGGTTATTTCCAAAATATTTTCCAAATTGAATATTCAAATTGAATCCATAATTAGAGGGCATGTACTGTGTGAGCATTTGTTAAATTCAGCTCCATATACTTAGAGTAAGTTCATTTGGATTTTTTGCAAATGTTCACCAGTTCAAAATTTTCGAACTTTCTTTTGTCCACAAATTATGTTAAATAGTTGGAAGTTATTTTTCATGAACATGTTTGTATATTTTGAAGTATCTAATTATTTGAAGCATATTTTAATATTCGAACATGTCTTTCCTTGTTCCCATTAACATTTAGTTTAAGTCCTTAATGCGTAGAAATGCACATTTGTTCAGCTGGATTTCATATTAGGCAATATTCTTTTGCATTACATCCAATTATTTATGAATTTGAAATGTTCATTTTGAGGCCTTTTTTCACGATGTGCCTTTCTTAGTTTTTAAATTTTTAGTGGCGATATGTTGTTGTAATATTTCGTGAACAATGCTTTATTAAAGTATTGCAGATGTCCAAAGCGTGTTAAACGAATGGTTTAGAATTGAGAAGATTAAGTAACAAAATCACTTAGATGTGGGAGGAAAAAAACTTCTTATTTTCTCTGTATGTTCGTATTAAAATGTGCATTATTGTAAACAAATAGCATTTGGTGAATTAATTTAATTTCATATGTTGGAATGGTTAGGTATCTTTGTAATTTGTCATAAATATCGAAATATTTAGTTTAATTCCACATTAGGTGGACGTTTATTAAATTCAATTCATAATTTGAGGGAACATATTTCAAGATTTATGTGGACGTTTATTAAATTCAATTCATAATTTGAGGGAACATATTTCAAGATTTCAGTTCGCCAAATATTTGGTGAAAATATTTTGTCCAAAATTTAAAATGTGAGGATTCTATATTGATAAAGGTTAGTTCCATCGATGTAGCATGAAAGGGACCAAATAACCTTTTTGCGAAGGCAAAAAATTTAAAGGTATGCTGCAAAATTTGTCCAAAGAGCATTCATGGACCTCCGTTGATGGTCTGTAGTCCTACATGTTATCAGTTTATGACATAGAGCATAATAAAATAGAGTAGAAGTTACAGGGGAAAAGGGCAGTAAGTTACCTAAAAGGTTTTACAACACAGAAAATCATTTGAACTATCTACCCAATATTAAATCAAGAAGGAATTGCATAGAACTGCAGATTTGAGATCACTGTCACTTTAAATCCAATCCAACCACAATGTCCGTTCAGACCAAGTAGCTTATTTCAGTTGCTCGAGGACAACATGACTTCTAAGCTGTGGTTAATCACCGCAATCCCGTGTTGATGTCATCATTTTTATCGGTCAATGTTGTCGCTGCCATCTCAAAGAAACTCGATCAGAATTGACCACACAAAATTGAACATGTATACAATTGCCTTGAAATTATTCGTAAATATATTCTGTTATCCCACCTATAAGTAGTTCGTAAATATATTCTATTTTCCATGGTTGAAGCAAAACAACAGTATATAATGAAACTAAAAGACAGATCTGGTTAAGACCATAGGGATACATGTGACTATTATCTAGTGTAATAATTATTTTCTTATCACAATCAGACATCAGAAGCATATTCCAAAAGCAAGTGTCCAGTAAGCTAGTTTTTAGTTTGCATAGCAATGCAGGAACGGTAAAACTGAATCACTGAACATAGTATATGGTTATAATCACAGTATAGTGTACATTAAAAAGGAAATAACAGTCATGTATAAATAATTCATGATTGTTGAAGGCATGGCTAAAATTACAAAAAGAAACAGATCCTTTTGTAATCTAGAAGCATACCGACATAAATAATGACTGAAAATCTAACTTTTGCATCGCTTGGATTATCATTTGGCACTGTTAGTTGAGTAGTATGTGTAATTCTCTTTTTTTTTCAGCATGAGCAGTAGAGGTAATTCAACAAAGATGGAAATAAATTTAATGGAGACGGATTCAGTAGAGTGGAACATTAGCAAGCCAAATTTCCAGCATACACAACATCAGACTGAGCAGCACAAATTCGCACACACAAAGCAAGAATACCCTCATGTGCCCTTGCCGTATAATTTCCAACATGAGTTCCTTGATGGAAAAGGCGAGCAAATAATGTTGAACCATTCCAATGTGTGTTCGTCAAATTCTCTGTTCCGCGCGGTCGCAACTCTTTTCCACTCGATTTCGCATTCGTCAAATTCCTCGTCAAATAGAGAAACTTGTTAAGTACAGAAATCCTCAATAACAAATCTGCATTCACATCTATACAATCATCACCGGCTACCGACATATATCTTTTCATTATTTGTATCCATACTAAGCCATCAGTGATTCGTGTGCTGAATTGTAAGTAGTAAGAAGCCATGGTTTTCCCTAGTATGTAGACTGAAGAAGCTATTGTATTTATGTTCTTTCTACAGAAAATTGTTTGATATCTTAATTCGTATAAAATCGATTCATATTTTTTTAAAACGTAAAGAGCAATGTAAAACCCACATCAAACTGAAGTAAATAATGTGAGGATTGGAAGAACGGTGCAATGTTCTCGACGACATCACTTGAATCAACATACACAATAATTTGCTTAGGATGTCCTTTATTTGCTATCTTTCTCGAGGGCAGTAAGTGCCAACATTAGCAAACACTATTAAAATCATCAATCGATCAACTCAGCTTCTTTCCAACAGAGGTGCCGTTTTAGCTTTTTTTATTTATAAATGTCTCAGTAGAGTGTGCTCATTTTTTATATAACCAGGACACTTGAGAAAAGGGGGAAAAAGTCAAGGTGCCATCTACGATGTCACAGATTGGATTATAGTATAGTGCATCCACGATTATGGAATAATATCATATGTGGTGCTTCACCTTACTACACTATAGGAGGCAAAATTTGTTAGATGACAAAAGTGTCTTATAAGCTATAGCACAAAACACACAGAAAATGCAGAACTCTGAATAAAATAGTAATAAAATCATATGAATGTCTCAATTGAATTAAGGGAATTTGGCTCCTGAGTCAGCTTGCTACTACACTTTAGAAGGTAATTCTTGCTTGAGATCAACGGTACTAATTATGGTGCTGAGAAGAAGACGCTGACCAATATGGCAATGTTATGGTGGATGGCTACACGAATTTGGCATAATCTGCAATAAATGTTGTTATATCACTCCGACTCTGAAACAAATGATATGCAAGTCCACAGATGAGCATAAAGATAATAAAGCAGCAGTGCAAACAGGCAAGCACACTGTATGTCAGGTCTCGCAGCAAGATAGTCAAACAGATATACCTGTAGAATAAGCTTTTCTTTTTTCTACTTGCTGCTGATTTTCTTTCTTAAATAGGTATCATGTAATTACATTATCATGTCTGCTCCTTATATGAAGCAAGTCTAATTCTCTCCTTCCTTTTTAATCTGTTTACATGTGTTAAGAGTTCTCCTAAAAGATATAAAGTTACTTGCAGATTTACAGATCGGTTTCTCAATATCTGTGTGATAGCTCAAAATATTAAGGCGAGTAGCTGTAAATGGTTTAATTGCTGCTACAATAAACACCAGCACACTCTCTTTTTTCACTGACCCTTCATACTTGATATTGAAATGTAATTTTCCATTTGTCTTCCCTACTGGCTATTTTAGGAGCAGAAGCATTCAACGTTGCAAAAGCCAAGGAAGAGAAAGAACGTGAGTACCTCATCGTTGACAATAGCTGGTGCACACAACATCTCCGGTAGTTTGTCCGGCTGCTGCCCAGGCATATCAACCATAACCTGTACAGAAAAAATGAACATGCACCAAATTACACAATGAAAAAAGTGAGCATTGCCAAGAACGTGAAGAAAAGGACATGAAGGCAACAAATCACCAAGCAATGTGTGTCACTGTTCCGCTGCTGCACCTCTATATTAAACCATACAGTCGGAGATAGTACTCCTCTCCACAACGAAGCTGCACGGCCTAGAGGCAATGCTCTCCATGTCTCAGATTTAACCGCGCTCTCTTCCTCTTCAGCTGCTGCCACTTGACGAAGAATTCTAACAACAATTCGAGCTGCCTCACAAGTCATCCCAGCAAATTAGACAAAAAATCACCTATTTTGGTACTTATTGGTAGGAGGTTGCTCCTGACCGACTTCCTAGATGCAGCCGTACATGGGAGGAGTCGAGGAGAGCTTGAGCCTGGTCGGAGAGGAAGCGCTCGAAAAAAATCATGCAGCAGTCCATCTGCAGGAGCCACCAATTGCACGAATCAGAATCATCGAGAGACCTGTGCAATCTTATGTTGAAAAGATGTAAAAAGATTATTTACTTGCTGGCTGTGTAGAGAGAAAATTTCAGCACTGATAAGCTTTGCAGAAGCAGCTCTACAACACCAGTAATTCCTAAAGCGATTCCCACTGACGATGCAGTGAGCAACTAAGCTACTGTGAAGGTAGAAGTGCATATGCTGAATCGGAACTAAATCTCCATATTGCTGAATCGAAAATTGGGAGATGTACAACAGGAAAAGAAGGAGAGAAATAAAGGATGGTCCTTCCATCGTGGTGGAGGTCTCGCTGCTGGTCGGGCTCCCGGGGTGGTAGGGTAGGTCGAGGCCCTTTGTCGCTGGGCGTCGTCGTCCACGACCAGCTCTAGCCACTCCACTCCCCGGACGGCGGCACGGGCAGAGGAGTAGCGACCTCCCTTGCGCGCTACTGGTGGTTGCAGAGCCCTCCGTGGCTCGCGTTGGCGCCGTCGCGTCCTGGAGGCCGTCGTGAGCAGATGAGTAGCGACCTGGCTACTGGTGGTTGCTGGCGGGCGGAAGCGCGAGATGCGGCGTCAGCGAGGGCCACCAGCAGTGGGGGACGGCGGAAGCGAGCGACCACCGGCGCTGGCGAGCGGCGGAGAAAAAGGGGATCGAGCCTGCGGCCGTGGGAAACATAGAAAGAAAGGAAGCAAGAGGATGATGAGCAACTGACCGCGAAGTTGTCGCTGTCGCCAGGAGGTTGTCGTCGCCGCGGAGGTCCAGGAGGTCGGCAAGCTCACCAGGAGCACAAGGAGCTGGTCGGGGAGGGCTGGGGCGACCGGACGGCGGCGAATCGGGCGGCAGCGGCCGGGCTCGGCCGGAGTTGGGGAAGACGCGCTCGATGCGCTCGATTTCGTGTTCGTCCGGACACGTGGCTGAGCGGAGATGGAGAGGAGGTCGTCGCGGTTCCGGTGGTGGTCTTGGATTTGTCCCGGACGGCCGGAAACGGCGGTGCTACGCGTCGGCAACGGCGACGTTGTTCGACCGTGCGTGGAGCAGGGAAGAAGAGCAGGGAGAGGCGAGTGAGAGAAGAAGGAAGGAAGAGGAAGAAGAGAGGGCGGCGGAGCACTTAGCAGCCTCCGCTCGTCCTGGGACGGCCGGAGACGGCGACCAGGCACGGCGACGTCGCCGACGACCTCTGGCTCACACGGGAGAGAGATGAGGGAGGGGAATTGTGGGGTGTTTTTTCTGGAAGGCCCCTGTCCTTTTTTATATTTCAAAATACCGTCCTTCGCAGCGGGGAAAGCTGGACTGCGGGTCCGTTTCTGAAATTTGTGAGGGGCGTTTCTGCAAAAGCGTCACGGGCGTGTCCTCCGGGCCGTCGGATCGCCGTCGACGGCCGGGATCGCGTTACTGTATCTACTGTAGCAAGCTACTGTAGCTACTGTTCCTAGCTACAGCTTGCGAGTGCTCTCAGCGCGAGAATCCGTCTTGCTTTAAACTAGTTGAATTTAGGCGCGCCGTCACGTCGCGCCCTGGGTGAATATTTATGTTTTTTTTGTTACGTAATATATTTTGTGAATAGAAATGGTGAAGTTGTTTGTTTAATGTATTTATCTTTGCGTAAATGTTAGAACTTATTAAGTTAATGTGAAGACAAAACAATAGTTTTACTGTTCGGACATAATTTTTTTCCCAAATATGTTAAAGCAAATTGAAATTGGAAAAGGGAATCTATAATTGTTTTGTAAACTTGAATGTGTTTTTTTTTCATTGTTGCAATGTTGTTGTAATGCGAAGCAAAAAGAAAAGCAGGAAAAAAAACACATAGGAAGTTTTAGTTGCAATGTTTTTGTGC
The DNA here is from genome assembly GCA_012064385.1 of Puccinellia tenuiflora. Taxonomy (NCBI): domain Eukaryota; kingdom Viridiplantae; phylum Streptophyta; class Magnoliopsida; order Poales; family Poaceae; genus Puccinellia; species Puccinellia tenuiflora. Next base: position 74,375 of record QRDG01000825.1, read on the forward strand.
AACTTTACTACGACAAACTGTATTTCAAAAAGGGAAATTACAGTTGTCTTGTGAGCTAAAATGTGCTGAAATCATTTTGTTTCATGGTGATCGTTATGCTGATGTTGTTTTGATGTAAATCAAAAGAAAAGGGAAAAAATATATTGTATTAGCATTTATTAAATTCAATTCATCTGTAGAGAAAAATGAATATGTGATTTCTTGGAATATGCATGAAGTTAAGCATTTTTTAAATTGAAATTCATAATTAGAAAGAGGTAAGTTCAACTTAAGCGTTTATTAAATTTAAATGTATAATTGTAGGGAGTTTTGTTACATTATGTGTAGACATGAACCTGTTTGAATTGATATGATGTTTTTGTGGTTTGTCTTACATATTTGATTAGAGGAAATATATTGTATAAGCATCTATTAAATTCAATCTATCTTTAGAGGAAAATGAATTTGTGATTTTTTTTTGGAATCTACATGCAATGAAGCATCATTTAAATTTAATTAGAAAATTAGGGGGAGTTAAGTTCCGTTTGAACATTCATTAAGTTGAATTGTATAATTGGAGGGAGTTTAGTTATATTTCTTATAAATATTTACTTATTCGAATTGATGTGGTATGTTTGTGTAATGTCTTAAATATTTAATTTAAATCATTAATGAGAGGAAGTCCTTTGTATGGCTATTTAGTAAATTGAACTTAAAATCAGTTCATAACTGGGGGAAATGAGTTTTCATTTTCTCTAAATTTTCATCTAATCAAGCCTTTTTTTTAAGTAACCGTATGTCAACATCAGACATCACTGTTTAACGCGGCATATGCCGCGTATGCATCGTTAGAAGAAGAAATACATCGGTGTAAAAAATGCGAATTTGTAAACATCTGCATTAGAAAGTTGTTTAAGTATTTTTTTCTGTTGTGATTTGTAAAATTAAGTTCACGCTTATAAGATATTCGAATTTTCAGGGCAAAAAAATTGTAAAGATATTCATCTTTACATTTTTTTCCCGTTTGTTAAATACTTAGAATTGAAAGTCACTTTAGTTTGAAATAATCAAATCTGGAATTTGATCATATGCCACAAATAGGCAACGTTTATTTTTCGTGTTCATGTTGATATGGTATTGGGAAATTATTCAGATTTAAATTGTTTTAGTGTTTACAAAATGTTCATGTTTGAAAGTAATTTTAAATGTTTGAAAACATGTAAATTTTTTTTAGTTGGAATGTGGAGTACGGTAGTATTTTGTTTCGCAAAATTGTCAAAATACTGGCCAGTTTGAGTTATTCAATCATTTTTTGCCAAAAATAGGTTTTTTTTTAGGTTTTTTTAGCACGCTTTTGATGTACCAAATTTGGAATATGGTGGGCATGAAACAACGTTCCTTATAATATATATGACGTTTTTCAATGACCGGTTTTGAAAGGCGTTCGAAAATTAAATTCTCAAATTATAATATTGGTTATATGTCTGTAATTTGTCATAAATATCTATTTTGACTCCATAATTTGAGTGAATGAATCGTATGAGAATTCGGTAAGTTCAATCTGTAATTAGAGGGTGTATTTTAAATTGTCGAAATTTAAACATCAAGTTAGTTTGAATGTTTTTGATTTTACAGAAATTGTTGGAAAAAAAGGACACTACCTGTTAGAAACCTAACATATTTGGAAAATGTTTTAGATGAAATTAACGTTATTTTGGCTGGTGCGGTTAAATATTTATCGGACGGAAATTAGTGTGATATTTTTTGTTTTTGCTCTTTCTGGAATTGCTGTAAGTGGGGAAATTAATGGTTTTTAGAACGTGTAGATTTTTAAAAATTGTTGGAAGTTGGAAACGCGCATGTCACGTTCGTAAAATAATTGGGCTTCAAAGAGTTTTTTTTAAGCATTTTGTTTTTTGTTCAAATGTTCACAAATTCAAATTTTTTGAACATGTTTGTTTTTTGCCACTTTAATGTATTTTTCATGGTACTTAGTCCTTTTTTTTCCTTAAGATGCATAATTAATATTTAAGAGCTATATTAGTTCTTACATTTTTTTTGTTGAAGTTGTGTAAGCATGCATGGAGATGTGGTAGCTGTAAAGAGCTATTTTTTCTACAAATTTTGGTATTTTTCTTGTTTTTTTCTGAATTATGGTTTGGAAGTTATGACCTTTAAATTTCTCTGTTTTTTTAGCGCGTCTGGAAAGGCTGACAGATGGGGCCGCACGCCAGCACACATGTGGAGGCTGACATGTGGGGCCGTGGCGTCCTGGGCGACGTCAGCAGAGCGCGGCGGCGGGCGAGCCGGCGCGGTCGACCTCGCGCTCGCGCGGCGGCGCACGCGCGCGAGTCCGTGAGCGCGCGGATCTGCTCGCGGGAGTCGAGGCGAGCCGAACGGGCTGCAGGGCGGGCCATTTGGTCGCCGGGCTCGCCGGCGGCGACCATTGCGTGGCGGCGGACGGCGCGAGCATGCCGACGATGATTCCGGCGGCCGTAAGGCGTACCGGCACGCGATTCGGGTTGAGGATGGAGAGGAGAAGGCGGCGGAGCCGGGCGCATGCCTGGATTTGTCCGTGGAGGAGCGCAGCGTCGGCGGCGGTGGCAGTTCTCCGGCGCCGCGCGGGAGAGAAGGGGAAGGGGGAAGTGATGACGTTTTTGCAGAAATCACCCTCAGTTTTCATGTAATCACAGACAAGTCCTTCGGTGCGGTAAATTTTGGACTGCGGGTTAGTTTTTCGGTTTCGGGAAGGTCCTTTTTGCAAAAGCGTTGCGGGGATGCGCGTGGGCCGTCGGATCGATGAAGGACGGCGCGGATCGCTCGGGCACTATTCATAACTGTAGCTACTGTAGTTGTACAGTGCGTCGAGGGCTGAGAGCTCGCCAAAGTGCTTGTCTTTTAATATATAGATAGATATAGATAGAAGTGAGAACTTGTTCGTAAAATAATTGGGCTTCAAAGAGTTTTTTTAAGCATTTTGTTTTTTGTTCAAATGTTCACAAATTCAGATTTTTTGAACATGTTTGTTTTTTGCCACTTTAATGTATTTTTCATGGTACTTAGTCCTTTTTTTCCTTAAGATGCATAATTAATATTTAAGAGCTATATTAGTTCTTACTTTTTTTTGTTGAAGTTGTGTAAGCATGCATGGAGATGTGGTAGCTGTAAAGAGCTATTTTTTCTACAAATTTTGGTATTTTTCTTGTTTTTTTCTGAATTATGGTTTGGAAGTTATGACCTTTAAATTTCTCTGTTTTTTTAGCGCGTCTGGAAAGGCTGACAGATGGGGCCGCACGCCAGCACACACGTGGAGGCTGACATGTGGGGCCGTGGCGTCCTGGGCGACGTCAGCAGAGCGCGGCGGCGGGCGAGCCGGCGCGGTCGACCTCGCGCTCGCGCGGCGGCGCACGCGCGCGAGTCCGTGAGCGCGCGGATCTGCTCGCGGGAGTCGAGGCGAGCCGAACGGGCTGCAGGGCGGGCCATTTGGTCGCCGGGCTCGCCGGCGGCGACCATTGCGTGGCGGCGGACGGCGCGAGCACGCCGACGATGATTCCGGCGGCCGTAAGGCGTACCGGCACGCGATTCGGGTTGAGGATGGAGAGGAGAAGGCGGCGGAGCCGGGCGCATGCCTGGATTTGTCCGTGGAGGAGCGCAGCGTCGGCGGCGGTGGCAGTTCTCCGGCGCCGCGCGGGAGAGAAGGGGAAGGGGGGAAGTGATGACGTTTTTGCAGAAATCACCCTCAGTTTTCCTGTAATCGCAGACAGGTCCTTCGGTGCGCTAAATTTTGGACTGCGGGTTAGTTTTTCGGTTTCGGGAAGGTCCTTTTTGCAAAAGCGTCGCGGGGATGCGCGTGGGCCGTCGGATCGACGACGGACGGCGCGGATCGCTCGGGCACTATTCATAACTGTAGCTACTGTAGTTGTACAGTGCGTCGAGGGCTGAGAGCTCAAAGAGTTTTTTTTAAGCATTTAGTTTTTTGTTCAAATGTTCACAAATTCAAATTTTTTGAACATGTTTGTTTTTTGCCACTTTAATGTATTTTTCATGGTACTTAGTCCTTTTTTTTCCTTAAGATGCATAATTAATATTTAAGAGCTATATTAGTTCTTACTTTTTTTTTGTTGAAGTTGTGTAAGCATGCATGGAGATGTGGTAGCTGTAAAGAGCTATTTTTTCTACAAATTTTGGTATTTTTCTTGTTTTTTTCTGAATTATGGTTTGCAAGTTATGACCTTTAAATTTCTCTGTTTTTTTAGCGCGTCTGGAAAGGCTGACAGATGGGGCCGCACGCCAGCACACACGTGGAGGCTGACATGTGGGGCCGTGGCGTCCTGGGCGACGTCAGCAGAGCGCGGCGGCGGGCGAGGCGGCGCGGTCGACCTCGCGCTCGCGCGGCGGCGCACGCGCGCGAGTCCGTGAGCGCGCGGATCTGCTCGCGGGAGTCGAGGCGAGCCGAACGGGCTGCAGGGCGGGCCATTTGGTCGCCGGGCTCGCCGGCGGCGACCATTGCGTGGCGGCGGACGGCGCGAGCACGCCGACGATGATTCCGGCGGCCGTAAGGCGTACCGGCACGCGATTCGGGTTGAGGATGGAGAGGAGAAGGCGGCGGAGCCGGGCGCATGCCTGGATTTGTCCGTGGAGGAGCGCAGCGTCGGCGGCGAGCGTCGGCGGCGGTGGCAGTTCTCCGGCGCCGCGCGGGAGAGAAGGGGAAGGGGGGAAGTGATGACGTTTTTGCAGAAATCACCCTCAGTTTTCCTGTAATCGCAGACAGGTCCTTCGGTGCGGTAAATTTTGGACTGCGGGTTAGTTTTTCGGTTTCGGGAAGGTCCTTTTTGCAAAAGCGTCGCGGGGATGCGCGTGGGCCGTCGGATCGACGACGGACGGCGCGGATCGCTCGGGCACTATTCATAACTGTAGCTACTGTAGTTGTACAGTGCGTCGAGGGCTGAGAGCTCGCCAAAGTGCTTGTCTTTTAATATATAGATAGATATAGATAGATGTGAGAACTTGTTTCTTGAACTGGTTCTGAACAGAGTTTGCCAAGCTGCCAATTTGAACCTTGATGACAATTCAGTCAACTTGGAGGAGGTGTTCCCGGAAGGGACACTGAATTTGCTGAAAAGCATATGCGATGGAGAGGTTGCTCCCTGCATAAAAAGGATATGTGCAAGCCTTGGGAAGAAGAAAAAACTGAGACCACTGCTTGCTAGTTCACTCCAGAATATCGTAACAATATCTGAATCCTTGTGGTTGAGAAGTTCTAAGCCAATTGAGAAATGGACTGCACCAGCCGGGGCTTGGTGGCTTCTTTCCGAGGTCTCGTCATTTGCACCTAAATCAGTCAACTGGAAGTTCCTCAAACACCACTGGAACCTCCTTGATAATGTTGGCCAAGAAGACATAGGTAAAGCTTCTTCTGAAGGGGAACCGAACTCTGCGCTCTGGGCTGTGGATCGTGTTTCACTCCTGCAAACTATTTCAAATGTCTCCATGGAGCTACCTGTGGAGCCTGCAGCAGATCTGGCACACAGCTTGCTCACGCGGATTGAGAATTTTGATATGAACCTGAGTGAGGTAATCATTTAACGAATCAATTCATAATTTACTCCGGTACCAATAAATTTGTCATGTAACAGTGGAATCTTACGCTCAGTTATATCAACGACTACTGGGCCAGTTTGCAATTAACTTCTAAAATCACCAAAATCCTAGTTAAATCCACTGAAATCTAGGCATAGATCTACTAGATACCATTACACTGTACAGTGTACACCAACTCTATTGCTCACTCTATTGGGACTGGGAGTGTATACTGAGAGTTCTTGTAAACTACTGCATTTGATAAAGCCTTGAATGTAGGTGAACATGTTAGTTATTTAACAGGCAGAACTTTTGACCCAAACAGTCATGGGTGGGTATCATACACCTATGTATAATAACCCAAAGTATGCCATGTTAATTTTCTGAAAATTAACATGGGTGGGTATCTTCCAGCTTACCTGTGGCAACTACCACACTTACAAAATGACCCTGTAAACCTGTGGTCATGTTTACCGAGTTCAGTTTTCGCTTGGGGACAAGCGGAGTCTAAGCTTGGGGGAGTTGATACGTCCATTTTGCATCACTATTTTACATCATAATTCATCTTTATTCATTGATATATTTCATATTATGATGCAATACTTATGTTATTTTATCTTATTTTGCATGATTGGCAATTATTGGGGATGCATCTGTCGGAGCCAGAAATCAGCTGGAAAAGTACATGTCAAGATACCAGACGTCGGAAGCTCAGAAAATTTTAGGAAAATAAGAAAGTCAATATTTCGAAGAATAAGTCACAGAGCTGAAAGGGGGCACGGAGGCGAGCTCCCAGGGGCAGGGGCGGCCTGCAGCCGTGGGCCCACCCTTGGCCGCGGCAGGGGCCCGCCCCTGGCCCCTGTGGCCCCTCTCCGTCTCCCCTTCGGCGTATTATTGACCCTTGACCTAAAAACGTCGGGAGTATCGAAGAGGAATTTTTCCGCCGCCTCCACGAGGAGGAAACCAGACAGAGAGAAGAAGAGCTCCGACAGGGAGAAATCTGCTGGGGAATTTCCCTCCCTGAGGGGGGAATCGCCGCCATTGTCATCGTCATCACGCCAAGCATCATCGGGATCATCATCAACACCATCTCCATCATCAGCACCATCATCACCGTCACCGTCCCATCTCATCCCGCTGTAGCAATCGTCATTGTTTTGTTATTAGTTCATTGAAATCGTATCCCGGGTATTGATTACTACTTGTAATTGATGCTTGAGAGTTTTATCGGTGAATTATCTTTACGATCAGATTGTTACCCTTATTCATATCACCTCTGATCATGATCTATATAATGTCTTGTGAGTAGTTCGTTTGGTTCTTGAGGACATGGGGAAAGCCTAGTTGCTAGTAATTGCATAATGTTGAGTAATATTTAATGGTTAGATTTATGTTGTGGTGTTATTCCTCTAGTGGTATCGTGTGAACGTCGACTACATGATACTTCACCTTTCAAAGGGCCTAGGGGAATGCATAGGGTATTTAGTTTGCTTATGGTAGGGTTGCTGGAGTGACAGAAACCTAAACCCCAATTTGTGAACTAGTGCACTAGGGAGCGTAGGGTCTCGGAGTTTAAGGCTGTGGTTAGGTTTTTATCTTAATTACTTTCTTGTAGTTGCGGATGCTTGCAAGGGGTTTAATCACAAGTATGTATTTGTCCAAGTAAGGGCGGTGCATTAGCATAGGTCCACCCACACAACACTTTATCAAAACATTGAAGGTTAATCACCGGCGTGCAATGAAACTGGCTAGGCAGAAACTCCCATGTGTCCTCGAGAACATTTTAATCTTCATAAGTAACACAACCGGCCTGTCCTTTGAGCTTAAAAGGATTGGGCTATTTGCTGCAATTATTGTAGCACTCTTTTATTTACTTGTTTTTCATTTGTTCTTTAAATCAAAAATCCAAAAACATTTCTCTTGTAGTGAAACCTTGCTGAAAACTACTTGTCAACACCTTCTGCTCCTCGTTGGGTTTGACACTCTTACTTATCGAAAGGACTACAATAGATCCCCTATACTTGTGGGTCATCAGAGACCCCGCGACATTTGGGCCTCGTGCCGGACACTTGGACGGAGGCGTTCCGGGTGTCGGTGGCTGAAAATGAGTCCATCCTTCTCACCTTCTTGGAGAAGGAGCAGGAACTGCTTGTAATGGACATGAAATCGAACTCTAATCCAGGCCCGGATGGCTTCCCGGTGGCCTTCTTCAAGAATTTCTGCCCCTTTGCAAGTTAGGGATCTTGCATATTCTAAATGATTTCATCTTGGGCAGAATTGATATTTCGATACTTAACTTCGGAGTGTTATCCCTTATTCCTAAGGTCCCTGGGGCGGACCTCATATCTCAGTTTAGACCTATAGCACTCATCAGCGTAGTCTTTATGATCATCTCCAAGGCCTTTGCTCACCGTCTGGACTCGATTGCGAGCAGGATTATTAGCCCAACGCAAACTGCCTTCATGAAGGGCAGATACATTCTGGCCCTGGCGCTCATTGAAATTGTACACAAACTAAAAGAAAATAATCAGGGTGGGATCCTGCTAAAACTATACTTTGAAAAGGCGTATGACAGGGTTAACTGGTCCTTCCTCTTCGAAGTGCTGCGTCGAAAAGGGTTCGACGCGGGATACATCCATAAGATCCAGCAGTTAATCTCAGGGGGACAAACTGCGATCTCAATTAACGGCGAAATGGGCCCTTTCTTTCATAACCGGCGAGGGGTTCGTCAAGGGGACCCCCTCTCACCCCTCTTATTCAATTTTGTGGTGGAAGCGTTATCGGCAATGCTCTCGGCAGCCGCGGCTGCTGGTCACATCGAAGGGGTTGTGCCTCACCTTGTTCCAGGGGGAATAACCCATCTTCAATATGCTGACGATACTCTAATTCTAATCCAGAAGGACGACCTAGACATTGCAAATCTGAAATTTCTGCTCCTGTGCTTTGAAGATATGCCAGGGCTGAAAATTAACTTTCACAAGAACGAAGTGATAACCCTCAGGGAACCGCTTGATGAACAACAAAGAGTCGCTAATATGCTCAACTGTAAACTTGGCACCTTCCCTTTTATCTACCTTGGCCTCCCGATCTCGGACCGCAAGCTGACTATCGAACAATGGAACTTCCTAGTAAGTAAACTATCTGATAAGGTGGAGGTTTGGATGGGCAGACTTCTTTCCTCGGGTAGAAGGTTGATCTTGTCCAACGCCTGCCTGGACGCGCTTCCTACATATGTTATGGGGCTATTCTTACTCCAAGATGGTGTACACGCAAAATTCGACTCTATCCGGGCCAGGTTTTACCGGGAAGGATCTGGCCCGAAACATAAATTCCATTGGCTGAGCTGGCCTGCAGTGTGTAGACCAAAGGACTGCGGGGGGTCTAGGCGTGACGAACACTAAAAACATGAACTTAGCCCTGATGCTCAAGTGGGTGTGGAAACTCTTCCAACCGGGCACTTCAATTTGGCGTTCCCTGGTTAGAGCTAAATACCCAGAAGCTGATAATATCTTCGCGTCCTCGCCCATAGGGGGCGCCCACTTTTGGCGTAGCATTCATAAAATCAAACATCTCATCGAAATCGGGGCGAAACATGGGCTCCGTGATGGGAAGTGGACTGCGTTCTGGACAGACTGGTAGATAGGGGAGGGCCCCTTGCACCACATTTTCCCACGCCTTTTCAACATTTGCAACAATCTGCAGATCCTAGTGGCCGATGCGATTGCTCGTGATTACCTGAACATTTCGTTTCGTCGCACCTTGGACCAGGAGGGAGCTGCTCAATGGAATGCTCTTCTAACTTTGCTAGAACCAGTGAACCTCAAAGTTGGACCTGACTTAATTGGCTGGACGCTCGAACCCTCTGGTTGTTTTTCTATTGTACTGCATGTTGCCGTATCGTGCGTGGCTAGCTCACCTTATCTAAGTCAAAAAAAAAACTCACCTTATCTCTTATCCCTTCCCGTGCTCCTCCTGCCACACATTTTCTGATTTTCTCTCACAACACCACGGGGGAGCAGCGCCGGAGAGGCACGAGAGAAGAAGGTCGTCGCCGTCGAGCAGGCGCCGCACCGGAGATGCACGAGAGGAGAAGGCCGTCACCGCCAATCAGACGCCACGCCGGAGAGGCACGCCGTCGCCGTCGAGCACATAGCGTGGAGGTGCCGCGCCGGGGAGCTGGAGGAGCGCCACGGCTGCCGAGCGGGCAGCAAGGAGGCGCCGCGCCGGGGAGCTGCAGGAACGCCTCCGTCGCCGAGCATGCCTAGAGTATTTCGGCCCGAACCGCTCTCCTTTCCCCTGCTTTCTCTCTCCCTCTCCACCCGACGATTCGACTTGCGATTCGGCATCCCTCGACGCACTGCCCGCAGTCCGACGGTTCCTCATCATCCTAGTAGTCGTCGTGGTGAGCCCTGCACCCGTCTGTTTTTGTGTATGTTGTTGTCTAGTTTGTCGCTCGGGAGTTCATTTGGTCCGGATTCGGTCACCGTCGCCGTCGGCGCCAACGCCGGTAGGGCGTTTTTCCACCGATGTTCTGCTAGCAAGTTATTTTGGTTGTCACTTGTGTTGATTAGTAGTTCGGTAGAGCTAGGGTTCGCATTAAATGTTGAATCCAGTCGGTGATTTTTAGGGCCGGCTCAAGGGTTTAACGGGCCCTAGGGCGAACACCATTAATGGGCCCTACAATTTTTTTATTCCGTACATTAATAAAAAAATCTGAAGCCGTAAACACCGATAAGTTTCTTGCATTTATTCGGAACCAAGTATTATAGAAATAAAAATGCACATAAAAGGGAAATAACATGCTAACAAATATCCAAGAGTCCAATAATCATGACAAACTGAGTTGAAGATAAATCTATCACTGGATCAAGAATTTGAAAATTAGAAAACGAAAAAATGCATTGTAGAGTGTATCAGTCGGTTTGACAGGTCTAATAGAAATTTTAATCCAAGAATCACATGTTGATCTTGCTATCCCCTAATTTACTACCCTCGTTTGTAGCATCGGCCTTATGTCTCATGTCTGATTGATTGTGCGAAACTGAAGCATCGAGGTGCCTTTGCGCCCTTGCCAAAATGTTGGAACTGGGTTTTTTTTTAGGGAAAAATGTTGGACCTGGGTGTTCGTGGCTACTGGATGGGTAGGCCTGTGAGAGCCTTTTATTCTATTGTTAATAGTCAATACTAGGCTTGTGAGGGGCCCATTTTTTTCTACGCTAATACTGCTAGTATATGTATTGTACTCCCATATATGGGCCCCTAGTTTCGCTAGGCCCTTGGGCGTTGCCCTACCTGGCCATGGGTCAGAGCCGGCCCTGGTGATTTTGTTCTGTTAGATGTTGTGCTTAGTCTGCAAATGGTCATGCCATTCTCTGGTAAAATTGTACAACTGCTGTTTGATGTTGGGTGGTGCTGGGGTGTGGGGACCCCGGACTAGCCGTCCGAAATACCCTTGTGCCTATATCAGCGATCCCATGATCAGTGTGTCGCTGAGCACAATCAAACTGGTAATCAAGGAACATCCATAAATACCGAAGGAATTTACTTACTTGATTGAAGTCATACTCTTCAATAGGTACTTGCAGCGGAAATCACCAAACAACGTGGAGCCCAAGTCATTCGCCTTAACCCTACAGGCAACTGACTGGGAAGCGCCCTAGTTCGCATTGACGTCATTTCCGTCCTCTTCTTCAAGCTGCTCTTCTTTAAAATCTGGCTAAGACAATAGCCAGGGACGAAACCAATATGAGTACATTTGTTTGTACTCGCAAACTAGTCCCCCCCCCCCCCCCCGAATGAGCATGCACTACACTTTTTATAGTTTGAGTAAAACTTTGTTTGCTTTGAAAACTCTATCCTTATTGAAAAGAGAAGGGTAGACTTTTGTTTAATAAAACTTTGTTTGAAAACACTATAACTTTTGTTGAAGAAAAATAAGGGATATTTTATAACTTTTCATAACCCTTGTATATTTTTCGAAAACATCTATAGCCTTTGTTAAAAGAAAAGAAGGCTTTTAGATCTTTTTCCCATAAATCTGTCTTTGTAAGAAATATCTTTTAAAACGTTTTCCCGAAAGTAGATGTTTGTTGAAAAAGGTAAGAAGTCCCTTTTTAAAAATGTTTTTTCCCGGAAAATCACCATTTTGTTTATTTCTCCAAAACTCCTTCTTTTTCGACCATAACCCTTCATGGTCATTCAATCCCAACAAGCTCATGCCGGCCCATTGGCATAGTTGCATAAAACGTCCACCACTTCATTTTCTCTATCAAATCCCCAATCTTTTCCAAAACTTGCACATAGGTCCGAGTAGTTCGTTCCAGCTGTCCATATCCGAGGACTCGGCTATTCGAATAGTTTTTACCCTCTGCAGAGGTAGCACGCTTTTCCCACATCCATCCGATAACTCATCATGTCTGCCACGTCCCGCCATACAAGGTGTATGCGAAGTTGAGTTACCGACCATAGCCTGTCCTTTGGTCATGCTAGTATAGGACCCTACCGCTACGAATTCACCATTCCCTCGACACCTAGTACAGGATCCCCCGTCGAGGAACCTAAGTGTGAGGACTCGTAGTTCTGCCCGGCGAGCGAACCCTTCAATCCCCCGTCCATCAGACACCGGGACCCTGATGGGGTCGCAGCATGGAAAACAAAAATTTTCTATGCGGCAAAGCGGAATAAACCCCAAGGATCTAGATCTACGAGATGAAGATAGCGAAGATGAGATCCAATCTCTTACCCTCGAAGATCAACAAACGTGTTTTGTCGGTGCAGGGGTTGGCTAGTCGATCCCCGCAACTAGACTCGTCTAGTCGCGAGGAGATGTATTATCCTCGAGATCCAATCCGGTGAAGTGCGGCAACGGGCAGCACCTCCGCGGCGTCCACACGTACAGCTCGATGAAGACGTCGACTCCTTGATCCCGCAAGCGAGACGACGTGGCCTTGATGATCTCAGCAGCACGACGGTAGTGCCGGTGATGATGACGATCTCCGCGAGCAGGGCTTCGCCAAGCCAAGCAAGAGGAGAGGGAGAGGACAAGGCGGCGCAGCCCCTAGGGCTAGGGGGTGCGGCTAGGTGTGGTGGTGAGGCGGCGGCAGCCCTCCGGGAGAGGAGGGGTGCGGCTAGGGTAGATGGGAGAGAGGGGGGTGCGGCTAGGGGGGTGGTGCGGCAGCCTCCAAGGTGTGTCTCGTGCGCCCCCCCCCCTTCCCCTCCTTTATATAGGTGGCGGCTAGGTCAAGGGGAGGGGGCCGGCCGGCCCCTCCTTGCTTGCCCCCCAAGTTGGAGTCCAACAAGGACTCCTCCTTGGGCCCCTTTCCTAAAGGGGTGGGAGCCCACCTCCTAGTCCAACTAGGAGTGGGACTCCCCTCCTTGTGCCGCACCCCTTCATGGGCCTAGGTGGTGCGCCCCACCAAGTGGTGGCAGCACCCCTTTGCACCATGTGGGCCCCATACAAATTATGCGGTCCCACTTCTAGACTCTTCTAGAACATTCCGGAACCTTCCGGTACCCTTTAAATAATTTCCGGAACTTTTCCGAAACCTCCGGAAACCACTTTCCATATATGAATCTTATTCTCCGGACTCCTCCGGAACTCCTCGTGATGTCCGGGATCCCATCCGAGACTCCGAATCACCATTCGTTCACTTCATCATTTAATTCATCGCAAAACCTAATTTCATCGGAACGTTAAGTGTGTGACCCTACGGGTTCGAGAATGCATAGACATGATCATATCAATAATTAATAGCGGGACCGGGATGTCCATATTAATTCCTATACACTCAACGAAAACCTTTTCTCGATTGAACCACGATGTCGGAGATTCAATTAATCTCATATACGATTCCCTTTGTCTCACGATATTTTACTTGCCCGAGATATAATCGTTGACATCCCCATGTCTAGTTTAATCTCGTTACCGGCAAGTTCTCTTTACTCGTCCATAATATAGGATCCCGGTGATTACAACCTAATCACATGTCTGCAGACTCTTGATGCTATATTACCGAGAAGGCCTGGAGATATCTTCTCCGTCACAAGGAGGGACAAATTCCACTCTTGATTCATATCACCCAACAACCCACCATCGGAGATACCTGAAAGCCACCTTTATAATCACCCAGTTACGAAGTGACGTTTGATGTCCACAAAGTATTCCTCCGGTGAACGGGAGTGATATAATCTCATGGTCTAAGGAAACTCTATTTGGCATATTAAAAGTGTTGACAACAAAACTCTTTGTGACACGATTAATTGCAACTCTTTATTTGGGTCATGTCCATCACACCATTACTCCTAATGATATGACTCCGTTATCAAGTGACTATAACAAGTCCATAGTTAGGAAACTCTAACTATCTCTTGATCAACGAACTAGTCCTGTAGAGGCTCACTAGGGACTCCGGGTGTTTATATTCCACACATGTATTATGTTTCCATTTAATACAATTATAGCATGGATAATAAACTATTATCATAAACTTGAATATGCTTAATAAACCATTTTATTATTGCCTCTAGGGCATATTCCCAACAGTCTCCCACTTGCACTAGAGTCAATAATCTAGTTTACATTTCCTCGATCCAACACCCATGGAGTCTCACTCATGAAGTCTCAGTGCTGATCATGTTTGCTTGTGGAAGAGGTTCTGTCCGTGCTCTGTACTTTACAGCTCTTTATGTCCTTTGCAAAATGTAACTGTCACCTAATTTGACATTACTTTATCATCACATGATAAACTTCCTATCATCCCATGATAAAACCATTATCATATAATGCATATAATATGTTTGGTTATAGAGTGAGATAATCATATCCTTTCATGCCTATATGTATGATTAGTCAATAGGACTTTCTCATAACATATGCATCTGGAACTCACTCAATCTTGAAACAACTTTCTCAAACCAAAATATTATATCTTATTTCAATCCTTGAATTAATCATATACTCCTATATGTTGTTGACTTAACAAATCAATAGTGAGCCTTGTCACTTTGATATTTCCGATCATGCTTTCGCTGTGCTACTCTGATATTAAGAGATCCCTAATTTAGTCTGGCTTTATGACTTCAACCAAGTCCACCATTTTCTAAATTTATCTCAATCTCATGAAAAATGACTCCTCATTCAACATGTTCTTACAATTAAGAACTTGGGTCACATATCGTCATATACAAACATATGGTTCTTATATGTTGGGATCTATGAACAATTCATATTGAATTCCAACATATCCTCCAACCATCAATTTTGTACTGAGTTCTCTAACTCAATGCTTCACCTATATATCACAATGAGATGAACCATTCTTCTCTTGTTTCATTTTGAACTCCTTCAAAAACTTGTATAGGTAAAACACCCTGACTTTAATGTTTATCAAACTTATCTATCCTCCATAGATACATTCATCTACATGAATATTTGACGTTCAAACTAACTTCATAAGTTATGCATTGGTCCATGACAACATTTACAACATTTATGAAATCTCCATTTCACTCAAACACTATGTTGTAAACTCCCACTCAAATATACCTCATACACATATTAAATTGTGAAAACACAGTGGCTCCCACTCAGAAATATGTTATCTTTATATTTGACCATGATTAACTAGCTCCCACTCAAACATATGTCACCACATATTTTGATTATGGAAATTAATTTCTGCTCTAACTTAATATATGTCACCACATATCTTAATTAGATCTCACTCAGTTCCTTATGCACTTTCTCGACACTTTGGACTCCTCCAAAACTCTTAACTCTTAAGATTCGAGAACTCATATACGAAACACTAGCATTTTGCCAGCTCTAAGTTTTATTTATTCCACGCAAACTCTTTTGCCAAATAAATATGTGAAACATTCTTTTCACAAAATCAAGTAACGATTACTTTATGATTTAAACTTAAAGTAGAATGACTCTTAGTCACTTTCGTATTTAAAGTTTCCATTTCTTCTTTGTAGTTTTGTAGGTATGTCTTGTTTCTCAAACATGACAAGCAAATCATGAATATTATTTGCAACTATTGACAAAATTCATATTCTTGAAACCTACATCTCTTTAGACAAGTTAAACCAAAATTCAATGATCACCATCATCAAAAACCTTTTATGTGTCAAGTCTTAACCAACATAGCACTTTACATATGTGCCACTTGATACATAAACATGAAAGGTTTAAACTTTCTAAACTTATTCCAACAATTCTTTATCCATGAAACAATTTCACGATAAAACCACTAAAATACATAACACAACCAAACACATTGGTTTGTTCCTTTTAGTCTCACATTGTGGAATCTCTATTCATAATCTCATATGAACACTTTACAAAACTTTATTTGCTATGGCTTTTAATTATCTCATAATTATTGAAACCACTATTTCACATAACTCATATGCGAAACGCAAATCATCAAATAGATCCTTTATTTAAAACAGAGTGTTATCAAAATAAATCTAAATGATACTAATGAAACCTTAAAACCTAAGACCCTTCTTTATGACCACATAATATCAAATATAATGTGACTACAATACTTTAGGTTTATCAAACACTTTTGAACAATCTCTAAACATTGTAATTTGTGATAACACTTTTCACAAGTCTCCATACTAAACAATAACTCAAATATTTTGTCTCTTTTGATCAAATCGAAAAGACTCAATTATCTTGTTAACTTAGTATCCTCTACTTCCAAAATCTCATCATGACATGAATAAATACTCCTATTCACTCATCCATGATAAAATAATGATGTCTTTTATTTACTGAAAAATACAACCAACACTTGTGTTTATTTTCAGCAACTCATGGCATTTTCAGAAAATGGCATTTTTAATCACACTACTTAGTGGTGCGCATCAAGATGCTCTTCAACACTAATAGTACAATTAAAACAATTCTCATCATTAAGTATTGGATATTTTAGCATGTCTTATTTTATAAGTGTTTAACTAATTATCGTTTAAATCTAGCAAAGGACAATAATCTCATAATCGAAACGTGATCTCCAAAAAGGATTACTCATGAAAATAGAACAACCACTTGTCTTTAACATGAATGACCGTCTCACAAACCGAGACACACTAATTTAAGATCACACTTAATTCGATTACAAAAACTTATTCAAATCCTCTAATTTAAAACGATAAATGTAGAAGTAGAACATCGCCAGCATCAACTCCTTGATTGCCATCTTCCCGCGAAATCCACTCAGTCCCTCCATGCACTTCTCAAACGGCAGGCCCTGTTTTCATAAAACAGCACAAGTATCAAATACTTAGCTCACCACAAGTGTAAATGGGACATTTAAACATTTATAACTAGTATATCAAAATATACCTTCTGCGTTGGCTTCTCCGCCTGCTACGGGATTCCTTTCGATCTGACGAAGTCGAGACATCAGTTCCGGATAAGCGATCGAATCCCTTTCCTTGACATAGTCTCTGACACAATTCTTGAATTTGGGATGAAGCGAATGCAACAACCCATCTATCGCGAATTCGTCACTCATCTCCATATCCCAAGCATCCATCAGAGTGTGATATATCCTATACATCTTCTTCAGATTATCCTCTAAGCGATCATTTTCTTCCATCTTAGTTGAAAGAAACACACCCAGACCTTCAAACCTTGCAATTCTCACTTGTGCTATGAACATTTCCTTTAGCTTAGTGACAGTCTCAATGGCACTCAAGTTCTTGAATTGTTTGGATAGGTCTGAATTCATGAAGACACTCATCAACCAATTGACTTGAGTGTGAGTCTTACTCCGACTGAGCCAATCCATACGTTTGTTGTAACTCGCCGAATCATCGGGTTTTTCTTCTAAGGGTTCATGTAACACGTAGAGCTGATCATTGGTTGATAGGACTTCTCTAAGACGTTCATACCACTCGATGAAGTTTGACCCATCGAGACGCAGCTCCTCAGCAAGAAACATACTACTGTAGTCGGCCATGATCTACAAGGATTTTGCACAGACATCTTTAGGACACTTGTTTATGACAATTTTAGTTCAATTTAATCAAATTAACGAACTCCCACTAAACTCAACATCTCTCCGGTTGATTAGTGACACACGATCCAAATCCACTACACCACCACCGATCATCACGTGAGATGATGTAGTTTCAATGGTGAACAACTCAGTGTTGATCATATCATTTATATGACTCGTGTTTAACCTTTCGGTTCCGTGTTCCCGAGGCCATGTCTGTACATGCTAGGCTCGTCAAGACAACCGTAGTATTTCTGCTTGTGCAAACTGGCTTGCACCCGTTGTATGTGAACGTTGAATCTATCACACCCGATCATCACGTGATGCTTCGAAACGACGAACTTTCGCAACGGCGCATACTAGGGGAGAACACTTAATTATCTTGATATTAACATGAGAGATCACCTTATCATGCTACCGTCGCGATCACATCTAAGCATAACAATAAGGTGCATAAAAGGGATTAACATCACATGCAATTCATAATTGTGATATGATATGGCCTTTCTTCATATGCTCTTTAGATCTCCATCTTCAAAGCACCGGCAAGATCTCCATCTCCGGCATGATCTCCATCATCTTGGCGCCATCACCATGGTTGTCCACCAACTATTGCAACTACAACTAATGCTACTCTTAGCAATAAAGTAAAGCAAATTACATGGTGATTTCATTGACACGCAGGTCACATAAAATAATAGACAACCATATGGCTCCTGCCGGTTGCCGTACTCGTCGACATGCAAGTCGCGAAATATTACAAACATGATCATTGCATACATTATCACAAATCACATTGGCCATATCACATCACTTGCCCCCTCTGCAAAAACAAGTTAGACGCCTCTACTTTGTTTATGCACATTTTTACGTGGCTTGGGTCAACGAGTTAGAACCGTTCTAATCTACGCAAAAACCACAACGGTGATATAATAGTTGCTTATTTACTCATCCTTTTGAAAGGCCTTCCATTGAAAATTGCATCCTCACTAAAGCAAGAGAAACAGACACCCGCCAGCCACTTATGCAAAACAAGTTGCATGTCAGTCGTGGAACCGGTCTCTCGTGCGTGGACGAGTAAGGTTGGTCCGGGCCGCTTCAATCTCACAATACCGCAAAGATGCAAAGTGCACGCGAGAAGGTAGCAACATAAAATATCAACGCCCACAACTCCTTGTGTTCTAATCGCATCAACACCTACGTAGATCATCGCTCTGATACCACTGATGGGGTCGCAGCATGGAAAACAAAAAATTTCTACGCGGCAAAGCGGAATAAACCCCAAGGATCTAGATCTACGAGATGAAGATAGCGAAGATGAGATCCAATCTCTTACCCTCGAAGATCAACAAACGTGTTTTGTCGGTGCAGGGGTTGGCTAGTCGATCCCCGCAACTAGACTCGTCTAGTCGCGAGGAGATGTATTATCCTCGAGATCCAATCCGGTGAAGTGCAGCAACGGGCAGCACCTCCGCGGCGTCCACACGTACAGCTCGATGAAGACGTCGACTCCTTGATCCCGCAAGCGAGACGACATGGCCTTGATGATCTCAGCAGCACGACGGTAGTGCCGGTGATGATGACGATCTTCGCGAGCAGGGCTTCGCCAAGCCAAGCAAGAGGAGAGGGAGAGGACAAGGCGGCGCAGCCCCTAGGGCTAGGGGGTGCGGCTAGGTGTGGTGGTGAGGCGGCGGCAGCCCTCCGGGAGAGGAGGGGTGCGGCTAGGGTAGATGGGAGAGAGGGGGGTGCGGCTAGGGGGGTGGTGCGGCAGCCTCCAAGGTGTGTATTGCGCCCCCCCTCCCCTCCTTTATATAGGTGGCGGCTAGGTCAANTTCTGCGCTCGTGGGGGACGTGGCGCACGGCGCACCTCCCGCGCCTCCTCTCCAACCCACACCCGCTCCGGCTCCACCGGTTGCACCGCAACCTGCTCCAGCGGGGCTCCTCCTCGCGACGGCCGCGCTGCGTCGCACGCGTCGTCGCCGCATGACTGCCAGATCGTGCAGCGAGCCCCTGAGGACGCACGCGTGAGCATCGAGCGCGGGCAAGAACGCCGCAACCGCGCCGTCCAGGACATCGCCACCGCCGGGCGCCACCTCCGCGCCACCCTTGCCAACGGCACGGTCACCTACGGCACGACGGCCGCATTCACTCGCAGCCTTCGTCGCGTCGTTTGGCCGGTCAAGTTCAGGCCGGACCTCCCTCCGCACTACGACGGCAAGAACAACCCCCTGGAGTTCCTGCAGCTCTACTCTTTGGCCATCCAGGCCGCCGGGGGCGACGACAAGGTCATGGCGAACTGGTTCCCTATGGCCCTCAAGGACTCTGTGTCCTCATGGCTCACCAACCTTCCCGCCGAGTCCATCAACTCTTGGGAGGAGCTCTGCCGGTGCTTTGTCGCCAACTTCAAGGGCACGTATGAGCGCGGCCTCACCTACAACGACCTCCGCGCCGTGCGTCAGAAGCCTGGCGAGACCCTCCGCAAGTACTGATGGGGTCGCAGCATGGAAAACAAAAATTTTCTACGCGGCAAAGCGGAATAAACCCCAAGGATCTAGATCTACGAGATGAAGATAGCGAAGATGAGATCCAATCTCTTACCCTCGAAGATCAACAAACGCGTTTTGTCGGTGCAGGGGTTGGCTAGTCGATCCCCGCAACTAGACTCGTCTAGTCGCGAGGAGATGTATTATCCTCGAGATCCAATCCGGTGAAGTGCAGCAACGGGCAGCACCTCCGCGGCGTCCACACGTACAGCTCGATGAAGACGTCGACTCCTTGATCCCGCAAGCGAGAAGACGTGGCCTTGATGATCTCAGCAGCACGACGGTAGTGCCGGTGATGATGACGATCTCCGCGAGCAGGGCTTCGCCAAGCCAAGCAAGAGGAGAGGGAGAGGAGCAAGGTGGCGCAGCAGCCCTAGGGCATAGGGGTGGTGCGGCTATGGTGGAGAGGTGGAGGTGCGGCAGCCCTCCGGGAAGGGGGGGTGGCGCACTAGGGCTAGATGGGAGAGGGGGGTGCGGCAAGGGGGGCAGCCTCCAAGGGTGTGTTGCGCTTCCCCCCCCCTCCCCTCCTTATATAGGTGGCGGCTAGGTCAAGGGGAGGGGGCCGGCCGGCCCCTCCTTGCTTGCTCCCCAAGTTTGAGTCCAACAAGGACTCCTCCTTGGGCCCCTTTCCTAAAGGGGTGAGAGCCCACCTCCTAGTCCAACTAGGAGTGGGACTCCCCTTCCTTGTGCCGCACCAGCCCATGTGGGCTTAGGTGGTGCGCACCACCTAGGTGGTGGCAGCACCCCTTTGCACCATGTGGGCCCCATACAAAATATGGTCCCACTTCTAGACCCTTCTAGAACACTCCGGAACCTTCCGGTACCCTTTAAATAATTTCCGGAACTTTTCCGAAACCTCCGGAAACCACTTTCCATATATGAATCTTATTCTCCGGACTCCTCCGGAACTCCTCGTGATGTCCGGGATCCCATCCGAGACTCCGAATCACCATTCGTTCACTTCATCATTTAATTCATCGCAAAACCTAATTTCATCGGAACGTTAAGTGTGTGACCCTACGGGTTCGAGAATGCATAGACATGATCATATCAATAATTAATAGCGGGACCGGGATGCCCATATTAATTCCTATACACTCAACGAAAACCTTTTCTCGATTGAACCACGATGCCGGAGATTCAATTAATCTCATATACGATTCCCTTTGTCTCACGATATTTTACTTGCCCGAGATATAATCGTTGACATCCCCATGTCTAGTTTAATCTCGTTACCGGCAAGTTCTCTTTACTCGTCCATAATATAGGATCCCGGTGATTACAACTTAATCACATGTCTGCAGACTCTTGATGCTATATTACCGAGAAGGCCTGGAGATATCTTCTCTGTCACATGGAGGGACAAATTCCACTCTCGATTCATATCACCCAACAACCCACCATCGGAGATACCTGAAAGTCACCTTATAATCACCCAGTTACGAAGTGACGTTTGATGTCCACAAAGTATTCCTCCGGTGAACGGGAGTGATATAATCTCATGGTCTAAGGAAACTATATTTGGCATATTAAAAGTGTTGACAACAAAACTTTTGTGACACGATTAATTGCAACTCTTTATTTGGGTCATGTCCATCACACCATTACTCCTAATGATATGACTTCGTTATCAAGTGACTATAACAAGTCCATAGTTAGGAAACTCTAACTATCTCTTGATCAACGAACTAGTTCTGTAGAGGCTCACTAGGGACTCCGGGTGTTTATATTCCACACATGTATTATGTTTCCATTTAATACAATTATAGCATGGATAATAAACTATTATCATAAACTTGAATATGCTTAATAAACCATTTTATTATTGCCTCTAGGGCATATTCCCAACAGTCTCCCACTTGCACTAGAGTCAATAATCTAGTTTACATTTCCGCGATCCAACACCCATGGAGTCTCACTCATGAAGTCTCAGTGCTGATCATGTTTGCTTGTGGAAGAGGTTCTGTCCGTGCTCTGTACTTTACAGCTCTTTATGTCCTTTGCAAAATTGTAACTGTCACCTAATTTGACATTACTTTATCATCATATGATAAACTTCCTATCATCCCATGATACAACCATTATCATATAATGCATATAATATGTTTGGTTATAGAGTGAGATAATCATATCCTTTCATGCCCATATGTATGATTAGTCAATTGGACTTTCTCATAACACATGCATCTGGAACTCACTCAATCTTGAAACAACTTTCTCAAACCAACATATTATATCTTATTTCAATCCTTGAATTAATCACATACTCCTATATGTTGTAGACTTAACAAATCAACAGTGAACCTTGTCACTCTGATATTTCCGATCATGCTTTCGCTGTGCTACTCCGATATTAAGAGATCCCTGATTTAGTCTGGCTTTATGACTTCAACCAAGTCCACCATTTTCTAAATTCATCTCAATCTCATGAAAAATGACTCCTCATTCAACATGTTCTTACAATTAAGAACTTGGGTCACATATCGTCACATACAAACATATGGTTCTTATATGTCGAGACCTATGAACAATTCATATTGAATTCCAACATATCCTCCAACCATCAATTTTGTACTGAGTTCTCTAGCTCAATGCTTCACCTATATATCACAATGAGATGAACCATTCTTCTCTTGTTTCATTTTGAACTCCTTCAAAAACTATTTAGGTTAAACATCTGACTCTAATGTTTATCAAACTTATCTATCCTCCATAGATACATTCATCTACATGAAAAATTGACTTTCAAACTAACTTCATAAGTTATGCATTGGTCCATGACAATATTTACAACATTTATGAAATCTCCATTTCATTCAAACACTATGTTGTAAACTCCCACTCAAATATACCTCATACACATATTAAATTGTGAAGCCACTTTGGCTCCCACTCAGAAATATGTTATCTTTATATTTGACCATGATTAACTAGCTCCCACTCAAACATATGTCACCACATATTTTGATTATGGAAATTAATTTCTGCTCTAACTTAATATATGTCACCACATATCTTAATTAGATCTCACTCAGTTTCTTATGCACTTTCTCGACACTTTGGACTCCTCCAAAAACTCTTAACTCTTAAGATTCGAGAACTCATATACGAAACACCAGCACTTAGCTAGCTTTAAGTTTTATTTATTCCACGCAAACTCTTTTGCCAAATAAATATGTGAAACATTCTTTTCACAAAATCAAGTAACAATTACTTTATGATTTAAACTTAAAGTAGAATGACTCTTAGTCACTTTCGTATTTAAAGTTTCTATTTCTTCTTTTGTAGTTTTGTAGGTATGTCTTGTTTCCCAAACACGACAAGTAAATCATGAATATTATTTTGCAACTTTTGACAAAATTCATATTCTTGAAACCTACATCTCTTTAGACAAGCTAAACCATAATTCAATGATCACCATCATCAAAACCTTTTATGTGTCAAGTTTTATCCAACATAGCACTTTACATATGTGCCACTTGATACATAAACATGAAAGGTTTAATCTTTCTAAATTCATTCCAACAATTCTTTTTATCCATGAAACAATTTCACGATAAAACCACTAAAATACATAACACAACCAAACACATTGGTTTGTTCCTTTAGTCTCATATTGTGGAATCTCTATTCATAATCTTATATGAATATTCTACAAAACTTCATTTGCTTTGGATTTTAATTATCTCATAATTATGGAACCACTATTTCACATAACTCATATGCGAAACGCAAATCATTAAATAGATCCTTTATTTAAAACAGAGTGTTTATCAAAATAAATCTAAATGATACTAATGAAAACCTTAAAACCTAAGACCCTTCTTTATGACCACATGATATCAAATATAATGTGACTACAATACTTCAGGTTTATCAAAACACTTTTGAATAATCTCTAAATATTGTAATTTGTGATAACACTTGTCACAAGTCACCATACTAAACAATAACTCAAATATTTTGTCTCTTTTGATCAAATCAAAAAAAACTCAATTGTCTTGTTAACTTAATATCCTCTACTTCCAAAATCTCATCATGAAATGAATAAATACTTCTATCCACTCATCCATGATAAAACAATGATGTCTTTTATTTACTGAAAAATACAACCAACACTTGTGTTTATTTTCAGCAACTCATGGCATTTTCAGAAAATGGCATTTTTAATCACACTACTTAGTGATGCGCATCAAGATGCTCTTCAGCACTAATAGTACAATTAAAACAACTCTCATCATTAAGTATTGGATATTTTAGTATGTCTTTATTTTTATAAGTGTTTAACTAATTATCGTTTAAATCTAGCAAAGGACAATAATCTCATAATCGAAACGTGATCTCCAAAAAGGATTACTCATGAAAAACAGAACAACCATTTGTCTTTAACATGAATGACCGTCTCACAAACCGAGACACACTAATTTAAGATCACACTTAATTCGATTACAAAACTCATTCAAATCCTCTAATTTAAAACGATAAACGTAGAAGTAGAACATCGCCAGCATCAACTCCTTGATTGCCATCTTCCCGCGAAATCCACTCAGTCCCTCCATGCACTTCTCAAACGGCAGGCCCTGTTTTCATAAAACAGCACAAGTATCAAATACTTAGCTCACCATAAGTGTAAATGGGACATTTAAACATTTATAACTAGTATATCAAAATATACCTTCTGCGTTGACTACCTCTCCTGCTATGGGTTCCACTTTAACTTGACGCAGCTGGGAAATAAACTCACAGAAAGTGATCGAATCCCTTCCCATGATATAGTTCCTCACATAGTCCTTATAGCTGGGGGGAAGCGAGCGCAGCACCCCATCTATTGCCATCTCGTCAGTTATTTCATGGTTCCAAACATCCACCATAGTATAATACAGCCGGTGCATCTTACTTAGGTGCTGTTCCAAGCAAGTGTTTTCTTCCATCTTAGTTGAAAGAAATTCATCCAGGCATTCAAACCTTGCAACTCTAACTTGTGCTATGAACCTTTGTTTCAGCTCATCGACAATCTCCATTGCGCTCAAGTTTCCAAATTGCCTACCAAGGTTAGAATCCATGAAGGTGCATATCAGCCACTCGACTCTCAAGTAGGTGGTCTTTTGATCGTACCACTCCATATACCCTTCGTAGTCAACAGTAACATCAGGGCGTTTTTCTAAAGCTTCATCTATCACGTAGAGCTCATCATTGGCGAAAAGGGCTTCTCTCAGACGCATGTACCATTCAGCAAAGTTTGACCCATCGAGACGCAACTCCTCAGCAAGAAACATACTACTGTAGTCTCCCATGATCTACAAGGATTTTGCAAAGACATCTTTAGGACACTTGTTTATGACAATTTTAGTTCAATTTAATCAAATTAATGAACTCCCACTAAACTCAACATCTCTCCGGTTGATTAGTGACACACGATCCAAATCCACTACACCACCACCGATCATCACGTGAGATGATGTAGTTTTAATGGTGAACAACTCAGTGTTGATCATATCATTCATATGACTCGTGTTTAACCTTTCGGTTCCGTGTTCCCGAGGCCATGTCTGTACATGCTAGGCTCGTCAAGACAACCGTAGTATTTCCGCATGTGCAAACTGGCTTGCACCCGTTGTATGTGAACGTTGAATCTATCACACCCGATCATCACGTGATGCTTCGAAACGACGAACTTTCGCAACGGCGCATACTAGGGGAGAACACTTAATTATCTTGATATTAACATGAGAGATCACCTTATCATGCTACCGTCGCGATCACATCTAAGCATAACAATAAGGTGCATAAAAGGGATTAACATCACATGCAATTCATAATTGTGATATGATATGGCCTTTCTTCATATGCTCTTAGATCTCCATCTTCAAAGCACCGGCAAGATCTCCATCTCCGGCATGATCTCCATCATCTTGGTGCCATCACCATGGTTGTCCACCAACTATTGCAACTACAACTAATGCTACTCTTAGCAATACACTACCACAGAATGGGTTATAGGGAGGTTGGCACTCTGTGGCGCACCGTTAATTCGTGCGCCACAGAAATATGTTTCTGTGGCGCACCGTGCTTGGTGCGCCACAGAAAGTCACATTTCTGTGGCGCATGTGGCCAGGTGCGCCACAGAAAGTCACATTTCTGTGGCGCACCTGGCCACATGCGCCACAGAAATGTCACATTTCTGTGGCGCACCAAGCACGGTGCGCCACAGAAAGTCACATTTCTGTGGCGCATGTGGCCAGGTGCGCCACAGAAAGTCGTCTGGGGGGGACTGGTGAATTTTGGGTAAAAAAATTCTGTGGCGCACCTGGAATGGTGCGCCACAGAAAGGTGACATTCTGTGGCGCACCAAGCACGGTGCGCCACAGAATTTTTTTTTTCAAATCCCACCCCCCCCCCCCCCCCCGTGGATCGCCTTTTTAGTTTTGCAGGAAGTGAAAGAAAATGATAAAAAATTCAATAAATAAAATCCTTTGCGATGTAGTTAGGTATGAGTGTCTAGTAGGTCTAGAAATTTTGAAATATGAATTTTGACCTTTTTTGCAACAAATGAAAAAAAAATCTTATAACGGGCATAACTTTTGCATACGACGTCGAAAAAATGCGTATAATACCTTAAAAAAAACTAGAGAAAATTTCGGATCCGCCCTCACCGGGGATTACCCGGTTAGCCTTTTTTTAGATTCTCAAAATTCCAAACGAAAAAAAAGTTATGGCCAACAGAAGAAATTTCCCAGCAAAATCAAAAAAAATTCAAAAAAAGGAAAAAAAAATTCTGTGGCGCATGTGCCAAGGATGCGCCACAGAATTATTGGGCGGGATTCGAAATTTTGAATCCCGCCCAATAATTCTGTGGCGCATCCTTGGCATTGGTGCGCCACAGAATTATTGGGCGGGATTCGAAATTTTGAATCCCGCCCAATAATTCTGTGGCGCACCAATGCCAAGGATGCGCCACAGAATTTCAAACAGACGATTTTTTTCTACAAAATCAAAAAAATTCAAAAAAATTTAAAAAAAAGAAAAAATTCCAAAATTCCAAAAAAAGTTATAACAAAGAAGATTGTTGAAAATTTTGGATTTTTTGAATTTTTTTCTATTTTGAATTTTTTGAATTTTTTAAAGTTTTTTTAAATAAGTTTTTTCAATTTTTTGGATTTTTTGAATTTTTAAAGTTTTTTTTAAATAAGTTTTTTGAATTTTTTCGATTTTTTGAATTTTTTAAAGTTTTTTTAAAAAAATTTAAGTTTTTTAATTTTTTTTTGATCTTTTGAAACTTTTGAATCTCCTTTTGAAAGTTTACAAGTTTTTGAAAAATCTGAAATTTATAACACATACATAACATATACACATACAAGACTTAAGAGGATTCATATGATATATATATCAATAAGAACTTGAGTAGCACAAGGGTAGGTGAAGTGGGTGGAACTTAGAAGTTAAGCGTGCTAGAGTTGGAGCAATTTGAGGATGGGTGACCTAGCGGGAAGGTATCTGTTCAAAATGTGCAAAAAATCTGAAAAAATTCAAATAATTAGGATTTTTCATATTATTTCATATTTTGATTTTTCTGAATTTTTTTGAAAATTTTTATATTTTTTTTTGCATTTTTTGAATTTTTTCAGAATTCTGTGGCGCACCAGGCCAGGTGCGCCACAGAAAATGTGGCGCACCTTGCTTGGTGCGCCACAGAATTCTCACATTTCTGTGGCGCACCAAGCAAGGTGCGCCACAGAAAATATTTTTGTGGCGAGAATTCTGTGGCGCACCCAGCAAACCTGGGGGTGCGCCACAGAATTCCAATTTGGTGCGCCACTGATAGCCATTTCTGTGGTAGTGATAAAGCAAAGCAATTACATGGTGATTTCATTGACACGCAGGTCACATAAAATAATAGACAACCATATGGCTCCTGCCGGTTGCCGTACTCGTCGACATGCAAGTCGCGAAAATATTACAAACATGATCATTGCATACATTATCACAAATCACATTGGCCATATCACATCACTTGACCCCTCTGCAAAAACAAGTTAGACGCCTCTACTTTGTTTATGCAAATTTTACGTGGCTTGGGTCAACGAGATAGAACCGTTCTAATCTACGCAAAAACCACAACGGTGATATAATAGTTGCTTATTTACTCATCCTTTTGAAAGGCCTTCCATTGAAAATTGCATCCTCACTAAAGCAAGAGAAACAGACACCCGCCAGCCACTTATGCAAAACAAGTTGCATGTCAGTCGTGGAACCGGTCTCTCGTGCGTGGACGAGTAAGGTTGGTCCGGGCCGCTTCAATCTCACAATACCGCAAAGATGCAAAGTGCACGCGAGAAGGTAGCAACATAAAATATCAACGCCCACAACTCCTTGTGTTCTAATCGCATCAACACCTACGAATAGATCTAGGCTCTGATACCACTGATGGGGTCGCAGCATGGAAAACAAAAATTTTCTACGCGGCAAAGCGGAATAAACCCCAAGGATCTAGAGCTACGAGATGAAGATAGCGAAGATGAGATCCAATCTCTTACCCTCGAAGATCAACAAACGCGTTTTGTCGGTGCAGGGGTTGGCTAGTCGATCCCCGCAACTAGACTCGTCTAGTCGCGAGGAGATGTATTATCCTCGAGATCCAATCCGGTGAAGTGCAGCAACGGGTAGCACCTCCGCGGCGTCCACACGTACAGCTCGATGAAGACGTCGACTCCTTGATCCCGCAAGCGAGAAGACGTGGCCTTGATGATCTCAGCAGCACGACGGTAGTGCCGGTGATGATGACGATCTCCGCGAGCAGGGCTTCGCCAAGCCAAGCAAGAGGAGAGGGAGAGGAGCAAGGTGGCGCAGCAGCCCTAGGGCATAGGGGTGGTGCGGCTATGGTGGAGAGGTGGGTGTGCGGCAGCCCTTCGGGGAGAGGGGGGTGGCGCACTAGGGCTAGATGGGAGAGGGGGGTGCAGCAAGGGGGGGCAGCCTCCAAGGGTGTGTTGCGCTTCCCCCCCTCCCCTCCTTATATAGGTGGCGGCTAGGTCAAGGGGAGGGGGCCGGCCGGCCCCTCCTTGCTTGCTCCCCAAGTTTGAGTCCAACAAGGACTCCTCCTTGGGCCCCTTTCCTAAAGGGGTGAGAGCCCACCTCCTAGTCCAACTAGGAGTGGGACTCCCCTTCCTTGTGCCGCACCAGCCCATGTGGGCTTAGGTGGTGCGCACCACCTAGGTGGTGGCAGCACCCCTTTGCACCATGTGGGCCCCATACAAAATATGGTCCCACTTCTAGACCCTTCTAGAACACTCCGGAACCTTCCGGTACCCTTTAAATAATTTCCGGAACTTTTTCGAAACCTCCGGAAACCACTTTCCATATATGAATCTTATTCTCCGGACTCCTCCGGAACTCCTCGTGATGTCCGGGATCCCATCCGAGACTCCGAATCACCATTCGTTCACTTCATCATTTAATTCATCGCAAAACCTAATTTCATCGGAACGTTAAGTGTGTGACCCTACGGGTTCGAGAATGCATAGACATGATCATATCAATAATTAATAGCGGGACCGGGATGCCCATATTAATTCCTATACACTCAACGAAAACCTTTTCTCGATTGAACCACGATGCCGGAGATTCAATTAATCTCATATATGATTCCCTTTGTCTCACGATATTTTACTTGCCCGAGATATAATCGTTGACATCCCCATGTCTAGTTTAATCTCGTTACCGGCAAGTTCTCTTTACTCGTCCATAATATAGGATCCCGGTGATTACAACTTAATCACATGTCTGCAGACTCTTGATGCTATATTACCGAGAAGGCCTGGAGATATCTTCTCCGTCACATGGAGGGACAAATTCCACTCTCGATTCATATCACCCAACAACCCACCATCGGAGATACCTGAAAGTCACCTTTATAATCACCCAGTTACGAAGTGACGTTTGATGTCCACAAAGTATTCCTCCGGTGAACGGGAGTGATATAATCTCATGGTCTAAGGAAACTATATTTGGCATATTAAAAGTGTTGACAACAAAACTTTTGTGACACGATTAATTGTAACTCTTTATTTGGGTCATGTCCATCACACCATTACTCCTAATGATATGACTTCGTTATCAAGTGACTATAACAAGTCCATAGTTAGGAAACTCTAACTATCTCTTGATCAACGAACTAGTCCTGTAGAGGCTCACTAGGGACTCCGGGTGTTTATATTCCACACATGTATTATGTTTCCATTTAATACAATTATAGCATGGATAATAAACTATTATCATAAACTTGAATATGCTTAATAAACCATTTTATTATTGCCTCTAGGGCATATTCCCAACAAGTACATCCAGCGCTTCAGCCAAGTGCGCAACAAGATCCCCAACGCCACTGACGCGCAGGTCATTTCGGCCTTCCAGGCTGGGGTCACAGATGTGCGGATGCTCGAGAAGCTCGGCATCCACGACAACATCACCACCGTCGTCAAGCTTTTCGACTTGGCGGACAAGTGCGCCAAGGCTGAAGAGGGCCGCTTGTTCGTCAAGAACGAGCCAGGGGACCCCGCCGAGGGGTCCAAGAAGAAGAAATCCTCTGAGAAGCGCAAGACTACTGCGGTCCTCGCGGCAGAGCCTGACGCCAAGCAGTCTCGCCAAGCTGCTACTCCAGCCGCAGGACCTGAGAAGAAGGATGATCGTCCTTTCTGCATCTACCACAACAGGCACTCTCACGCCACCGAGGACTGCTTCGACATCAAGAGGCTTCGCGAGGCTCGCGAGGCTCGCGAGGCAAACGGAGGCCGCAGCGGCCGCGGGGGGCGACGCTGGAACAACAACTACAACGACAACTACCAGCAGAACCCCCAGGCCAACGCTGCCCAGCCCGCAAACGACAACCTGCCTGCCGAGGCTGACGAAGGCTACCAGGTGCCTCGCGGGGCAGCTTGTATCCTTGGCGGGGCTCAGGCCCCTCGCTCCAACCGCCACTTCAAGCAACTCGCTCGCGAGGTCGCGGCAGCCCTCCCTGGAGTCGAGGCCTCCAGGCCCCTCAAGTGGTCCCAGTGCCCCATTACTTTCGACTCCGGCGACCACCCCAAGTCCACGTCAACCGTTGGCACCATCCCGTTGGTCTGCACCCCCACCATCAACAACATCGCCGTCTCTAAAACGCTCATTGATGGGGGTGCTGGCCTCAACGTCATCTCCGTCGAGACATTCGAGAAGCTGCAGGTGCCCTACGAGCGGCTCATGCCTACCAGGCCCTTCTCGGGAGTGACAGAGGGTCTTACCACCCCCTTGGGGCAGGTGAGGCTCGCCGTCACTTTCGGCACCCAGGCCAACTACCGCACCGAGCTGATCGACTTCGACGTCGTGCACATCGGCCTACCCTACAACGCCATACTCGCTACCCCTGCCCTCGCCAAATTCATGGCGGTGACCCACCACGCCTACAACCTCGTCAAGCTCCCTGGCTCGGGTGGCACCATTGTCATCCGCGGCGTGGTCTCGGACGCCCTGTACGCTGCGCAGACGGCCTACAAGGCTGCCGCGGTGGCGTCACCCGCCGACGAGGACGAGGAACCCCTCCCGAGGCCCCCCGCGAAGAAGAAGCAGCTGTTCTCCCAGGAGAAGGCCGCGACAAAACAAGTGTCTCTCGAGGCGAGCGGCTCGGGGGCTTGCGTCACCGTCGGCGCCAACCTGCCTCCTAAATAGGGGAGCGCGCTCCCGGAGGAGCAACACTTCATCATCAAAGAAGAAAAAGCTCCTGGCCACACCAGTGTAATGAACACCTATTTCAGGTCATTCTGAACCTTTGCGCATCGCGCCAGCATGTTTTGCGACTTCGGCAAAAGCTGTTATTGCTATTTATTCTCGCTCGTATGATCCCTCCTGTGTATCTCACGAGCGGGGGCTAGCAGGGTGCCATGCCACGGGAGCATCCCGGCAGCGCCTAAAACCCAAGGGATCCGAGCTCTGAACTTGCGGGTCAGCTCTCATGCATGTCAACTCCCAAGGAGCTCTGAACTCATGGGTCAGCTCCCGCGCACGTCAACTCACCAAGGATCACCAAAACCTTGGTGCCTGTCTTCTCCTCGCGAGACACACATGAAGGAACCTACGAGCACCATAAGATTCCTTAGCTACCTATTGCTTGTGGGTATGCCTATTTCTCCAAGTGCAGGAAAACAGGCTCTCCAAGCCTCAGGCACCCTCTCCAAGGCAACAACGCCTCGCCAGGGAACCAACACCCTCTTCAGGGCGAAACGCCTCGTCAAGCTAAGTACAAGAACTTGGTAGAATTTCCTCTTGCTGGTCTTTGCTCCTCGAGTCTCTTTTCTCTCTCCCACGCCTCATGGGCTGCTTGCACGTCAAAGGGGAGCCCCAAGCATCGCGCTTCGCGGAGCTCTTACTTCTTGAGGCCTCACGCACCCCCCGGACTTGTGGAGCACTGACTCGCACATACCGAAGCGGCGGTGGTGTAGCGCTAAGAGAGGGTCCTAAGACGTAGAGCGAAAAGACATGAGGGGGAAGGACAAAGGTTTCCCGAGGGACATTCACAAGCACACTCAAATATAACTTGACAAGTTTTTACAAAGTTTACAATCAAAATGGCTAAGATAAATGTGCCCTTGGCACGTTCAGCTACAGGAAGGAGTTCAGGCCATCGCGCCTCCCGAGGTCCCCGCTCCATCCGCGCCAGCTCCTGCTCCTAGGGCACCTCCCTCGCCGTCGCCTTCGTCTTCATCGACCAAGACTTGGTCGAATTTCTTGGCATACGCGATGGCGGCCTGCTTGGCGGTCTCCCGCGCTTTGTCGCTGATGGCGCGCGGTGGCGCCATCACGTCCTCAAGATCAAGTGAGGACTGGAGCCTCACGAGGTTGCTGAAGACGTTGGTAACGGCGACGACGAGGAGGTCGCGACTCTCCTCCACGACACGCTTGTCGAAGCTCTTCGCGACCCCTTCAAGCTTTCCAAGGAACTGCTCGAAGAAGTGCGAGTACGAGGCCTCGTCGTCGGTCGCTGCGGAGAAGGAGGGGACGTCGATCCTCAGATCTCTCCCGACGGCGCGCACACGGCTCACCAAGCTCTGGAGAATGCTTTGACGCTGGCGCGTCATGAACCGGTCAACCTGGCGCTGGTCTCGTGCCTGCTCCACCAGGGCCGCGACCGGCCCCACCTGCTGCCGGAGCTCGTCCAGGTCCCTCTCCAAGGCAAAGGCGTTCCCCTCGGCGCGCGCCTGGGCCTCCCGAGAGACCTCGAGGCAGGAGGTCAACCTTTTCTCCTCCTGCTCAAGCTCCTTGACGCGCTTCTCGAGCTCCTTGCGCTTGGTCTTGAGGCGGTCCTCGTGCTTCGCGACCTTCTCGTCATACTCCTTTGAGAGGTTTTCGCGGACGAGTTTGACTTTGAGGTCAGCCTCTTCTTGGAGCCTCTTATGCTCCGCCGCAAGGTTGGCCTCGTCGGTGGCCACCCGACCTTCACGCTCCTCCAGCTGCCCCTCGCGGGTGGCCTGGTCCTTCGCGAGCAGCTGGATCTGCTCCTCGCGCCGCTGCAGTTCCTTCTCCTGGAGGGCGAGCTCTTCCTCGCGCCGTTTCAGCTCGACCTCGCGAGGCGCCAGCTGCCCCTCGCGGGCGTCCAGTTGCTCGCGGAGCTCGTTCAGGCTGGCCTTGGCGGCCTCAGAGTCGGCGGCGAGTTTCTGCTTCGCGGCCGCCAGCTCGTCATGCTTGGAGGTGGTTTCCGCCTCAAGTGCTTCCCTGGCGGCGTCGAGCTCCTCCATCACCTCCTGCGCCTCCCGCTTGACGCTGTCGCGGGTCTCTTTGGCGAAGCGGATCGCTTCCTCGCGAGCCGCCTTTGCCGACGCGTCTTGCCGGCGACACATCTCCACCCTCTCGTGGAGAAGAATCCAGGCGTCGCCAAGCCTTGCCCTTTCCTCCGCCAGGGTGTCTTCTTCCTTGGCGAGCTGCTCCTCCAGCCCGTCGAGCGCTCGCCGCGCCCGGTTGAGGACGATCCGGCGATAGGCCGCTTGACGATGCGGCGCTTGCAGCGCCAAGGAGACTCCCACGCTGCTGCTGGGTGCAGTTCCCTCGACGCTTGACGAGGCGCCTAGGGCATCCTGCCCCGAACTTGTAGCGGCCCCCGCCGCGGCATGGGGGCTCGTGGGGGCATCTCCCTTGCCGCCCGCGTCGAGAGCCCTCAGGGGGCTGGGCATCTCCTCGCCCCTGGCCCCGCCGCTCGGGGGCTCCAGAGGTGTCTCTGCCTCCTGCTCCACAGGGGCGCCTCCGGCCCCCCTCTGCAACGGCCGCGTCCGCCGCGGCCCCAGGCGCGTCAGCCCTTCTCGAGGCCCCCTCCTCTGGAGGCGGCTCCGCGACGATGTCCTCGTCCACGGTTTCCTCCTCCGCCTCCTGCTGGACTAGAGGAGTCGCCGCCCTGGTTGGCGACGCCGCCGCCTCTGCGGTCTCCTCCTCCACGCGGTGCTCCGCCGCTGGAGGAGTCGCCGCCCGAATCGGCGACGCTACGCTCTCCTCGGCCATCACCGTCTCCGCGCGGTGCTCGACCGCGGGAGAAGCAACTGCCTGCTGCGGCTCGCCGGCTGCAGGCGTCTCCATGGCGACGCTGGTGGTCCCTCCAGCCCCGCCGAGCCGCCGTCTCTTTGGCTCCGCGGGCTGCCTGA
This sequence comes from Puccinellia tenuiflora, assembly GCA_012064385.1. Taxonomy (NCBI): domain Eukaryota; kingdom Viridiplantae; phylum Streptophyta; class Magnoliopsida; order Poales; family Poaceae; genus Puccinellia; species Puccinellia tenuiflora. Next base: position 109,148 of record QRDG01000825.1, read on the forward strand.
AAGGAAAACAAGTCGAAAATCCTTCAAAGGGGGGAATTCTCAAAGTGAAATATTGAAGGAGAAAGAGAAGTCGAGGGCTTACTCGCCGGCCATCACCCACACCCTTTTCTTCGCCTTGGGAGGTTGGGTGAGGCTTGCTCCGGCCTCCTCCCGGGCCGCCCCTGTCTCCGCGCGAGGGATGCCTCCCGCGGTTGCGGCCCTCCTGTCGTGGACGGCCTTGGAGCGGGGCTCGCAACGCCCTCTTCCGCCACCGCTCGTCTCCTCCCCCTCCTCGGCACGCTGGGAGCGGACGATGCGGAAGGCGTCCTCCTCGTCGCCGGAGGAAAGCACCTGGAGGTCCACCTCGGCGTGGGCGCTCCTCGAGGATCCGGCGCCCTCGCCGACGGGGTCAGCGCCCCTTGAAGCCTCGTCCTCGCCAAGGGGGTCCTCACTTCTCGAGGCCTCCTCCTCGGCGGACTCGGCCTCCTCAGCCTCAGGAGCCTCATCCACGTACTCCGGCTCCGCCGCCCACGGGTTAGGGCGAGGCCCGCTGTGCCCCGCGGGCACGATTCCCCACTCGTCGAACGTGGGCATATGCGAGCGCTGCTCCTCTATGCTCTCCTCGGCGAAGACAATGAGCGGCTTGGCCGCCTCTTTCTTGGCGGACGGGATCTCCGGCGATGTGAAGAGAACGTTCATAATCTGGCGGAGCACATCAGGCTCGAAGCCGTCCCTGCTTAGCCGCATGGCGTCGTCCTTGCCGTCGTATCGCCACACCGGCTCGGCGTGCTGTTGGAGGGGAGCGATGCGGCGCCTGGTGAAGTCCTTCGCCACCATTTGGCCGGTGACCCCTGCCTCGCGGATGTGACGGATGTACACGTACACCGCGTCAAGCTTCGAGCCCCTGAAGTCCGCGCTCGCCCAGCGCGCCCACTTCCTCGGCGGCGCCTCGGGCACCTCCAGGAGAGGGTGTGTGGCCTTGGCGTCGACGAAGAGCCACTTCTCGCGGAACTTGTCGACCTTTTTCGTCACCTTGGTGACGGCGTCCTCGCCACTCCAGGCGATGGGGATGTAGTTGTCGCTCCTTGCGTCGACAATGCGGAAGGAGACGCACCCAAGCCGCTCGCCCTTGGCGGAGTTCCGAAGAGAATAGAAACTTGCGGAAGAGCGCCACCGAGGGGCGGATGCCGACGTAGGCCTCGCAGAAGTGGGCGAAGATGGCAAGGATGAGGATGGAGTTGGGATGAAGATGAAGGAGTTGGATCTGGTACGTCTCCAAGATCGCCAGGAGGAAATCAGAAAATGGTGGTACCAGGCCGGCGTAGAGAGTATGAAGAAAGATGGGGTAGAAGGTGTCGGTGAGCTTGCTACCGGCCGGCCTCAGTTCGGTGGCGCCGTGCTCGTTGGTTTTCGCCGCCGCCAGGTGGCGCACCGTCGCTATCGTCGCAGCGGTGACACGCGTCTTCGGCAGTGCTCCCTTGAGAGCAGCGGCACGCGCCATCGCCGCGGACGTGCCCGCCCGCGCCATCGCTGCCGACGAGCTCGCCTGCACGGTGGCCTTGCCCTTCAAGTCGGTGGCTGTTTTCTTGGGCGCCATTGGTCACCGGAGAGGAAGAAGAGTGCTCTGGAGATTGGAGTTCTCTAGAGAGTTGGAGGCGTGGGGAGAAGTGTGCGGAGGAGTTACGGGAGAAGTAATGGGCGCCGCCTGCGCGCCCAGGCTTTATTGACCAGCACTCGAGTCGTGGCGGGCCCCACCACGTCGCCCGTTGGAGCCGAGGAGGTCGTGGCCGCGGGCGCAACCGCTGCGTGACACGTGTCGCGGCCCTGCCAGGCATCTTTGGCCCCTCGACGCTTCGCCTTCATCCATGGGCCTCGGCGTGCCCATCGCGGGCCCGGGGGCTACTGTCGGCACAGTGGAAACCAGGGTACCACGGGCCGGCCTGCCAGGGCCCGCAAGATTCTTTGGATGATTTTCGCTAAGTACCAGGCTCTCCAAGCCTGGCGAGCTTCGCGAGGATTTCTCTCCTCGCGAAGGGTTCTTCTCCTCGCCAAGGGTTCTTTCCCTTGGCGAGGGATCGCTCTTCGACAAGGCGTCTCCGACGCCGCCCGCAATTCTGCCAAGGACCAAGCTGAAGGGCTTGGCGAGGCTTTTCGCCTCGCGAAGCGCTTTCTTCATGAAGCCATCTCTGCTCCCGCGGCAGAGCGCACATGGGCTCAGCGCCGGGTGCAGAGTGACGCGCGTGCCTACGCGCGATGACGACAACACCGCAGTTGCCGTTTCCATGTATAAAGCAGTCAACAAAGCGGAGCCAAGCAAAGCGGACAACGAGTATTGCCTCTTTGGTGACAAGGGAACAGTCTGCAGCTATGCTCCAAGGACGACGTCACTGTGGGTCACCTCCCACCTCGGCAAGCGCCAGCCCGCCGTCCAGCTGGTCGGTGCCCCTTTTCAGCTTTGGTGACGCCGTTCCCCTGCCGTGGACCACGTCCACGATCTTTACCTTTATGGTAGACCTCACCTTTACGGTGCACCGCGCCTCTTCCTTCGTCGCCATGTGGTAGCCCTTCCCGCCCAAATGTTTGGGCAGAAGAGGCCCAGGGCGCCTATAAAAGGAGGAGGATCACGCCCTAGCAAAGGGTTCGATTCCTGTTTTTTGACCTTCGGTTGCTGCAGCTCTAGCAAACCCTAACCCTAGATCTGGAGATCAGCCAGTAGCCATTGTTAGCCACCCAGAGCTCGACAAGCGCTCCTTGTACTGTAAAAAACTCTCCAAGCAGTGCAATACATAGAAGCAGGACGTAGGGGTTTTACCTCCACAAGAGGGCCCTGAACCTGGGTAAGATCTTGTGTCAATCTCTGCAGTGTCGTCCGCAGCGAGCCTGACGAGCACCGTCGCCGGAGCCCGTTGTGGACTGTTTGACTCCGTGTTCAGCCCCTTACACGATACCTTGGAGACACCCCTAGTTCCTGGAGACAATCTCTGACACCATGCAACTAGCGGAGCGAGCGGTACTCCGGCCGCGAGCTACGCAGACTGTGGGAGGATCCGCACCAACCTGCGCCCTTTCGGGAAACCAGCAGGGGACCTCGGTGGCGACATAGACCGTGAGCGCACCGAAGTTGATGAGGTAGCCGTTCCGGGGTAGCGGCCTGCTGCCGAAACAGCCTGCGTTGTCGCTGACGACGTTGAGCGAGCCGAACCTGTGGACAAGGCCACAGAGCACGCGCTCGCCCGACGCGATGAGGGAACCCGTCCGGATGAACACACCAGCCAGCGCCGCTGCTGGCCCCACGGTGGGCGCCAACTGTCGTGGTGGTGTCATGGCAGATGCCATAGATAGGCTAAAGATGGGGCCGATGGACGCTGGAGGTACCGGGGAGGGCTGGCGCATAGGAATACGCACACGGAGCACACGAACACACACAATCTACCCAGGTTCAGGGCCCTCGTGAGGAGGTAAAACCCCTACTCCTGCTTGTCTGTTTATATGGTGGATCACAACCCGGGCTACAAGATGCTCCTTGAGCTGTATGAGAAAAGCTATGAACTAAGGCTAAGTCTAGCTCTTGGGCTCTCTTGCCGAGTCTTGCGCTGGTCCAGAGTCTCTCCGTAGGCTCTGGTGTTGAGTGTCTTAAGCATCGTCCCTGTAAGAGGAGGCCCTGGTGCTCCTTATATAATGGAACCCAGGGCACAAGTTAGGGCTGACATGAGCCCTGACGTACTCGACACTGTGGCCACGACCAGCCTCTGACTGCTTCCATCACGCCTACCTGGCACGTCCTGGATTGGACGTGTATCCACTCCTAGCGCACTGCTCCCCCATACCGCTTTGGTCAGCGGTATGGAGACCTGACTCTCCATCCCGCGACATCCGGGTCAAGGGTTAGGCAACAACGTACTTTCGTGCTAGTGGCACGACGCCTTCTCCGTGATTGTAGGGACAAGACGTGAGCCTTGACCATGCACCGGGATACAACTCCATCTCCTCTTACCCAGCTTAGGCATGCCAGACTCACCTTAACTCGGTTTTCCTTCCCTACACATATAAAGAACAAAGAGGAGGATCCGACATCCGATTTGTATGTCGGTATCTGTATGTCGGCATGGTATGTCGGTTAGCCTTGACCCGGTCAACTTCGGGTCTATACATATCTCGCCATCTTGACCCTATCCGGGGTTGCCCCCCAACAAAACCTAAAAATGTCGAGGCGGCCATTATTTTCCAGAAACTCAACCCCGACGCGCCGTCACCGAAACCCTAGTTCGGGGTCCAATCTGAAGCTGATCCCGGCACTCTGTCGGAGGGGAGATCGATCCCGAAGGGCTCTTCATCGTCATGCCTTCCTCTGGGATGATTTGTGAGTAGTCTCACCTTGGACTACGGCAGGGCCGGGCCGGTAAAATTTTAGGCCCTGTGTCAAACTGTAAAATGGGCCCCACATCATTAGAAATTTGATCTTCTTTTAGTACTGTAATAGAACAATACAGCGGTCAAGTAGGATTCCTTCTGCACCTAAGGCATAAGTCATGCACAGTCCTGGTGGTTTGTGCCTAACGAATGGAGCCTCTAAGGGCACGGTTCGACTCCCCATTTTGCATCATTTATTCATGTTTTTCAACTTCGGTAGACATTAAACTGGTTGGGCCTTCCTGTGTTGTTCCAGTCTACGCGGAATTGATGTGCAGGCCGGTTGATGGGCCGCAAGAAGCGTAGAAACTGCACAGAGGTTTGAAAAATATGGGCCCCTAAGAATTTTGGGCCCTGTTCGGGTGGCACAGTCTGCACACCCCTTGGCCCAGGCTTGGACTACGGGTCCATGGCAGTAGCTAGTTGGTAGTCTCTCTCTCTTGTGCTTCATGTCTTATGATCTTGTGAGCTGCCTAACATGATCAAGATCGATTATTGTAATGCTTTGTGATGTGTTTGCTGGGATCCGATGGATTATGAAGTTATGTTCAGATTGTGCATGATTCTTATATGAGTAATTTATGTTCTTGCATGCTCTCCGATGTGCGTAGTTACTTTGGCCAAGTGATTGTGTGTATCTCCAAGAGAGGGTATTTATGCTAGATAGTGGGTTCATGCCCCCCTTTTGTTCCTGGGCACGAGTGACAGAAATGTCTAAGGGCGAGGGTGTGCTGTTGCTACTAAGGGTAAAACAATGGTGTTAATGTCTCTTTTGATATTAGTATTGCTTACTTCATGCACTTTACTTAATGCAATTGTATGTTGCTTGCAACTTAATACCGTTGGGTGACAGGCTGGATAGCGATCCCATGAATAAACAAGTTGAATCATCCAAGCAAAACCTTTCATAAATGCTAGTTTAGGCCCATTTAGGTTCACCTGCGAGCATCCACGGAAATGCTGGAAAAATAAACGGCGCATGCGGGCCGGCCCACGGTTGCCGCGGTGCGCCGCATATCGCAGCGAGCCAGCGACCAGAGGAAGACTCGTGGTCGTCTTCCCCTTCCCCACAAGCGTCGCCGTCTTAGACGCCCGCAGCTCCGCTCCTCCGCCTCGCCACAGTGTGCCCCGCCCTGCCCCGTGCGCGAATCGTAGAGGTACGTGGGCGAGCCACTCATCGAGCTCGACCGCGATGGCTCCAGGAGAGTGCTCCTCTTGCGCCCGCCGCCATGGACCTCCTTGAGTATCTATTAAGTGATTTTGGAAGTGCAAAGGAGGCGGAAACATGGATGGTTGAAGTGAAGAAAACCATGCAGGAGCTCTTCAATGATTACAATAAAGAGGTTGCTGGAGAGTCACACAGAGATAGCGGTACTCAGGAGGTTGAAGATGATAACGACCCACTAGCAGAGTGGGATCAGTACATGAAGTGTAAAAGACAGCAGTCAAGCACCGAGCTAGATCAATATTTGAAAGAGCAGTTGACACCTCGAAAGGAGGAGGTTGACATTCTACATTGGTGGAAACTAAAATCTGAGATATATCCCGTGCTCTCTAGAATTGCCCGTGACGTATTGGCCATCCCTGCTTCAACTGTGCCTTCCGAGTCGGCTTTTAGCACCATAGGACGCATCGTCAGCGACTATAGGAGCAGCCTCGCGCCCACTACCGTTGAGGCTTTGATATGTCTGCAGGATTGGTTTAAGGCAGCATGTATGCATTTTTTCACTTAAGTTTTTTCGTTTGGCTCATATAATATTTTCTTGTGGCTACTAAAAAATTTCTTCCACTTTCAGACGCTAGAAAGAATGAAAGGCTTTCATCTTGATGCTGAAGAAATAGGAGAGGAGGTGACAACTACTATTCTTATACCTACTTGCTGCAATTATTTTGGTGTGTTATGAGTTTGTGACTGGGTAGGGTCACTATCATCGATGTGCTAATGCACCATCTAATAATCGATTATACTCTAGCTGTTTATATGGCCTTGGTGCTTTTTATGGCAGTAGTGTAGTCTCTAAACATGAGAAATTGTCATACAACTGGTTAGAAGTTAGAACTAGTATTGTGTGGGTGTTATTTGATCTTCTAAAACATCTAAGTATGCTCAGCCAAGATTCATTAATTCGTGATAGCCTAGCTGTGGATGTTGTAGTTGCCACTAGTTTAGCTCAGCACTGCCCTGTTTTACAGCTAGCTCAAGGTTATTTAACTGCAGGCACCAAAGTGTATTTAGAATTTCAAAGGAATATCTAGTGTTTGCATCAGCAAAGAAATTTATGAAGTGCAAGACATCATACTTGACCAAGATATGTGCTTTGCTTCTGCAGATGAGCATTTCAAGAAGGAACCTGAGTTGATCCTGTGCAAGCTGAGGACTCTGAGTTGATCCTCTGCCTAAGCTGAGAACTTGGTGCTTAGGGAGTTTGCTGGAGATGGCAATGAACTTGAACAATGTTAATGTTCCGAGCATTTAAATTATAGACCTCTGTTCGTTTGTCTCACTGTATTCTGTTGTTTGTTTGGAATTGTTGAAGCATTCATCCGTTAGAGGAATCTCACTGCATTCTGTTGTTTCTTTGGAATTTCTGTAAGTTTGCATGCCCTCCTCTCCAAATATGTAACAAATTGATATATTACTTACAATCGTCTGTGATCGTACGCAGTGAGCTAGCTAACGATCGAATGCGGCGAGCTAGCTAGCGATCGTAGACAGCGAGCTAGCTAGCCTAGCGATCGTATGCGGCGCGCGCGGCGCCGCAAAGAGCCGCGGCGCATGCATGGCTACGACGCGGCATACCGTGTACGGTTAGCGGCGTACGCGGCGCGCTCGCGGATCTCCGCGGAGTGTCCCGCTTGCACCCTGACCCGAGAGCAGCTTAAGTAAAAATTGAATATAACTCACAATTCTCCTCCGCGCAATGCAAATCTGAGAAATCAGCCCAAACATTGGACAGTGGTGAAACCAAGGAGAAAGAGGAGCGTACTCGCTCTTCTAAGAACCAGCTGCTCTCACAAGTCTAAAAACATTGCTTGTCATGAGGGACTAGATAGTTTCTCTGTTGTGAAGTCGTTGACGAAAGCATGCATACCTCAAAATCATTTTACTTCTGTTTTAAAAACCAAAAAGCTCTAGCACATGACTAATCCCTGCTTCACTCTACGAAGGGTCTTTCTTTTACTTTTAATGTTGAGTCAGTTTTCCCTTTTTCCTTCTATCTCCACAAAATCAAACATCTAGCATTGACCCTGGGTATCGTTGAGCATATTACATTATCAAGATTAAACATGAATCTTTATATTGACTTTATCTATAAGATAAGCCGTTGGAAGTTGAAGCTCTTTGCTAATTCTTACATCTTCCTTTGTGTTGATTCTCAAACACTTTTGTCATAGAATTATTATCCTTGTGAATTAGTCAAATATGTTGATCACATTGTTTTCATGTCTTTGACATACTATTTATGAAAGGTTTTGCTTGGATGATTCAACTTGTTTATTCATTGCTTTCTTGCTATCAATTATAGACAATTGTTTTGTATCTCTTTATTCACATCCTTTGATTTGCATCACTATCTTGATCAAGAATGTGTTGGTTGCATGTCTCATCAAAAATTATTTGTTATCACTTACCTACTCGAGGACGAGTAGGAGTTAAGCTTGGGGATGCTGATACGTCTCAAACGTATCTATAACTTTTGAGTGATCCATGCTAGTTTTGTGATATTGTCACATGTTTTTACTGTCATTTATATCATTTTTATGCATTTTGTCGGACTAACCTATTGACAAGATGCCAAGTGCCAGTTCCCTGTTTCTGCTGTCTTTTTGTTTCAGAAATTTACTTCTGTAAATATTCTCGGAATTGGACGAAAATTTACGGGGAATTTTTACTCGACGGAAGGCACCAGGACACCAAAGGGCAGCCCTAGGGGCCACCCACAGGCCAGGGGCGGCCTGCTGCCGCGGCCTGGGGGCCACCCGCGGGTGGGGCCCGCCCCTGCCCATGGGGCACCTCCTCGGCCCCCTCCGACGCCTATAAATTCACATTAAACATAAAAACGTCGAGGCGGCCATTATTTTCCAGAAACTCGACCCCGACGCACCGTCACCGAAAACCCTAGTTTGGGGTCCAATCTGAAGCTGATCCCGGCACTCTGCCGGAGGGGAGATCGATTCCGGAGGGCTCTTCATCGTCATGCCTTCCTCCGAGATGATTTGTGAGTAGTCTCACCTTGGACTACGGGTCCATGGCAGTAGCTAGTTGGTAGTCTCTCTCTCTTGTGCTTCATGTCTTATGATCTTGTGAGCTGCCTAACATGATCAAGATCGATTATTGTAATGCTATGTGATGTGTTTGCTAGGATCCGATGGATTATGAAATTATGTTCAGATTGTGCATGATTCTTATATGAGTAATTTATGTTCTTGCATGCTCTCCGATGTGCGTAGTTACTTTGGCCAAGTGATTGTGTGTATCTCCAAGAGAGGGTATTTATGCTAGATAGTGGGTTCATGCCCCCTTTTGTTCCTGGGCACGAGTGACAGAAACGTCTAAGGACGAGGGTGTGCTGTTGCTAATAAGGGTAAAACAGCGGTGTTAATGTCTCTTTTGATATTAGTATTTCATACTTCATGCACTTTATTTAATGCAATTGTCTGTTGCTTGCAACTTAATACCGTTGGGTGACAGGCTAGATAGCGATCCCACGATGGACTTTTTAGACAAAGACGCAGTTGGACTCAACGGTCTTTTTTCCTTGTCGTGATGCCTCCATAAATATTATCATGTCCTTTTTGTCATAGCTAAATTGGGTTTGTTTCATGATCTTGTAACTTGCCTAGCTGTAATTCGTTCACCCATCACATGCATATTTTATTTACTTGAGAGACTCCACTAGTGAACCCATGGCCCCCGGTCCATCTTTTTACATCGTTTACAACCTCATTTACTTGCTTTTAATTCTCATTATTCCTCTTTTCACTTTTCATATTTTATCTATTTCATCATACAATTAACCGCTTTGTTTTCTGCGAGACCGAAAATATTGACAACCTTTCCGCCGTTGGGGGAAAAGTATTTTGGTTGAGTGTGTGGAGGTCCACGTCTGTTGAAGGTCAAGCGCCAGAGATTTTCAACATTCACATCGTTGTTGATTTCAAAGTCCTACTGGTTCGATAAACCTCGGTTCGTTAAACGAGTGAAAACTGCTACTAGCTGCAATTCCGCCTTCGCTTGGGGCACCGCCCAACTTATTTTAATACAGCAGCAGAATGTAAACTATTTTTCGAACAATTTTTGAAGTGAACAGAATATATCGGTGAACAGATACTATTTTGGAATGATTTTAAAAGTGAACAAAAAATGTCGGTGAACAGGAACTAATTTTGAACAATATTTGAAGTGAACAGAAAATGTCGGTGAACGGAATCTATTTTGGAACTATTTTTTAAGTGAACAGAAAATTTCGGTGAACGGAATCTATTTTGGGACAATTTTAAAAGTGAACAGAAAATGTCGGTGAACGGAATCTATTTTGGAACAATTTTAAAAGTGAACGGAAAATGTCGGTGAAAGAAAACTATTTTTGAACGATTTTTGAAGTGACCAGAAAAATATCGGTGAACGTAAACTATTTTCACACAATTTTTGAGGTGAACAGAAAATGTCGATGAACGTAAACTATTTTGGAACAATTTTAAAAAGTGAACATAAAATATCGGCGAACAGAAACTATTTTGGAACGGTTTTAAAAAGTGAACAAAAAATATCGGTGAATATAAACTATTTTGGAACGATTTTAAAAGTGAACAGAAAATGTCGGTGCGCAGAAACTATTTTGGAACAATTTTAAAAGAAACTATCATTAAAACAGAAAAGTATCTTTGAACAAAAACAATTTTGGAAGAAAAAAATAGATCATATTTTAGAGAAAAAAGAACTGCTAAACCACAAACATATTTTAATTTTGAACATTTTTCAAAACTAAAAACAGCTTTTCAAGTGAACAATTGTCAAATTTCAACATTTCTTAAAATTGAACAAATTTTAATTTTGAACAATTTTCAGCGCTAAACAAATTTCAAAATTTGAACATAAAATGTCAGTGAACAAAAACTATTTTGGATCGATTTTAAAAAGTGAACAGAAAATGTCGGTGAACGTAAACTATTTTCGAACAATTTTTGAAGTGAACAGAAAATGTCGATGAACAGAATCATTTTTGGAAGGGTTTTGAAAGTGAACAGAAAATGTCGGTGAACGGAATCTATTTTGGAATAAATTTAAAAGTGAACAGAAAATGTCGGTGAACGGAAACTATTTTGGAACAATTTTAAAAAGTGAGCTGAAAATGTCAGTGAACGAAAAATATTGTTGAACGATTTTTGAAGTGACTAGAAAAATATCAGTGAACGTAAACTATTTTCGAACAATTTTTGAAGTGAACAGAAAAATATCGGTGAACGGATACTATTTTTGAACAAATTTAAAAAGTGAACAGAAAATGTCGGTGAACAAAAACTAATTTGGAACAATTTTTAAAAGTGAGCAGAAAATGTCATTGAATGGAAACTATTTTCGAAAAAATTTTGAAGTGAACAGAAAATGTCAGTGAACGGAATCTATTTTGGAACAATTTTTGAAGTGAACAGAAAATGTTGGTGAACGGAATCTATTTTGGAACAATTTTAAAAGTGAGCAAAAAATGTTGGTGAACGAAATCTATTTTGGAACAAATTTAAAAGTGAACAGAAAATGTCGTTGAACGGAAACAAAAACAACTTTTTGAAGTGAACAGAAAATGTCGGTGAACAGAATCTATTTTGGAACATTTTTAAAAGTGAACAGAAAATGTCGGTGAACAGAATCTATTTTGCAACAAATTTAAAAGTGAACATAAAATGTCGGTGAACATTTTTCAAAACTAAAAAATAACTTTTCAAGTGAACAATTTTCAAATTTCAACATTTCTTAAAATTGAACAAATTTTAATTTTGAACATTTTTCAGTGCTAAACAAATTTCAAAATTTGCACATAAAATGTCGGTGAACCAAAACTATTTTGGAACGATTTTAAAAAGTGAACAGAAAATATCGGTGAACAGAAACTATTTTGGAACAAGATTAAAAGTGAACAAAAAATGTCAACGAACAAAAATATTTTTGAACGATTTTTGAAGTGATCAGAAAATATCGGTGAATGTAAACTATTTTTTGAACGATTTTTGATGTGAACAGAAAATATCGGTGAATGTATACTATTGATTGAACGATTTTTGGAGTGAACAGAAAATATCGATGAACGTAAACTATTTTGGAACAATTTTTGAAGTGAACAGAAAATGTCGGTCAACAGAATCTATTTTGGAACAATTTTCAAAGTGAAACGAAAAATGTCGGTGAACGGAAACTATTTTTGAATAATTTTAAAAGTGAAACAAAAAATACCAGTGAACGTAAACTATTTTCGAACAATTTTTGAAGTGAACAGAATATGTCGGTGAACGGAATCTATTTTGGAACAATTTTTGAAGTGAACAGAAAATGTCGGTGAACGGAATCTATTTTGGAACAATTTTAAAAGTGAACAGAAAATGACGGTGAACGGAATCTATTTTGGAACAAATTTAAAAGTGAACAGAAAATGTCGGTGAACGGAAACGGAAAAAACAACTTTTTGAAGTGAATAGAAAATGTCGGTGAACGGAATCTATTTTGGAACAATTTTAAAAGTGAACAGAAAATGTCAGTGAACGGAATCTATTTTGGAACAAATTTAAAAGTGAAGAGAAAATGTCGGTGAACATTTTTCAAAACTAAAAAACAACTTTTCAAGTGAACAATTTTCAAATTTCAACATTTCTTAAAATTGATCAAATTTTAATTTTGAACATTTTTCAGCGCTAACACAAATTTCAAAATTTGAACATAAAATATCGGTGAATGAAAACTATTTTGGAACGATTTTTAAAAAGTGAACAGAAAATGTCGGTGAACAGAAACTATTTTGGAACAAGATTAAAAGTGAACAGAAAATGTCAACGAACGAAAAATATTTTTGAATGATTTTTGAAGTGAACAGAAAATATCGGTGAATGTAATCTATTTTTCGAACGATTTTTGAAGTGAACAAAAAATATCGGTGAATGTAAACTATTTTTCGAACGATTTTTGGAGTGAACAGAAAATATCGATGAACGTAAAATATTTTGGAATGATTTCAAAAAGTGAACAGAAAATGTCGTTGAACGGAAACTATTTTCGAACAATTTTTTGATGTGAACAGAAAAATGTCGGTGAACGGAATGTATTTTGGAACAATTTTTGAAGTGAAAAGAAAATGTCGGTGAATGGAATCTATTTTGGAACAATTTTAAAAGTGAAACGAAAATTGTCGGCGAACGAAAACTATTTTTGAACAATTTTAAAAGTGAAATGAAAAATATCGTTGAACGTAAACTATTTTCGAACAATTTTTGAAGTGAACTGAAAATATCGATGAACGTAAACTGTTTTGGAACGATTTTAAAAAGTGAACATAAAATGTCGGTGAACGGAATCTTTTTTGGAATGGTTTTAAAAGTGAACAGAAAAATGTCGGTGAACGGAATCTATTTTGGAACAAATTTAAAAGTGAACAGAAAATGTCGGTGAATGGAAACTATTTTGGAACAATTTTAAAAGTGAGCTGAAAATATCAGTGAATGAAAACTATTTTTGAACGATTTTTGAAGTGACCAGAAAAATATCAATGAACGTAAACTATTTTTTAAGTGAACAGAAAAATATCAGTGAACGGAAACTATTTTTGAACAAATTTAAAAAGTGAACAGAAAATGTCGGCGCACAGAAACTATTTTTGAACAATTTAAAGAGTGACTAGAAAAATATCGGTGAACATAAACTATTTTCATAGAAAATGTCGGTGAAACGGAAACTATTTTGGAATGATTTTAAAAAGTGAACAAAAAATGTCGGTGAAACGGAAACTATTTTGGAATGATTTTGAAAAGTGAAGAAAAAATGTCGGTGAACAGAAACTATTTTGGAACAATTTTAAGAGTGAACAAAAAAATATCGGTGAACGGAAACTATTTTTGAACGTTTTTTAAAGTGAACAGAAAAAATATCATTCAACGAAAACTATTTTTGAACGATTTAAAAAAGTGAATAGAAAAATGTCGGTGATCGGAAAATATTTTTGAACGTTTCTTAAAAGTGAACAGAAAAAATATCATTGAACGGGAACTATTTTTGAACGATTTTAAAAAGTGAACATAAAAATATTTGTGAACGAAAACTATTTTTGAACGATTTTAAAAAGTGAACAGAAAAATATTGGTGAATATAAACTTGAGATGTTCAATAAAGATGCAAAAATAGCTGCTCTAAAAAATGTGAATGCATAAGATGTTATAGTGATAATGTCATGTTAGAACTCAAGGACTAGGCCGAAAAAATCGATGGTTGAGCTTTGGGGCAGGTAAGAAGCAAGTTTGGGACAGGTGAGAAAGAAAATACAAAATACAGAATCACATGGGCCCACAAAAGAAGGACTGAAAAACCTTGACGTTGCTTCACAAAGTGCAGCACACACAGGAGACACAGATCTTAACAAAGTGCAAGCGCATTTATATAAAATATGACTTGTACAATATTGTACACAAAAAGTAGCAGGACTGCCACACTTGCAAGCACATATATTCGTTTGTTAAAACCGATCACTACATCCAAGAGTTTGACTCTAAAAAGAAACATTCAGGAGATAGACAGAGAGAGAGAGACATGATATCAGTTCATTTGCGTTTCTTCATCGTCTCGAAAGTTTCGACCTCAGCCTCATTCAGTGTGGAGTGGAACATCTCAAAATCCTTCATCATCCTGTATTTCGGAATAACTTCCTGCATGCCAGAAGAGATAGTAAATTATATTAATACAACAGAAACCAAAAAAAATGTGAAAAAATTTAAGAAGCTGAAAATTAGAAATAAGCTGAAAAAGAACTAGTCTACCTTGCTGAAGTTAACCATAACCTTCCCATTGAAGTTTTCAGCATATAACATGACATAAAAGCCACAATCATGCCTAGCTGGAAGAGGAAAAAAATGTTTAACTAAGTAAAAAAAATGTTTCTGGTAAAAAAACGTGTTTAGCTAAAAGTTTGAAACTTAAACACATGAAATAAAAAGAGAGGGAATAAAGAAACTAACATGAATGCATGAGTAGGATAGCTTAGTGTATTGCATTTGTTGAATTTCTCAAAATCCTTAGAATGAACGTTCAACTCTTTGCAAACGTAGTTCATGTTGCAAACCTTGCAGTAAAAAAGAATAGAAACAACAGTAGTACACGCAATGATAAAGAAAAATGGACACCCATATGTAGAAAATGATAAATGAAAAGAAACAATGAAAAACATACCAGTTTGTGGAGAAGGTCATCTTGCATATTTTCAGAAATCATCCCTGCAGGATCGAAGAAGTTTATTGTGCAGTATAGAGGATTCACAGAGATTAGAATCCACCGGTTCGACGCAATGGAATGGAAATGCATCTGATGTAAAAAGAAAACATAATATTTTCAGAGTGAGTCAGGGGGCACAAAAGAAAAAAATGGATAGATGGAAAAACGTGGGTGATAAAAAAGTACAATATCAATCATCCTGATATCGATTTGTTGAGAGATCCTTCCAAACTCTGCGAGAACAAAACCTTTATCAAGGGCACTTGGATCCTCCAGAAGCTTAGCCTGATGATTTTTTGAGGAAACATAAGTTCAAAAATAGTTGCTACACAAAACATAGATGAGCGAAGAACAAAAAAGGCTCGTGTTAAAGGGTAGATACTTACAGCAATGTAAGGGCTGAACATATACTTCAATATATGTGGTTTCTTTAGAGCAGCTCTTTTTTGCATCTTCATTGAACATTAGAGCATACAGGAGCATGGTTTCATCAACCAGATCACCTCGAGCTTTGAAGGATTTGTAAAAACTATCATAAGTAACACTGTACCCTGCCGTGAGAACAAAGGTGGGACTGCCAAAAAAAACCCCAGAAAGAAGACATGAATTAGAGGCAAAAGGATGAAAAAATAGCCTGAAATAACCTGAGAATGATGCATGTCAACTATAAATCATTTCGGGTGCGGATATAGAAGACTCACGAGTTATTTGGTTTAAAATACTTGACCCTTAGAAACTTGGTGTAGAAAGCATCAACGTCTGAGTTTATACGCATATTTGATATGCAACTGTCAGGTGTCTTATTTTTGGCAGCACGCTTTTTCCTGTTGTTCTTCTCCATAGTGTTCTGACCAGTGCTGGCTTCAATCAAAGATTCAGCTGCAGTAGTCACCAATACTAACAAAAAAAGAACATTACGATTAGTAAAAACCATGGGGAATACATTTTTGGTTAGCCTTAGCACTCAAAAAAAACAATGATACATACCTGCAGTGGATGATACAAAACCTTCAGCTATCCCCACTGGAAACTTGGCAGCGATATCACCATGTGACATAGGGGTGTTGTTCTCTCCTGTATGCATCAAAGACAGAAAAAATGTAAAGAGAATAAGAACACTGCCAAGGAAAAAAAAAGAGAAAAATCTGGCGACAACAAGTATAAAGCTTGTTCTACCGTTTCCATTAGAACTTCGGGTGCCAGAGAGAACACTGCCAACTTGATATGCCGCAGATGAAGCATTGACTCCATCATTGCATTCAGGTGATGACTGAGTTTGAGATGAATCTGGAATTTCATTGATGTTTTATGCAATTACATCCTTCTGGCAGATTTCACACACAAAAAATAATAATGATGTGTTAATAATTTGTGTAAGAAACACATCAAAATAAATATCAAAGTGTGAATAGCATAGAACTGAAGATGCAAGAACTGAATACTTACATTATCATAGTTGGCAACATGTTCGTTAAAAAGAGGTGCTTCATTGACATGCACTAACTGAAGATCATTCTCCTGGATTTGATTGCAAAAGATATTAATAAGATGAGTTTGGGCAAGAGTACATCAAACAAAGAATCATAAACAGAAAAAATCAGAAAAAAGTGAGGGAGATATTACATTATTATGATTGGCACCTTCTTCATTAAGTGGGGGTGCTTCAACGAATAGAGCTAACTGAAGATCATTATCCTGCATTTCAATACCCTGATAAAATAAATGAAAACAGTACATGATTTGGACAAGTGACAGCACACAAAAATAAAATAAAAAATGAAAAAAGGTGAACAAGACATAGTTACATTGTCATGTTGATCAACATCTTCGTTATCCCCAAATGGTGATCCTACGTCATGCTCATCGCCCTCGGATTCATCATCTCCATCTGGGACAGCTGTAGGGAATCGTGGAGGATAGTAATCCTCGATTACAAACTCCTGATCAAATTCCTATCTCCATGAATCATCTAGGGATCGCCGTACGGAGTAAGAGATAAGGTCCTGAACTGGTAAACAAAAAGAAACAAAAAGAAGACAGTAAAGAACAAAAAAAATGTAAGTACAACATGACAGAAAAAGAAAATTTGGGGAAAACAAAAAGGACTAAATCATAAAACCAAAAACTTACATGTAGTACACCGTACTGTTTGCGCGACTGCCTATTGCGATATTCATTCTCCAAGAACGGAAAATCTTCATTGCGACTATGGGACATCCTAGGGATACGATAGTCAATTCCGCCAGCATTGCCATTGAAATCGATATGGTCCAGATATACAACCTATGGCAGATAGAGTTTGCAAAAAAGACTAGTCAGAAAAAAGGTAGTAACAAAAAGATAACTTGAAGAAAGCATACAGATACAATAAACATAAACTTATAATATCGAGCAGATACCGCCAAAACAGGCAGGCAACCTCCAATTCAAGCTTCTCTATTATAGTCACCATCATCGTTGAAAATTCTATCCTTCCATGTGTCAATCTCTTGAAACAGATGATCAATGCAAAGGTTCCCCAAATCAAGGTGTTGAACCTGGTGCATGTTCCTGTCTGTGAGAGCATAAAGGAACTTCGGGTTGACGAAGTTATAGGTGGTAGGGCATAACACAGTGGTTATGAAGTACATCATAAAAGACCTCATGAACAAACGGAGAGTTTCTACCTCACTAACTATAACAGGGTCATCACTCTGCAGTGCATAAGGAATGGTGCCAGATTCAAACCCAAAGACCTTGCCCACTATATGCTTTGTGAAGTGAATGCTCTTGTTCCTCTTCTTGAATACACCTCCACTGCCATAAACACAGTGATCTACAAGCCACTGAAGCAAGTGAAGCGGAACCATCAAGTGTTTGGGCATGTGCAACATATTGTCCATATTGCGCCCGGAGATATAGCCCATCTGAATGGGGTTGAACTACTTTACAACCTTCATATACCTTAATAAAGAAAACCTATGCTTGATAGTGGGTTTTGACCGCTGAACTTCCATCACAATATCTCCTGCGCAAAAACAATGAAAATCACAAATAAAAGAGAAAATTAACCATTATTGCACAATCCATAAAAAAAGAGAGGAAGAAAGCAGTCACACCACATAAATGCAACAACCTAGTATGTGTACACTTGCATTGCATGAGAAAAAACAGAGTAATTTTTTCACCAATGAAATGAAATAATAGTATGGCACCACCAATCCTGCTACTTCCAGCCGCTAGATTTAGGATACCAAAAAAGTGAAGATCGATGCTAAACAGACAATTATGGTGAACTAGAAACGGTCATAAATCAACATACATGACCAGCTCATAAAACTCTAACTATCTTCATAAAATGTGCTCGAAAAATGGTGGCGGATCTAGAATGAAATAGGTGTGGGTGCCAACCTTTAAATTATGCTATTGGCCTTTGAATTTATCCAAAATTAGACTAAAGAGTAGTAGCTAAAAAAGTTATATATATTTGGAGGGGGTGTCACTGGATACAGCAGTGGATACGCCACTGCATACAGACATAGAAAAAAACTAAGGGGTGCAAAATAAGATAAGCTCACTCATCACATGGTTACAGCAGGTAATGGATTCATGTATAAAACGCAGCAAAAGAAGTATAGTTACTAAGAGTGAAGAAAAAGGTGCACGGCGCTACGCGCAAAAGAACATGGATGATAGAAACCCTAGCATTCACTTACTGACCTCTAACTCTCTCCATAACTACCTCTGTCCATGGATTGAAGAAAAAGCTAAGCACAAATTTCCATTGGGTTCTCAACTAACCCCTACCTTGTACACAACCCTAGTCGATCGATCGCCATGTATAGAATAGTAACCATCTCCCAGATCTAAACAAAAGGAAAAGGCGGAAGGTAAAGTTCGAAAGAAGGAAGGGATATGTACCTTCCGCCACCGCCATCGCCGGCCACGACTCGAGATGAAGATCAGTCGTTCGCCGCTGATCGACACAAAAAAGAGGGGAGCAGGTCGCGAAACTGAAGCAGTACAGGAGAAGAAGAAGAAACAGAGCAAGAGGAATGGGAGAAGAAAGGGAACCACTCGCGTCGGGGGGACTAGGTGGGCCGGCCAAAATAGTGAACGCTTCAGGCGATCCATCGCTAATGAGCGATATATAGGATTTGCCGAGACAGACGACGAGAGGACCGGTTAATTTGGGCTTGGGGAGTAGGCAACTGGGCCACCTGGGCCGTGCAGGACAGACTGAGGTCGAGTTCAGCTTGGAAATGTTACGTTCGCTAAAAACTAAAAAAAAAGAGATGTACCTGTTTTGTTCAAACGACCTTAAAATCGTGATTATCTGCTCAAACTAACGACACGGCCAACAATTTTCATCACTGTACTATGCTTATGCACTATATGTATGAAGTGTTTTCATCAACAATTTGGGTGTACATATGCACACTCAATCACTCATGACCCT
Organism: Puccinellia tenuiflora; assembly: GCA_012064385.1. Taxonomy (NCBI): domain Eukaryota; kingdom Viridiplantae; phylum Streptophyta; class Magnoliopsida; order Poales; family Poaceae; genus Puccinellia; species Puccinellia tenuiflora. The sequence continues at coordinate 128,440 of QRDG01000825.1, forward strand.
AGCTATATGGGGATCCGCCCCTCCCCGTCGCAACATCTACGATGCTGCTCCTATGAATCCATCTGTTTTATCTTGGGAGGTTTCTCGCTGCCAATTGGAAGCATCAAGCATAAACATAAACCATCTATTTCACTTTATTACGATCAACGAATAAGCTGGTCAGACGGTGATTGCCGTGATTGGTGGACAGAATAGTCAGCTCATCTTCTTTTTTCCTTCCTTTCTCGCAGGCTACTGTGCAACAATAGCTCAGTCAAAAGTTTGGTTAGATTTTATTCCATTGATTTGGAAATTGGTCATCGTTTGACTACTACAGAAGAAGGTTTCGTCGCATGCAGGCAGCCTGCCGTGCCGAGGGACGCCAAACACGTAGTGGCGCCTTACCTACCAAAATATAGTTTGGTTGTGCTCCAGTTAAGTAGACAAACTAGCTGTCTGATGCTATGGAGTCAACGGGCTGGACTGGCCACAAGAGTACACGACCATAGGTAAAGTAGTTTTGTTTTGATAGTAGTTTTGCGTGTAATGATTTGTATCCTTGGGTTTCTGTTCACACGTACGGCACGGTATCGGTGATGGAATTTCTATAAACAAGTCAATGTTGAGTGTACTAAATAAAAGGGTTTATAATTTATATGATAGAGAATGCTGATGAATGCTTGTTTACAGGGTTTCCCCGAGCCACCCTCTTAGGATCAGGAGCGACGCGAGATATGACCATTGCAACATCTATAAAAAACGTAGACACCGGGCGCGTTTTTTGCCAAGCAAAAGTTGCTTTTGACACATATTTATTTGTTTTTCTTAGAAATTGTTTTGTTTGAGATCATTTTATTTGTTCTAAAAGAGTACACACACATTGGTTGAACCCAAAAGATAAGAAAATATGAAGAAAAAACCTAAAATTTAAATAGAAAGCTTCCCCGTAGGAGGTAAAACGGGAGGCCGGCACCGCAGTGTAGCACCTCTCTCGCGATCTGACACATTTTTTGCATGGAGGCGAGGCGCCATCAGTTTTCTCGCGGCAGGCAACCTCTGGTGAGAGGGTCGTTTTGTAACCCGGGTTACATGTAGCTCTTTATTTTGAACATTAAAAAACTGATTTAAAATTCAAAAATGTAGATATCCTATAAGTGTGCAAAATCTTAATTCGAAATACGATGCATTCTACACTACACAAAAGACCAAATTATAGATATGGGTGTGTGAACAGTGCACATCCATATCTTGTCAGAATTTTTCTTTATACGTAGCTCAAAATACAAATAATTTCGGATTAAAATTTTGCATAGTTGTAGGATAGTATTGCCTATGTCCAGATTTATTTTTAGATTTTTAAAACTTTAAAATAATGTTATCAAAAAATGAAAATAAAGGGCTACATATAGCCGGGTTACAAATGCCTTTTTCGCCCTCCGGTGCTCTTCACAAACTAGATCTATCTTTTGACAAAAATGCACCATGTATAGGATAAACACACATAAGAGAAAATCACACCACAAGACGAACACACTGGTGCGAGTTGCTGAACTTCTCAAGATTGACGAAATGACCATATACACCTCTTTATTGATAGGAATATCGTCTCCCACTACAAGAATGTGCAGCTTAGTTGAAACACAAATGACACTAAAAGAATATGCAGCTTTGATGGTAACCATCAAACAAATGTTGGTTTTTTTATGTAAAAAATATCTTAATCCATGACTTCATGGTCAACTCACTCACAAGTACATCAGTACTGATGGTGGGAGTAATATCTTCTTCCTCATCTCTCATGCCTAAAACCACCGTGAGTGTCCCCGCCCCCTCCAGAATAGATAAGGGCGAGGCGGAAAGGAGGCGACCGAGAGCTTTGAAGTCTCGCCGGCGGATCCGTTGCTCCCCTCCGCCTCCGGTCGCCGTCTCGGCATCGTGAGGTGGGGGGAGCCCCGGGCACCGTCCGTGCGTGTAGATAGGTCCTAGTTTCTAGGGTTTGTGTTTCCCGGTGTGTCAGGACTCGAGCGTCTCCGACATGCCGATCGATAGGAAGGGGAAGAAGTTGGAGCTCGGTGCTCAGATCTACAGCTAAAACAGGTAAAGGTACAGGAAAGTAGATAAGGAAAAATTAGGGTTTTGTATTGGCGTGCCACCCATCCACCCACTCCCACCCCTTTTATATCCAAAGAGGTAGGGCCACGCATATGTCTTAAGCAAGATTACAATAATGATGTTCACTTAGCACTGATAAGCGGAAATTAACACAAACGATACCAGCCGTCCGCTCCTGTCGGATGGCACTGGCGCTCGTCCTGTTGCCGGAGGAGATGCTGTTCGCCCAGCGAGTCCTGACAGTACCCCCTCCCCAACTCAAGACCTCAGGGCTTGAACTCTGGAAATGTCGAGCGCATGAATTCTGCATCTTCCCATGTCGCCTCCTCTGGAGTCATATCTTCCCAGTGAATGAGCCATTGTGGTACTGCTACGTCGTAATCTCCTGCAGCACGAGGAACTTGGCGTCGCTGTAAAATAGCCATAGGAGTATGTTTGAGCTTACCAGTAGGAGTGACTAGCGGCAGGTTTGGTTTGGGAACTGCCTGTGGTCCGAGATGTTTCTTCAGGTTACTGACATGAAAGACATCGTGGAGCTGGGTGCCTTCAGGCAGCTGCAACTTGTACGCCCGGTGTCCCACGGTTTGAAGAACTCTGAAGGGACCATACCACTTGGATGCCAATTTCAAAGGATTCCCAGTTCCCAGAGCGTGCTCACGGTGTGGTTGCATCTTGAGGTATACCATATCTCCGACTTGGAAGGAACGGTCAGTGCGCTTCTTATCTGCCTGTTTCTTCATAGCACGTTGAGCATGAGCTAGATTCTGCTGTAAGGTGATAACCATGTGTTGGTTGTCTGCAATGGTGAGCTGAGCCTCAGGTGACTGGGTAGCAGGTGAAGGCAAGCTTGTGAGCAAAGGAGGAGGGTATTCATACAATGCCTGAAAAGGAGACATTTTGATTGCCGTGTGATAGCTGCAGTTATACCACCACTCAGCCATAGGGAGCCAGTCAACCCACTTGGTTGGTTCTGAGAAAGCCATGCATCTAAGGTACTGCTCGAGGCACTGGTTAACTCTCTCTGTTTGACCATCACTCTCTGGGTGATAAGCTGTGGAGAAATGAAGGGAAATTTGCATTGCTGAGAAAAGGTCTTTCCATAATTTGCTTGTAAAGATCCTGTCTCGATCACTGGTGATTACAGATGGTGGTCCATGGAGTTTCACCACATTATCCATGAAGAGAGCTGCCACCTTAGAGACTGTGTATGGGTGGGATAATGCCAGAAAATGGGCATATTTCGTCAATCTGTCAACTATTACTAGAATGACATCTTTGCCTTTTGATTTGGGGAGTCCCTCGACAAAATCCATGCTGATTTCTGACCACTTAGCTGTAGGAATGGGTAATGGATCAAGCAAACCTGGGTACTTGATTTTTTCAGTTTTGGAAATTTGGCAGACAGGACACTCAGCCACTCTTGTTGTGATGAATTGCTTCATTTTCGGCCAATAAAATATCTGCTTGATTTTCTGGAGAGTCACTCTAGACCCAGAGTGGCCACCAAACACAGAGGAGTGAAAGGAGTCAAATATCCTGTCCCTCAGAGTAGAGGATTGACCAATGTATATTCTGCCTTTATACCTGAGAACTCCAGAGTGCAGGGAAAAATTGGTGTGGCCCTCTGGGGAAACTGTCAGTTCTTGTAGCAGTTGCTTGCAGTGATTGTCCTCAGCATAAGAGGCTGTAATATCCACTGTCCATGCTGGTACAGCTATGGTAATTGCAGAACAGGTTCCAAGAGTAGTGTTCCCCTGTGGGGTGTCCTCCTCAGCTTGGAACTGCCTTGATAGAGCATCAGCTGCCGTATTTTCACTACCCTTTTTGTATTCTACTGTAAAGTCAAATTCAAGGAGCTTGAGCATTAACTTGTGTTGGATGCCTTCCAGCAACCTCTGGCTGGCAATGTATTTGAGGCTGCTCTGATCTGTTTTAATTATTAGCTTGTTCCCTAAGAAATAGTGGCGCCACTTCTTGAGGGCTTCTAAAATTGCCATTGCTTCCTTCTCATAAATTGATTTTGTCATGTTTTGAGGTCCAAGGCATTTGCTGAAATAAGCTAAAGGACGGCCTTCTTGCATTAGTACAGCTCCCAGCCCTGTAGCACAAGCATCTGTTTCCAGTATGAAGGGGATGGAGAAATTTGGCAGAGCCAGCATAGGAGGCTTGGACATTGTTTCCTTCAGTTGATCAAAGGCAGTCTGTTGCAAGGGACCCCAGTGGAAAGCATCCTTCTTGAGAACTGCATACAAGGGTTGACATATGATTGCATACTGGCTAATATAGCGTCTGTAGTACCCAGTAAAACCCAGGAATCCTCTGAGTTGTTTGAGTGTCTGTGGAGTTTTCCAATTAATGATTGCTTGTATCTTGGCAGGGTCAGTTTGGACTCCAGAGCCAGTGATTATGTTGCCTAGATAGGCTACTTGAGGCTGCCCAAAAGCACATTTGGAAAGTTTGGCCTTGAGGTTGTGCACTCTGAAGATGGACATGACCAGTTGCAAATGTTTGGTGTGCTCAGCCATGGTCTTGCTGTATACCAAGATGTCATCGAAGAAGACCAAGACAAATTGTCGCAGATATTAGGAGAAGAGGCTTGTTCATCAGTTCTTGAAAGGTGGCAGGAGCATTGCATAAACCGAAGGGCATGACTGTGAATTCATAGTGTCCCAAATGTGTGGAGAAAGCTGTTTTAGGAATATCCTCCTCTTTCATGCGAATTTGATGGTATCCAGAACGAAGGTCAAATTTGGAGAATATACTTGCACCATGTAATTCATCAAGTAGATCTTCTATCACTGGAATGGGGAATTTATTCTTCACAGTTAGCTCATTTAAGCCTCTGAAGTCGATGCACAGCCTCCAGGATTTATCTTTTTTTCTGATGAGTATGATTGGTGATGAAAAAGGGCTGTGACTAGGCCTGATTTCAGAGTTCTTGAGCATCTCCTTGATGAGGGATTCCACTGCATCTTTCTGGGAATGTGACATTCTGTATGGCCTAATATTAGGTGGTTTTGCACCAGGAATCAGAGGGATGTGGTGATCACACTCCCTTTGTGGGGGCAGACCAGAAGGATCCTGGAATATATCTTGGAATTGGTGCAAGAGATTGTCAATTTCATCAGGAATTGGTGGCTGTTCTGTCTTTTCTTCCTTGTCAGGGATTTCAGTGGTGGATAGTAGGTAATATCCCTGTGCTCCTTGGGCAATCATTTTACTGCAAGTATCAGAGGAGATCAAGAACTTGTCTTTTGGTATGAGGTGGTCACTGAAGGTATGCATTTTGCCTTGTATCTGCATAGATAGTGTCCTCTCAGGAAGTCAAGGTGACAGGGTTGTATAGCTTAAACCAATTCACTCCCAGGATGATGTCTGACCCCTGCAGGTCCAATATTCTGAAGTCATTAGAGAACCTGTGTCCCTGTATGGAGAAGGGACATGCTAGTGCTATAGCTGTGGAGGACAGAGTACCACCACCTGCTACTGTGAAAGTCCTCTGTGTGGTTGGTCTCATGGGAATGTTATGCCTGACAGCAAATTGGTAATCCATGAATGTATTGGTACTGCCTGTGTCTGCTAGAGCCACAGCCTTTGCTTGGGAAAAATTGAGTAGCAGAGATAGGGTAGACTCTGTTGGACAACCCCTATAGGCTGAAGCTGAAATATTCATGACCTGTTCCCTTTCTTCATCAGGTGGAACTGGGGGTGGGGCTTCATTTAGAGGTTGTGCTTGGACCTCCTCCTCAACAACTGCCTGGAGGAGTTGCATGTCTTCCTCTGGTAACTCATCATCTGAGTGTCCCTGCATGGTAATTGTGTTTAAAGCACGCTGCATTGGTTGGCATCTGTGGCCAAGTGTCCAATTGTCCGGGCAGTACCAGCATTTCTTGGGCTCTCTTGGTCTGTCAATTGGTGCTCTTGGTCTTGGATCCCGTGGCCCAGCTAGCCGCTGCATAGGGGGAACTGCTGGGCGAGCCAAGGGAACTGCATTTGCTGGCTTCTTGTTATGGGAGAGATAGGCCTTCTCATATTGACGAGCATACCAATATGCAGATTGCAGAGTAGGGGGTTTCTGACATTGGACTGTGTGTCTAATGCCCTCTTTCAGGCCTGAAACAAATCTGTCCACGAAGAAGTCTTGGGGAAGGTAATTGCGCTCTCTACGCATCAGTGTCATCCATGTTTCATACTGATCAATATAGCTGTTTACTGTCGTGACTTGTCGCAGCAGCTGTAGTTGTTCCATGGGATCAGCTGTGTTGACATCTGGGAATCTGTCTGTGAGCAGGTGCAGAGCTCCACCCAGCTGATGGTGAGCAGGTTCACTCCAGCTGAAGTGATCCATGTCTTGGCCTGGCCTCTGATGTGTGCTAAGCCCCATCTAGCCTTGTGGTCTAGAGGAATGCCCACCAATGTGAAGATATCCTCGCACTCAAGAATCCAGGCTCTTGGATTTTCACCGTGGAATAATGGCAACTCAACGTGGGGGGTTCGGAGCTGTGGTTCGTGTTGGTGGTGTTGGTGGGCTCTTGGCTGGTCTTGGGGTGGTGGGTTGTGGTGGTTGGGAGGGTTTTGGTACTGATATTGATGTTGTGGGTGTGCTGTGGGTGGGTGATTTTGTGGGTGAGCGTAGCTAGAAGAGTGGCCTGGGTAGTGAGTTGTACAGGGGCAGGAATTCGTGGCGAAAGGTTGGGAATTTTGGTAGTTTTGCGGTTGTGAGTGTGGGTGGTGTTTTGGGTGTAGTGGTGCGTGGGTGGGGGAAATGGCGAGGTAGAGACGATGGGTGTGGTTGTGGTCAAGATTGGTTGGGTTGAGGAATAACTACGAACACCTTGCAGATAGGTTGGGGAGGGTGGGTGGGGAAGTTGTTCAGGTGTCAGATTTCCGAATTGTGGAGGGAAGGGAGGGTGGGGGAGTTGCTGCTGGGGTGGTGTGGGGTGTTCGAAGATCGGAGAAAGGGAGTGGCTAGGAAGGGGCGGAGGAGTAGAAAAGGAGTGGGCTTGGGTGGTGACCGGAGTGGTACCTCTGTTCTCAGGTGTCGGCGGCGCGAAATTGGTCGTCATCCGCGCCATCATCTCCGAGATCTTCGACATCTCTCCCTGGAGAGCCGAGATGGCGGCGGTGGACGCCGTTTGCTGGCGGTCGAAGCGGCGCTCCATGGCCCGAAGGGCGCAAGGGAGGCGGTCGGCGGCGCGAACCGACGCGGTGTCGTCAGTTTCTTCGTCCGTCGTCGGGGTGCCCCGCACGGAGCCCTCGGCTTCCTTCTCCACACCGGCGGCGTGCTCGCGAGAATTGGATCGAGATCGACGGCTGGTTGTCATGGGGAACGAGAGATGGCGGCGCGAAGGGATTTTACCCCTGGATTGGTGTGACCCAGGAACCTTGCGGGCGCGATCTAGGGAAGGGAGGGAGGGAAGCAGACCGGACTGCTCTGATACCACCTTGTCAGGACTCGAGCGTCTCCGACATGCCGATCGATAGGAAGGGGAAGAAGTTGGAGCTCGGTGCTCAGATCTACAGCTAGAACAGGTAAAGGTACAGGAAAGTAGATAAGGAAAAATTAGGGTTTTGTATTGGCGTGCCACCCATCCACCCACTCCCACCCCTTTTATATCCAAAGAGGTAGGGCCACGCACAAATCTAAGCAAGATTACAATAAGATGTTCACTTAGCACTGATAAGCGGAACTTAACACAAACGATAAGCGAAACGGTATCGACACATCCCAGCCGTCCGCTCCTGTCGGATGGCATTGGCGCTCGTCCTGTTGCCGGAGGAGATGCTGTTGCCTATCGAGTCCTGACACGGTGGCGGCTTCGAATCGGCGGCGATGGCGTCCGTGTGTGGTAATAAGGTCTCCCCTCCTGTCCCTGGTCCGGCGAGGTTGCAGGCGGCCTCGCTGGGGAGGTCGTGGAGTTCGTGCCTGGCGGCTTGGCCGTCGGGGTAGGGGCGGCGGTCAAGTTGGTTTTCTGTCCGGGTCCTCTTCCTTGCTTCGTTGGCGTCCTCGCCGGCGACGAGGTCTCCGGTTTGTTCTTCCAGTTGGCGGGTGGATCAGTTCAAGGTTTGCGGAAGGCGGTGTGCGGATCTGGCGATCTCCTTCGACTTTGTCCGGTGGAGGCGGCCGGTCTGGAATCCGGCGACTTGTACGGGGCGTTGCCCCGGCCGATGTGGCACAGCGGCTTCGTGCTCGTCGTTTGTGGCGAGTTGCTCTTGCGGCTCACAAAGCAGAGGATCTGCGATGGTACTGCGCTGGATTCGGGTGTGCAGGGCTCTGTTCCTTCTTCCTCCGACGAGCTTAATTTGGCGGTGGTTTTTGGTGACGGACGAGACGACGGTGGTGAACATGAGGCTCTCCAGGAACTTGTTTGCCTTTTTTCTTCTTCTGAGGGCCTTTGTTCTTCTGTGCTGGAACACCTGTACTTCTGGTGGTTTCCTCCGGTTTCGCGTGTGTGGTGCTGTACTCTTCTTTGTTTCTAATGCAACATGTGGTTCTCAAAAAAAAAAAAAAAATGTCTAAAACCACCGTGTGGCATGGCATCTCTCTCTCTCTCCTCATGTGTAGATTCTGACATGGATCTGCGGGGCCCATACAGTGATACAGACATGATGACGATTTAAAACCAACTGGTGCAGCAACATACGTGTACCAATATAAATGTCCGTTTATGTTTTGAATATCCAAACCAAGGCTAGCTCGATTCGTACAATTGTACCGTACGTTTTGTCTATGTGAAGGCACCTTATGTTTGCGAAGAATTGACGATTAATAGGCAAGGCAACATTTCTGCAGTTGTGCTTCCACCGAAACACCTACATATGCTATATACCTTTCTGAATATATGCAGGGACGGAGCCAGGAATTTTTCACCAGGGGGGCCAATGAATGCTATAGAGCTTGGAGTGGGCCATAGGCTTAAGTTTTAGTAAAATTTGCTGTCAAATCCCCATAATATAGGGGGGAATTTAGAAAAAAAATTCAGCATGGGGGTGGCCATGGCCCTAGCTCGCCCCCTACTGTCTCCGTCCCTGAATATATGCTAATGCACGGTATTTATTTCGACGAAAAGTGATACTCCACTCAAGGGGGAGTCTAAAGTTGCCTGGCTCGAGCCTAGCTAGACAGCTAGGAACTGATTGAATTGTGCAAGCTTTGCACTCTATAACGAGGATAGATCCATGTAAAAGTTGTCCACTTAATGATTGAATGCACGGATGGACTGCTAGCTCCATATCCCTCAAGGGAAATACTTAGCTACATCAACAAAAAAGCAGAGGGAGATGCAAGCTTAATGCGACCACTGAATGGGGATGAAGCAACATCACATGCCTGCTTCCCATATATTACATAAAAGCTGAAAGCCTTAATACGCCCTTTGTGATGTGACATACAAACACAAATTCCACATGTTATAGATACACATTAATTATTTGGAAGAATTTATGGTATCTTTACACACTTTAGATCGATGCATGTGAGTTGTTCAGTTTATCCATGAAAATACATGACTTGGTGCGCTAGATATTGGGTATGGAAAATTCAAGCATATCCACGAGTCACATGCATATCTAGTGGTTGGTCTAGAAAAAGATGGGTATTGACATAACCACGAAGCATATATTGTGTTCAGGACTGTAAAGTTAACAAAGAACATATTTTATCACCACATTCTTGTCCAGACTTTTGCAAATATTAATAGAGAAATTACGGATATAAATGCTGTACTTCCTTCAATCCATATTAATTGTCCCTGAATCGGATGTATCTACCACTAAAACATGTCCAGATACATCTGATTTAGCGACAATTAATATGAACCGGAGAGAGTAGTATCTTCTTAAATGTATATTTTTGGCATACTGAAAAATTACAACTAATAGCAACACTTTACCAAAAAAATATCTTTGCAATAGCAACCATGAGGATATATATGTACACTATATCATATTTTTCTAAACGAGGCTTACTTGTTTCTCTGGTTGGCAAGCATTTCTTTAATAATCTTATAAGAGATCTCAACCTAGCGACATATTAATTAGTAGACCAAAAGTATCTCCATAGGTAATAATGTTAAAGCAAGTGAAAGTAAAGAAAATAAGATCCCTTTATAATACCCAACAAACAAAGACTAGCGAAAAAGAGAAGGAAAAAAAAACTCCTCAAAGTGGGTGTTCAACCCACGTCCTAAACTTGCCAAGATAACAAATAATCAACCGGTCTAGTTCTTCTTTCTACTATATTTTGGTGGCAAGCTAATAATAATAATTTATATATAACTTAGCAATACATATTATTTTTTGCCTCAGTTGTTGGGTATTCACTTGAATACCCAAGAATTATGGTGCCTGACCCTCGTCCTATCAAGGTAACTTCCTCATAATTAATGAACTATATATATTGATTTTTTCTCTCACAATGATATACATCTAAAATATGTTCTCCGCAGTGCTCCGAAAATTGAATTTGTCGGCGATAATATTAGGATTTATAAAGTGGCTAAACATCGTTTCATTTTAAATCTTGGAAATAAAGCGTAGATTGTGCTGCACATAAATTAGATGTCGTACTTGTTCTATTTTAAAATTTATTAAACAAAGCTAAGTTTAACCGGTTATTGAAGAACAAAAAGTAGACAGATCTTTCTAGATGAGCTATATGGTAGCTAGCTAGCTACCGCATGTGTCGTCATCACACATTAAGCTGAGCCGTTATCCCTTTAGCTAGTAGATGGAGTCCTACAATTAACCCCAAAGCATCATCATTTATTTGCAGCATCTTTAAAACCTAGCTTTCGTGGCGTCGTGCCGGTGCGCCCATCCTACGTGCTCCATTCGGCAATTCGAAAGCGGGACACCATCAACTCCCGTAGATCATCTATATCTTGCCTCGATCGCTTTGGAGAGAGAACATGCGTCTCGTTTGATATGGGTTTGGAGAATCCAGACCCTTCCATGAGAGAGAAAAGGTGACGGGTGCTCCCGTCGTTTCACGTGGGCTCTCGGTGCACTAAAACGAGCTTAGTAGAGGTTAGGGCACGCACATCACTCTATAGTAGTAAGGAAAAAAGGGCTACACTTAAAAAAAGGAAAAAAAAAAGGCTAGGAAGGCCCGTGCGTGCGTGATCAAAGAGACGGCTATTTTCATTATACCATATGTAGTACATAGGAAGCCACAACCCCTTACTACATACGTATAACTCTTGGACTCGCGTCGCCCTACTCTGGGCGACTCCGGGGAAACCCTAGCACCACCACCTTTAACCCTCCCTCTCACATTGCCGCCACCGGATGGTCGGAGGAGCAGCCGGCGAAGCCCATGCTCGCCCCAGGAAAGGTGGCGACATGGCGTTTTCTCATGCGCCGGTGTGTCGGCGCCGAGCAGATGCAAGGTGGTGACATTACAACGACCGACAGTGCGACGCGTCCTCGTGGCGGCTGTATGGGAGATGGCGGCGTGTGCGGCTGTAGATGGCGGTGGCATGTTAGTGTGGCGGCGGGGCTATGGCGTGATCCCGACCCGATGGGGTCCGATCTAGGTTGGGTGCATGGCGTGCGGTTGCGGAAGGAGGCGGCCGAGGTCAGTGCTTGATGTAGGGGTTGGCTGATCTTCACGGATTTGAGGGGAAAAGAGGATGAACACGAAGAACACGGAGGTGAAACGAAGAACACGAGGGGAAAAGGGCAAATTCGTGGGGGATAACTCGCGAAGCCTACGAGGGAGAATCACCCAGCAACAAACCCCCAACGGAGCAGCCTCCGGATCCCAAAACCCAAGTCAACAACACGCTTAATGAAACCGATTTCTCTTACCGGCCGGTCCACCGATCCAATAGAATCACGCAGTGAAAGATTGGTTTGCACTACTAGAGACACCTCAGTGAAAGAGTAGCTACAACAAGAGATTCATCATCCTCCTCGGAGGAACCCATCACGGGAAGGAGCAACGCTCAACTCTAGTTCATTCTTCTCTGCCTCAAATGGAAAAGGGGGAAAGCTATTTATAGTCTTAGTACAAAAGGGGGAAAGGTGGGGGCCCGGCCTGGGCCGGCCTGGAGGCCGGCGGCGTCTGGAGGGGCCCGGCCTGGTGGCGGCCGGCCTGGAGGCCGGCCTGGCCGGCCTGGAGGCCGGCGTCGTCTGGAGGGGTGCCGGCCTGGGGCCGGCCTGGGCCTGGGAGGCCGGCCGCTGGTTGGGTGCCGGCCTGGGGGCCGGCCTAGGGCCGGCTGGAGGCCGGCCTAGGCCGGCTGGGAGGCCGGCCGGCTCTGGTGGGGTGCCGGCCTGGGGGGGCGGCCTAGGCCGGGCTGGAGGCCGGCCTTGCCTGTCTTCGCCTCCTTCTTCCTCTCCTTGTCCATGACGCTTCCTTCTCCTCATCCACGCGTATGCCTTAGTTGATTGGAGTCCATGGAGTTCCTTGCCACCCTNCCTTGTCCATGACGCTTCCTTCTCTCTCATCCACGCGTATGCCTTAGTTGATTGGAGTCCATGGAGTTCCTTGCCACCCTTTGGAGTCCTTGGTGGCTTGTCGTACGTTGCAGTGCTTGACAATGTGTTGTCGTTGGGTTGGCCTACATCATCCCCCCCTCCTTCGAAAAGCGTTGTCCACGAGGCTAGCACATCCTCATCAAGTGAAGGAGCTAGATGGCTTGTCGTTGAAGTAGAAGGCATCTTGCCGACGTTGTTACCTATATGCACCAAAGACCAAGCAGACAATGTGTGTGCATGATAGTGGAGCACATCATCCATGACATGTCCAATCTTGATCATAACACCATTAGCACAACACAAATATATGGAATGGAATACAAATACAAGGTCATTGTGCAAGCAACTCGGCCGAACATCCTCAAGATGTGGGAACACAAAACCCCAAGAAAATTTGAGAAGGCTAAGATAGCTATCTCATTTTGAACCATATGATGTTCATTGCATTGAAGCATCGGAAAGAGAAGTTTGTGAACCACACAAGGTGAGAGAGGCTCTTATCATCGCCATCATGGGTGCAAACAAAGCAAAGAGAAGAGCAAGTGTTCATCAATTTTGTAGCAACACCAAGAAGACAACATCCTAAGGTCTCATGACAAGACATGCTCAAAATACCATTATGGTTGCAAATAAGCCAACGGCAAGAGCAATTGTGCATCATACTTTTTGCAACACATAAATCATCTACAAGGAAGATCAAGGGAGCATGAATGTCACAAAGGAAAACCAAAGCACTCACACGTTTGCACGCGAACCAAAGGAAAGAGCAATTGTTCAATTTGTTCGATGCAAAACATGGAAAAGAAAAAAGAGGTTGGTCGGAGCCACAACTCTCATTGAAAATGCTCTCAAGAGCTCTTTGTGTCAACTCATGCTCAATTGAGGTTGACATTATGAAGCGTGAGCCATTACACACGAAATTCCATAAAAAGAAATTGTGTGCATGGTACATGAATGCATCATCCATTATGACGCATCTATCCATTTGCACATCACCAAACACACCAATATCAAAGAAATGTATGACATATGTGAGTGGTCAATATGCAAAAGGAAGGGTAAATTCTCAACGTGGCAAAAGGAAGAATCTCCAAATTTTGAGAAAGCTATGGGGGCATTCTCATAAGACATCATATCAACATTATTGCAAACCAAGCATTGGAAAGAGAAATTGTTCAACTTCTTGGATGCAACAATGGGAGAAAATTCGAAAGTTTCATAACAAGGCATGTATATGGAAAGATCATCACAAATAGATAATTCCGCATGATCAACATTGGTTTGAAACAAGGTATCACATGGGAATATGAACGAAGCATATGTGACATCAAAAGGATCATCCATAGCATGCAAGCAATCACAAGTCATCATGTCCACTAGTGGGATCATGGCATCAGCAACGCCCATAGGCGTACCTTTGTAGTCCCTCTCATGAGAGGTAGGTGTTGTGGTAGAGGTAGCGGCGTCCATGTGGCCGACTTGTTCATCATCATGTAGACATGGGGTGGCAGCGTCTTCATCCTCCATGTACATCTTCTCCATCATAGGCACCATCATGTCGAGGCTTGGCGTCTCATTATCCATTGAACCTAGTAGAACATGAGAGAACACACTAGAGGTAGAGGGTAAGTTGTTAGAAATCGAAATGGCCTCACTTGACCTATCAACTACCTCTCCCAACTCAAGGTGTGTATCACTCATTCCCTCAAAATGGAAGCACTCAATCTCACATATGGTGGAGGCACTCAACTCACTATCACTCTCACTCAAGTGGGCTAGGTGGCTCTCATGCTCACATGGGATTGGTACCAACTCATCATTCAAGCACATAGGGATAGGCTCGGTAGTCTCAACTCCATTTGCCGCCGTGGTAGAAGGGACACTCCCATGCTCAACCTCTTCACTTGGCTCGCCGTCACAAGTGGTAGCCTCTTCAATGCTCGCCTCCTTGGTCGAAGGGAAAATCCCATGCTCGACCGTCTTCTCGCCATCTTCTTGGTCACCATCTTGTAGTGGAGTCGCTAATAAGCTCGGTGAAGTCTCATGTGAGGGCTTGAAGAACTTGGATAACCCGGCAACGAACTCCTCGTGGATTGTCTTGAGGTCGGTCAGGAGCTTGTCGCTATCGGCGTCGGCCTTGAGCTTGGCTTGCTCGATCTCGAAGTTGGCATTGTCGGTGTCGCGCTTGGTCTTCCGCTCGTCGAGGATGGCCTTGAGTTTGTCCAATTCCTTCGTGTAGCTTGATCTATGCTTGGAGGCTTTTTTGGTTGTGGCGCGCGGAGGAGACTCCATATGATGTGTACTTGCCGCCATCTTTGAAGTTGATGTAGATGCGTGATGGCGTGGCCTTGAGTAGGTTGAGTCCTCATAGTGGCGTCGATGATGATGATGAGTAGACGTACGCCGATGAAGATCCTTGGTGTTCCTTGACGAAGACTCATGTGCATAGGCACTTTGCATTGGCCGCCGTCTCGAGGGTGAGGTACCTTGACGTCGAGGAGGAGGGCGTGTCTCCTTGTCCTCTAGGCGAAGATGCCTTGAGCTTCGTCTCCTTGAGCTTGAAGTAGGTGCTTGACGGCAGTGGCGCTCTTGAGTTCTTGGTCTTGAGGATCGCCGAGGTGGGTACTCATCGTCGGAGTCGTCATCAACAAGGTGTGTAGAGCCTAGTGGAAGATCCTTGACGTGCCTTGAGGAACCGTAGTCGATGTAGGGTTCTACCACCTCATTGGAGTTGTAGTCGTTGTAGCGGTCCACCATGTCGTTGACACTTGTGGGCTCGAGGTCGGTGTAGCTCTCCATGTCGTGGACGGTTGCGGCGTCATAGTCGTAGTAGTGGTGGTGCTCCGCCATGAGATCCATGCTTGTGGAGGTGTCGTCGATGTCGTGGTCCACCATGTCATCCATGCTTGGGGCGCCATAGTCGTTGTCGCTCATGATGTCATCCATGCTTGGCGCGCCGTAGTCGTTGTCGCTCATCATGTTCTCATCATCATGGCCTCCATAGGATGCTTCGCTCTCACTAGACATGGTCAATCACAAGACAAGTGTATATATATGTGGAGGTGAAAGGAACTAAGAAACCAACCTCACCTAGTAGATAGTATTGGAACTAGTGGACCATGCCAAGAGAAACCGATACACAAGAATGCGGGTGACTTGAATTTCAAAGATCCAAACGCAAGTCCAAAACACACACGGCTTATGAGTGGATAGGTATGAATTGTGGAAAGCAAATGGAACAACCGGAAACCAAGATATTGTAAAGGCAAGTAGAGAACCACGATGACCACAAAGCAAATACAAGTCGATCTCAAAGGATATGAGTGAAGCACATAGAAACACACGCTTTGAAGAATGGGACTTGTGCAACAAAAAATGAGCTAGTGATGGACCTAGCGAAGACTAAAGCTCAAGTCGCACAAGTACAAGAGAAACCAACTCGATTGCAATTTATTGGTGGGCTACAAGATTTGCACAAATATACCACACCTATGAATTTTCATCGAGCTTGCGCGACCTACAAGAGATATGTCATTGAGGCTCTTTCTTTCTTTTCTCTTTTTGATTCTTTTCTATTTCTCTTTTGGCCTCTTATTCTCTTTTCTATTTAGCCTCTCACTTTGCTTGCCAACAACAACTATATCAACTAGCGCATACAAGGTTTGCTCGGAACACTACGAGGTATCAAGTGTGCAAAGCCCAAGCAATCATAGATGAGCTAGTCTCAATAGGTAAGATAGGCACAAAGGCTTGGCTGACAAGTGATGCAAGGTGGGAGAAGATTTGAGAAAGTTATACCTTTCGTCGACGATCTTCACCCGGGGAGTGGAATGCCTCTTCCTTGCTCACGAAATATGGTGGCACTAGATGATGGATCAACCGCTATGGTGATGTAGAGCTTGTCGGTAGCTTCGATTAGAGACGAAAATCACCAAAAACGGAGTCCGGAGTGAAAAGTTATGGCCAAAACAAAATTTCTGCAGGGGTGTCGGCCTGGGGGCCGGCCTGGGCCGGGCTGGAGGCCGGCGGCTTCTGCCGGGGGTCCGGCCTAGAGGCCAGCCTAGGCCGGGCTGGAGGCCGGCCGGGCTACCTTCCCGTGACGCGAAAAAGTGCGATTTCGGCGGAAAAACGGCCCGAAAAACACCAAATCGGAGGGGAAATCAAAGGAATTTGGCCATGGGAACGCAAAGGGAGGTAGATCAACAAGTATAGCAATGGATCCACGGATCAAAACCTACCAAAACTCACAAGAATCTCAGATCGATCCAAAAGCAATTTGGGGCTATTTTTGGTGGAAATTTTCAAAATTAGCAAAATCAAAGAAAATTTTTGTGGATTTGGGGGTGGAAACAAAGGCAAATCCGTGGCAACCCTTGCTCTGATACCATATGATGTAGGGGGGTTGGCCGATCTTCACGGATTTGAGGCGGGGAAGAGGATGAACACGAAGAACACGGAGGTGGAAACGAAGAACACGAGGGAAAAAGGGCAAATCGTGGGGATACTCGTGAAGCCTACAAGGGAGAATCACCCGGCAACAAACCCCCAGCGGAGCAGCCTCCGGATCCCAAAACCCAAGTCAACAACACGCTTAATGAAACCGATTTCTCTTACCGGCCGGTCCACCGATCCAATAGAATCCACAAGGGAAAGATTGGTTTGCACTACTAGAGACACCTCAGTGAAAGAGTAGCAACAACAAGAGATTCATCATCCTCCTCGGAGGAACCCATCACGGGAAGGAGCAACGCTCACTCTAGTTCATTCTTCTCTACTTCCAATGGAAAAGGGGGAAAGCTATTTATAGTCTTAGTACAAAAGGGGGTGAAAGGT
>QRDG01000825.1:145979-263106 GCA_012064385.1 Puccinellia tenuiflora
TCTCCCCCTCCTTCGAAAAGCGTCGTCCTGGACGCTAGCACGTCCTCATCATGTGGAGATAGATGGCTTGACGTTGAAGTGGAAGTCACCATGTCGCCATTGATACCTATACGCACCAAAGACCAAGCAAAACATGTGCGTGCATGATAGAGGAGCACATCATTGATGACATGTCCCAATTTGTTCATAACACCATTAGCACAACACAAATATATGGAATGATATTCAACTGCAAGGTCAATGTGCAAGCAACTCATCCAAACATCCTCAAAATGTGGGAACACAAAATCTCCAAGAAAATTAGAGAAGGCTAAGATAGCTATCTCATTTTGAACCATATGATTTTCATTGCATTGAAAGCATCGGAAAGAGAGGTTTGTGAACCACACAAGGTGAGAGAGGCTCTTATCATCGCCATCATGGGTGCAACCAAAGCAAAGAGAATAGCAAGTGTTCATCAATTTTGTTGCAACACCAAGAAGACAACATCCAAAGGTCTCATGACAAGACATGCTCAAAATACCATTATGGTTACAAAGAGGCCAACGGAAAGAGCAATTGTGCATCATACTTGTTGCAACACATAAATCGTCTATAAGGAAGGTCAAGGGAGCATGAATGTCACAAAGGAAAACCAAAGCACTCACATGTTTGCACGCGAACCAAAGGAAAGAGCAATTGGTCAATTTGTTCGATGCAAAACATGGAAAAGGAAATAGAGGTTGGTCGGAGCCACAACTCTCATGGAAAATGCTCTCAAGAGCTCTTTTTGTCAACTCATGTTCAGTTGAAGTTGACATTATGAAGCATGAGCCATTACACACGAAATTCCATAAAAAGAAATTGTGTGCATGGTACATGAATGCATCATCCATCATGATGCGTCTCTTCATTTGCACATCACCAAACACACCACGTTCAAAATGGAAGTGTGAAGTATGCGGATGGTCAACATGCAAAATGAAGGATGGAAAATTCTCAACATAGCAAAAGGAACCATCTCCAAAAATTGAGAATGCTATGGGGGCAAACTCATTATCAAGCATTTTATCATCATTGCAAGCAACACATAGGAAAGAGAAATTGTTCGACATATTGCATGCAACAATGGGAGAAAATTGGAAAGATTCATAGCAAGGCATGCATGTGGCAAGATCATCACACATAGGAAATTCCACATGATCAACATTGGTTTGGAACAAGGTATCACATGGGAATATGATAGAATCATAGGTGACATCGAAAGAAACATCCACATCATGCAAGCAATCACAAGTCATCATGTCCACTAGTGGGATCATGGCATCATCAACACCCATATGCGTACCTTTGTAGTCCCGCTCAAAAGAAGTAGGTGTTGTGGTAGAGGTAGCAGCGGTCCATGTAGCCGACTAGTACATCTTCATGGAAGCATGGGGTGGCATCGTCTTCATCCTCCATGTACATCTTCTCCATAAGAGGCACCATCATGGCGAAGCTTGGCGTCTCATCATCCATGGAACCTAGTAGAACATGAGAGAAAACACTAGAGGTAGAGGGTAAGTTGTTAGAAATCGAAATGTCCTCACTTGACCTATCAACTACCTCTCCCAACTCAAGTGGTGTATCCCTCATTCCCTCAAAATGTAAGCACTCAATCTCGCATATGGTGGAGGCACTCAACTCACTTGCACTCTCACTCAAGTGGGCTAGGTGGCTCTCATTCTCACATGGGATTGGTACCATCTCATCATTCAAGCACATAGGGATAGGCTCGGTATGCTCAACTCCAATCGCCACCTTGGTTGAAGGGAAACTCCCATGCTCAACCTCCTCAACCTTTTCGCCTCCAAAGGTGAATGCCGTAGGGTGGGCATCATCACTCGACTCCTTTGCCGAAGGGAACATCCCATGCTCGGCATCTCCACTTGACTCGACATCCATAGTGGAAGCATCCTCCATGCTCGCCTCCTTGGTCGAAGGGAAAATCCCATGCTCGACCGTCTTCTCGCCATCTTCTTGGTCACCAACTTGTAGTGGAGTCGACGATAAGCTCGGTGAAGAGTCATGTGAGGGCGTGAAGAACTTGGATAACCCGGCAACGAACTCCTCGCGGATGGTCTTGAGGTCGGCCAAGAGCTTATCGCAATCGGCGTCGGCCTTGAGCTTGGCTTGCTCGAAGTTGGCATTGTCGGTGTCGCGCTCGTTCTTCAACTTGGCGAGGTCGGCCTTGAGTTCGTCCCATTTTCTTCGTGTAGCTTGATCTATGCTTGGACGCCCTTTTGGTTGTGGCACGCGGAGGAGACTCCATATGATGTGTACTTGCCGCCATCTTGGAAGTTGATGTAGATGCGTGATGGCGTGGCTTGAGTAGCTTGAGTCCTCATAGTGACGTCGATGATGATCATGAGTAGACGTACGCCGATGAAGATCCTTGGTGTTCCGTGACGAAGACTCATGTGCATAGGCACTTTGCGTTGGCCGCCGTCTTGAGGGTGAGGTAGCTTGACGTCGAGGAGGAGGGCGTGTCTCCTTGTCCTCTAGGCGAAGATGCCTTGAGCTTGATCTCGAAGAGTGCCGGTGTCGTCTTTCGAGAAGCAACTCCTCGAGACGAATGGAACGCGCCTTGTTCTCACGTTGGTCGTCTTGTATTTGAGCGAAGCGCTCAGCGATTTCACGTTGCGCGGCCTGATGGCGCTCCTCATAGCGGCGTACGTTGTCGTCGATGTAGAGTTCCACCACCTCATTGGAGTTGTAGTCGAAGTAGTGGTGGTGCTCCGCCATGTAGTCCATGCTCGTGGAAGTGACGTCGATGTCGTGGTCCACCATGTCATTCATGCTTGGGGCGCCGTAGTCGTTGTCGCTCATGATGTCATCCATGCTTGGCGCGCCGAAGTCGTTGTCGCTTATCATGTTCTCATCATCATGGCCTCCATAGGATGCTCCGCTCTCACTATACATGGTCAATCACAAGACAAGTGTATATATATGTGGAGGTGAAAGGAACTAAGAAACCAACCTCACCTAGTAGATAGTATTGGAACTAGTGGACCATGCCAAGAGAAACCGATACACAAGAATGTGGGTGACTTGAATTTCAAAGATCCAAACGCAACTCCAAAACACACACGGCTTATGAGTGGATAGGAATGAATTGTGGAAAGCAAATGGAACAACCGGAAACCAAGATATTGTAAAGGCAAGTAGAGAACCACGATGACCACAAAGAAAATACAAGTCGATCTCAAAGGATATGAGTGAAGCACATAGAAACACACGCTTTGAAGAGTGGGACTTGTGCAACCAAAAATGAGCTAGTGATGGACCTAGCGAAGACTAAAGCTCAAGTCGCACAAGTACAAGAGAAACCAACTCGATTGCAATTTATTGGTGGGCTACAAGATTTGCCCAAAGATACCACACCTATGAATTTTTCATCGAGCTTGCGCGTCTACTATAAGAGATTAGGCAATGAGGCTATTTTCTTTTTATTTCTTTTCTCTCTTTTGATTCTTTTTCTATTCTCTTTTGGCCTCTTACTCTCTTTTTCTATTTTGCCTCTCACTTTGCTTGCCAACAACAACTATATGAACTAGCGCATACAAGTTTTGCTCGGAACACTAAGAGGTATCAAGTGTGCAAAGCCCAAGCAATCATAGATGAGCTAGTCTCAATAGGTAAGATAGGCACAAATGGCTTGGCTAACAAGTGATGCAAGGTGGGAGAAGAATTGGGGATGTTATACCTTCCGTCGACGATCTTCACCCGTGGAGTGGAATGCCTCTTCCTTGATCACGAAATATGGTGGCAATAGATGATGGATCAACCGCCGTGGTGATGTAGAGCTTGTCCGTAGCTTCGATTAGAGACGAAAATCACCAAAAACGGAGTCCGGAGTGAAAAGTTATGGCCAAAACAAAATTTCAGCAGGGAACCGGCCTGGNGAGGATGACGCTGATTATGCACCACAACACCGCCCGTTTGATGCTCGTCCTGCAGGTGCTGGTCATGTTCAGCCACATGCTCGTGATCGTGTTGGTCATGCTGTTCGTGTTCCCATTGATGATGGTGGTTTGGACGTATCAAATTGTCCATCCCTCCGTTTTCCGGTGACCGCGGACCGAGGATTATTTGGAGTGGGAGATGCGTATGGATCAATATTTGCTACCCCCGTTACACTGAGGAGAAGAGGCTCCAACTTGCTGCATTTGAATTCACGGTTATGTGCTAATTTGGTGGAGTCAATTCTGCGTATGCATACAAGGCCAACGACGTGGACATGTATGAAAGAGATCATGCGTCGTCGTTTTGTTCCTGAGCACTATAAGAGAGATATGCACAATAAATTGTAGCGGCTCACTCAAGGTAATAAATCGGTAGATGAATATTATAAGGAGATGGAGTTGCTCATGATACGTACAGGAACACATGAGGACCCGGAGGCCACTATGTCTCGGTTCTTTTATGGGCTGAATATTGAGGTGCAAGATCGTGTGGAGATGGTTCTTTATTATGATATTCATGATCTTGTGCACCAAGCTGAGCGTGCAGAGCAACAACTCAAACGTCGCCAAGCTACAGCCCCCTTGCAATTCATGGCGCCGTTCACATACCGAGGCAGCTGGTTATAGTGCTAAGCTGGCACCCTCTACACCTCCAATATATTCCTCTTGATTCGTCCAAATCTGTGTGTCTAAGGCTGCGTCTTCTCAGCCACCGCTCATATTGAGTGTTTTACTTGTGGAGGCCGAGGACACATGAGGCGTGAATGCCCTAATGCTAAGAGGGTGATGCTCACACAAGATGGCTATATTCTGCTAGCGATGAGGAGAAAGCTGATGAGCCGTCCAGTGAGAAATCTGATGACAACGAAGTGTCTGTAGATGGGTATGAACTTGCTGCGAATTGTACAAATCTAATGGTGCAGCGTGTACCAGCTGATCGCATAGAAGGACAAGGGCAGCGATGGAATATTTTTCAGACCCAATGTACAGTCAAAGACACCACTTGCAAGCTCATTATTGATGGTGCAGCTACACCAATATTGTTAGCAAGAGTTTGGTGGATTCTCTCTCATTACCTACATGGAAACACCCGCAGCCACATTGCGTTGAGTGGTTGTATAATTCAGGGAAGCTCAAGGTAACACATAAGGTGCGCCTGAAATTTTCTGTAGGTAATTATGAGGACACGGTGGTCTGCGACGTTTTGCCTATGGATGCATGTCATGTGCTGCTAGGCCGACCGTGGCAATTTGATAGGCGCTCCACTCATGAAGGCAGAACCAATGTCTATTCTTTGTGGCATAATGGCAAGCGTCATGTGCTGCAGCCTATGCTGGACAAGGATATTAAAGTGGATGTGTTTGCTGGGAAGAAGAAGGTCCAAAGCATCAAGGGAAAACCGAGGACGGTTTCCATTCAAGTTGGGGGGATGATGAGGGGAGGATATTTGCTATTCCTACCATTGCGCCACCACCTCCACTTACTATCAAGTTTGGACTCTTTTCCGTTGAGATACCTCCAGAAGATGAGGTGAAGCCCAATTTCAGAACCCCACCAGTTTGATGTTGCAGATTTTGAAGTCACAAGGCGTTGGAGAAGACCTTCCGGCGTTGAGGACAACGCCTTTCCAAGAAGGGAAGNTGGACAGGCCCAAACCGAACACTTATTAAAAATAGCAAAGACATAAATAAAATTACAATTGACAACTCTAGCTTGGTGGAATCCTGAAATTTGGCTGCACCTCCTCCATCGTGCCCATATCAATTTTCGAGATAAAAGTTACACCAGAAAAGTCCCAATGTTTGGGGGCGCATATGCTTGTGTTTGCTTGCTGATCTTCAAGATCTGATTTGGTACCATGCGTGGGAGTTGATCCTGATCAGTTCCAACGTGGGGAATCGAAGAGGGTTCATTTTTAATCTATCTCGGAACCTCTTTGTTTGTTATCTTGTTGCTGTTGTTGATCGCCGTGAAAGATTGGGCCAAAAACCCTATTGGATCACGTGGATCCGTATCATCTTGGTATCAGATTCGTCGGGTTTCTCACGGCAAAATTTGGTGTTGAGATCAGTTTGTTTTGCTTGTGAAGTTTGGCTGCCGGAGGCGTGAAGCCAAAACACCGGTGTTGATTGTTTTGTTGAGTTTGAGAAAGAAGAGGAGGTCGGATCGGCGCAACGCAGTCCAGTTTCCTGCCGCGCGTCCTGCCGCGACACGGTTTCGGTCGATTTTCTCTGCCGCGACACCGAGTTGAGTTCAGTTTCCTGCCGCGAGTCGGATTCCTGCCGCGACACAGTTTCGGCGAGTTTTTCCTGCCGCGACACGGCTTCGGACAGATTTAGACAGTTTTGGTAAAACGGGCATAACTTTTGCATCCGAAGTCCGTTTTCGACGTTCGACCTATGAAACTGCTCAGGGGAAAAAGTTCTATCCAACCAAGTTCATTTTGGTGAAAAAAAGAGGCGGAAAGACACGCTGGATTCGATCAACTATTTCGGAATACTGCAAGTTTTTTCTGCTGTTTGCACAAGATGGTGAATTCGATTGATGGAGAGAATTCAGAGGTTCATGGGGAACAACAAGAGGAGCTGGTCGCACCTGAGTTTGCTGAAGATTTGGCCCCTAATGTCCGAGCTGGATTTGATAACACGTGCGACTATATCCGTCGGAGTCATGCTGCGTTGTCGGCGCAAATTACAAGGTTAGCTGTCCGGATTGATGCGTTGGGTGATGCTCCTGCCCGTGCAGTTGTGCAGCCACCTCCTGCTGCACCACTTGGCGACGTGATACCTCGCCGCCCTGCTGCCAATTATGTTCATCGACAAGGCAATGATGTTGGAGAACTTGAGGATGACGCTGATTATGCACCACAACACCGCCCGTTTCATGCTCGTCCTGCAGGTGCTGGTCATGTTCAGCCACATGCTCGTGATCGTGTTGGTCATGCTGTTCGTGTTCCCGTTGATGATGGTGGTCTTGGACGTATCAAATTGTCCATCCCTCCGTTTTTCGGTGACCGCGGACCTGAGGATTATTTGGAGTGGGAGATGCGTATGGATCAAATATTTGCTACCCACCGTTACTCTGAGGAGAAGAGGCTCCAACTTGCTGCAGTTGAATTCACTGGTTATGTACTGATTTGGTGGACTCAAATTCTGCGTATGCGCACGCGGCCAACGACGTGGATAGGTATGAAAGAACTCATGCGTCGTCGTTTTGTTCCGGAGCACTTCAAGAGGGACATGCACAATAAATTGCAGTGGCTCACTCAAGGTAATAAATCTGTTGATGAGTATTATAAGGAGATGGAGATGTTGATGATACGTACAGAAACAACGGAGGATTCTGAGGCCACGATGTCTCGCTTCTTTCATGGGCTGAACATTGAGGTGCAGGATCGTGTTGAGATGGTACTCTATTATAGTATTGAGGATCTTGTGCACCAAGCTGAGCGTGCAGAGCAACAACTCAAACGTCGCCCAGCTACAGCCCCGGCAAATTCATGGCGTCGTTCCAATACCGAGGCTGCTGGTCCTAGTGCTAAGCCGGCACCTTCTACGCGCTCCAATAATATTCCTCTTGATTCGTCCAAATCTGGTTCGTCTAAGGCTGCATCTTCTCAGTCCACCGCTCATATTGAGTGTTTTACTTGTGGAGGCCGAGGACACATGAGGCGTGAATGCCCTAATGCTAAGAGGGTGATGCTCACACAAGATGGCTATATTTCTGCTAGCGATGAGGAGAAAGCTGATGAGCCATCTAGTGAGAAATCTGATGACAACGAAGTGTCGGTAGATGGGTATGAACTTGCTGCGAATTGTACAAATCTAATGGTGCAGCGTGTACCAGCAGATCGCATAGAAGGACAAGGGCAGCGATGGAATATTTTTCAGACCCAATGTACAGTCAAAGACACCACTTGCAAGCTCATTATTGATGGTGGCAGCTACACCAATATTGTTAGCAAGAGTTTGGTGGATTCTCTCTCATTACCTACATGGAAACACCCGCAGCCACATTGCGTTGAGTGGTTGTATAATTCAGGGAAGCTCAAGGTAACACATAAGGTGCGCCTGAAATTTTCTGTAGGTACTTATGAGGACACGGTGGTCTGCGACGTTTTGCCTATGGATGCATGTCATGTGCTGCTAGGCCGACCGTGGCAATTTGATAGGCGCTCTACTCATGAAGGCAGAACCAATGTTTATTCTTTGTGGCATAATGGCAAGTGTCATGTGCTGCAGCCTATGCTGGACAAGGATATTAAAGTGGATGTGTTTGCTGGGAAGAAGAAGGTCCAAAGCATCAAGGGAAAACCGAGGACGGTTTCCATTCAAGTTGGGGGGGATGATGAGGGGAGGATATCTGCTATTCCTACCATTGCGCCACCACCTCCACTTACTATCAAGTTTGGACTCTTTTCTGTTGAGATACCTCCAGAAGATGAGGTGAAGCCCAATTTCAGAACCCCACCAGTTTGATGATGCAGATTTTGAAGTCACAAGGCGCTGGAGAAGACCTTCCGGCGTTGAGGACAACGCCTTTCCAAGAAGGGGAGGATGATGAGGGCATCGTGCTGGGCATTGTGATGGTCGGTTGACACTCTAGGACAGGCTATTAAAACGCATGTAATTTGTCTAAGGTTGTGTTAAATTGGGCCTGCGTGCCACTTGTGTTTGGGCCGAACCTATAACAGGTCGGTTTTGTATTGAGTCCAAGTCCAACTAGGTCGGTACTGTAGCTACAGTACCGCGCTACAGTGCGCCCCACCTCATTCATATAAGGGGCTGAGCGCATTAGGGTTCCTGAGCTTTAGTTGAATTTTCAAGATAAAAGTTACACCAGAAAAGTCCCAATGTTTGGGGGCGCATATGCTTGTGTTTGCTTGCTGATCTTCAAGATCTGATTTGGTACCATGCGTGGGAGTTGATCCTGATCAGTTCCAACGTGGGGAATCGAAGAGGGTTCGTTTTTAATCTATCTCGGAACCTCTTTGTTTGTTATCTTGTTGCTGTTGTTGATCGCCGTGAAAGATTGGGCCAAAAACCCTATTGGATCACGTGGATCCGTATCACGCACCGTGCGCGAAGCACGCCACGGGTATCTCATTTAGTAGTGGTATTTTTATTACGCGTGGCGCATCAGAACCCTGCGCCACAGGTAATACCCGTGGCGTGGCAATCCGTGGCGCAGCCCTGCGCCACGGCTAACCTTTTTTTGTACTAGCGGTATATCTTAGGTGTTGGCAACACTTTCCTTTCATTGGGTTATAATATTTATTATCATTCTATGGCTCAGGCTCGTGGTCTCTTTTATAGGTATGTCACTCCAGATTTACCATTCCTCGTGACAAAAGCGAATGATATGGGTAGTCGCCATGGGGGCCAATCCATTTCGCACCCAATCATTACCTTGTACTTGGTTTGATGAGTCTTGTAAGCTAACAATTGGTCAAACCTCACTTGTCTAATAGAAAGTATCTAATTTGTAAGACAGACCTTAGCTAAACTATCGATCCTTCAAAACTATTGGGTTGCGAAAACTCCTACACGCGCTAGCTCACAAGCTATAGCTTCTTCTATTCATCTTCTCCTTGGAAAAAATGTGTTCCATGTCTTCTTAGCTCTTCAGTTTTCAGTCCCATGTCTCCATCCTTGTGAAGGGTCGCAGCATAGAAAACAAAAAAAATTCCTACGCAAACATGGCGGAATAAAACCCAAAACTAGATCAGATCTACTAGATGGTGGTAGCAAGTAGGAGATCGAATCTCACCCTCGAAGAAAATCGAGCGTGTTTTGTCGAGGCAGGGGTTGGCTAGTCAATCCCCGCAACTAGACTTGTCTAGCCGCGAGGAGATGTATTATTCGATGCGTCGCACGAGCAACGCCTCCGAGAGATCCAAACGTACGGCTCGATGAAGACTCCATGTTCTTGATCCCGCAAGAGGTAGTGGAGAGGCTCGCGAGATCAGCAGCACGACGACGGTGGTGTGGTGGATATGGTGTAGATCCGACAGGGCTTCGCCAAGCATCTGCGGAGAGGAGAGGAGGAGGGGTGCGTCGGCGGCAGGGAGCAGGGGGTGCACCGCCCCTTGCCCTGCGCCTCCTTATATAGGAGGCCAGGAGGTGGGGTGCGGCCCCTTGCCCTAGTGCCGGCCGGCTTGGGTGGCTTGGCCCCCAAGCAAGCCCTAGGGTTTTGGGGTGCCTCCCCTTTGGGCCGCTTAGCCCTAGCCGCATGGGCCTAGGAGGCTGGTGCGGCTGGCCCATGAGGCCGCTGCACCACCCCTATGGTCCATGTGGGCCCCATACTACCGTGGGCCCCACTTCTAGACTCCTCTAGAATGTTCTAGAATATTCCGGTACTCTGCCGGAAAATTCCCGAACTTTTCCAATACCTCCGGAAACCACTTTCTTATATGAATCTTATTCTCCGGACTCTTCCGAAACTCGTCGTGATGTCCGGGATCCCATCCGAGACTCCGAATCAATATTCATTCACACTATCATTTATCTCGAGCCCTAGCTACATCAAACGTTAAGTGTGTGACCCTGCGGGTTCGAGAATATGTCATATTAATAGCGGGACCGGGATGCCCATATTAATTCCTACATATTCAACGAAGTACTTTACCTGTTGAACCATTATGTCCGGGATTCAATTAATCCATATACAATTCCTTTTGTTTCACGATATCTTACTTGTCCGAGACTTAATCACTCATATCTCCATATCCGATTAATCTCGTTCCCGACAAGTTCTCTTTACTGTATATCCATGAGTTTGCTCTTTGTTTTCTTTTTGTTCTTTTCGGTTTGCACAGTTGTTTTTGTTGCTCTTTTTGTTTACTACTTGAAAAGCCCAAAAGATTTTCTCTTTGTTTGCTTTTCCTTCTTATAATCAAAAAGACCAAAAATATTTTTCTTTTGTTTCTTGTTCGGTCATTTTCTCCTTCGTTTCAAGTTGCTTCCTTCCCAAATCAAAAACAACAAAAAGATTTCTCTTTTAGCTTTTGCGTTTTCCCTTTTTACTATTTGTAAAACACAAAAATATTTTCTCTTCTTCTTTATTTTGTACAGTTGTTTTAGAGTTCGACCCGTGTTTTTGACGACACTTGCACACTTTTATTATCTCTATATCTTTCGGATGTGCAAGTGTCTATGCAATAATGATGATATTTGGCAGCACGGATATGATGAGGGAACTTGGTATGAACTCTATTTGCTTTCATTTTTGTACAGATGTTTATCCTCGTGCTCATGTTTTAATTTGCCATGATAGAATGTTGCGTAGATGATATTGCTTAGCCCTTATGGATTCTTTTGCTTAGCCTCAACTTGTTAAGAGTGAGTAATTTGTCATGTAGACATGAGCATGTTTTGCATTGTTTATAACATGGTATGGTGAAGTGAGATCCTCCTCCAAAAGATTTAATTGGATTGACTTGGCACATGTTCACACATGTCAAAAGACTAAAAATACAGTCTGTTATGCCGTGACGGTTTATTGTGCTTAGAATTGTAGTATCACTCTTATGCTCCATTCATTGATTAATTTTGTCGCAAAGCATGATTATGACATTAGTGCTCTCGATTGGTCGCTTCCCAGTCTTTTGCTAGCCTTCACCTGTACTGAGTGGGAACTCTGCTCGTGCATCCAATACCCTGAGCTAAAAAGTATTCCATGAGAGTCCACTATATCTTCCTATATGTGGTATTTCCTTGCCACTCCAAGTAAATTTGTCATGTGCTACCTTTAAATTATTCAAAATGCTCCTTTTTTGTGCCTCTGTTTGTAGCTCATGAGGAAGCAGTAGAGAGCTAGATATAACTTGTAACAAGCAAGGTCATTTCCCCCCTTTCATCTGGTGTTGATGGATTACGTCCTCACCTGAATCAACCCAAGAGCGGCTTAAGCAAAATATAAATATAACTCACCATTCTCCTCCGCGCAATGAAAATCTGAGAAAATCAGCTCTAAACATTGGACAGCGGTGAAACCAAGGAGAAAAGAGGAATGTACTCGTTCCTCTAAAACCAGCCGCTCTCACAAGTCTAAAAGCCTTGCTTGTTATGCGGACTATATAGCTTCTCTGTTGTGAAATCGTTGACGAAAGCATGCATCTCTCAAAATTGTTTTACTTCTGTTTTATAAAAATAAAAAGTTCTAGCACATGACTAATCCCTGCTTCCCTCTGCGAAGGGCCTTTCTTTTATATTTATGTTGAGTCGTCACCCTTCTTTGAGCACCACCCTATAGAGCATTGCTGTCATTCTGAGTATAATGTGCTTTGTCCCAAAGTTTTAATGATTGGAGCATGTTTGAGATACCCTCTCAGTTCTGAAAACTTTACATCTAGTCTCCGTTTAATATCTCAAGAGGTGCCCGGCATTTATGTTTTGCTCTACAAAAGGGGCAAGCGAGAGATCACTACACCATGCCTAGTTATAAGCATTGCATCGGTGCTATTGGTTGCATGTTTAGATTATTACTTGTTAGCATTTTGTGTGTTTTGCATGAGTCTCCATGAATGCTCAAGTTCTATTATTTTTGCGACCTCTTTCATATGCTTATTAAATATTGATCATGGTTTAAACTTCTATGCTTTAAATGATGCAAATGTGTTTGTCAAAGTTCTTTTACCGCATCCAGTTTGTCAACTGAATTGCTTGAGGACAAGCAATAAGCTAAGCTTGGGGGAGTTGATACGTCGCAAACGTATCTACTTTTCCAAACACTTTGCTATTGTTTTGCCTCTGATTTTTAATGAATTGTTTGGAACTAACCCAAACTGACGCTGTTTTCAGCAGAATTGCATTTGGTGTCTTTCTTTTTTGCAGGGTTGAAAAGTTCATGGAAAATTCCAGAAAAATTAGAAAAAGAGTTTTTGAGAAGAATCAGCCACAGAGCCAGAAGACCCCGAGGGGGGGCCACCCCAGGAGCAGGGGCGGGTCCCACCCGCGGGTGGGCCCTAGGCCGTGGCCGAGGGACGCCCTACCCCTGGAGCATCGCCTCTCGGCCCCCCTTCGCATATAAGAAGCTTTTGACCTAAAAACGTCGACGCCCCGATCACTATTTCCAGAAACTTTACGGAGCTCCGCCGCCATCGCGAAACCTAAATTCGGGGTCCAGGATCGCTGTTCCGGCACCCTGCCGGAGTGGAGATCGCCGCCATCGTCACCGCCAACGCCTCTCCATCAACCATCCATGCCACCCCCCCTCTATGTGTGAGTAGTTCCCTGCTGTAGGAAAGGGGATGGAAGGGATTGAATAAGATTGCTCATGTAATTCGATGCCAAATTGTTAGTGCATGACGCCTAGTATCCCCTATTTGTGTTAATCATCGTTGGTACAATTAGTTATGCTTAATGCTTGTCACTTTGGGCCCGGGTGCCATGATTTCAAATCTGATCACTTTATGCTTCATGAATATAATTGATGTTTGTGATGTAGGCCAACCCAACGACAACACCATGTCAAGCAAGCCACCAAGGACTCCAAAGGGTGGCAAGGAACTCCATGGACTCCAATCAACCAAGGCATACGCGTGGATGAGGCGAAGGAAGCATCATGGACAAGGAGAGGAAGAAGGAGGCAAAAGCCAGGCTGGCCGGCCTCCTAGCCGGCCTAGGCCGGCCCCAAGGCCGGGCTCCAACTCGAGACGGTCGGCCTCCAAGCCGGCCCAGGCCGGCCCCCAGGCCGGGCTCGAACCCGAGGCCGCCGGCCTCCCAGCCGGCCCAGGCCGGCCCCCCAGGCCGGGCTGCATCCCGACACTGCCGGCCCCCGTGCCGGCCTCCCAGCCGGCCTCCCGGCCGTCCTAGGCCGGTTCCCCACCTTCCTGCCTTGTTTTGTACTAAGACTATAAATAGCTTTCCCCTGTCCCCATTCTAGGGTTAGACTGAATTTGAGACTTGTGAGCCATGCTCCCCATCCCTCTGTGCTAGGGTTCCTCTTAGAGGATAGATCTTGTTGTTGCTACTCTTTCACTGCGGTGTCTCTAGTAGTGCAAACCAATCTTTCACTGCGGTGATTCTATTGGATCGGTGGACCGGCCGGTAAGAGCAATCGGTTTCAACAAGAGTAAGTTTGGCTTTGATTCTTCGATCCAAAGGATACCTTTTTGAGGGTTTGTCGTTGGGTGGAGTTCTCAGCAGGATTTGCTAGTTATCCTTGTGTTTTGCCCACGAATCTCCCTCGTTACCCCTCCGTGTTCTTCGTGTTCATCCCCTTTTCACCTCAAATCCGTGAAGATCGGGCCTAGCCCTACATCGTTTGGTATCAGAGCAAGGGTTTCCACAGATTTGGATCGTGTTTCCACCTTTATTAGCCTTTTTTCCCACCAAAATTTTTCTTTCCCATATCAATTACGAAAATTCAAAAAAAAATAGCCCATATGGATTTCGTTCGATCTTTCGATTTGGTGAGCGATTGTGGTTTTGATCCACGGATCTCATGCTTAAGACCTTTCCCCACTTTCCGTTGGTGTTCCAGAGGCCTTTTCCGCTCCAAGCCCAGGCGTGCCGCGCAATTCGTCGCCGGCGGTACTACCGTCCGAACGGCCGGTACTACCGCCCGCAATCGGTCCTACCGCCCGTTCGGCCGGTGCTACCGCCGCATGACTATTCACTGACTTCATCTTCGTGTCGCTTCATCGCTACCTCGACGGCATCAAAGGTATAGCTTCCGACACATCCTTTTCCATTACGCGAAACTTTTTCATAGGAGCTAGCTCTTCATTGTGTGAGCATTGCACTAGTGTGACACCAAGTGACCATATCATCATCTTGTGAGCATCTAGTTGTAGCGGACTCGGTTCGGGCAAAAGCATAAAGCAAAAAGAGAAATAGAAAAGATCCAAAAAAAAAAAGCCGAGCCGTGATCCTAGTCATCCTTAAGCTCCAATACCCAATAGAGAAACGGGTCCACTTGTGCAAATCGGGTGCTCCTTCCCATACACTTGAGCTAGTTGTCCTTCGAGAGGTGGTGCAGCACGAGCATAGTCTTCATTAGGTCCAAGTTGCTCTTTCCCATAGTTGCACCATCCATGTTTGTCTCCACGTGTGAGTCTCCTTTGTTTCTCGGATTGTGTGGTTAGTCTCTTTTGTTTCTTGATCTTTGTGGTTATCCTCCACTTGTTGCAATAGCCTTTTCGTTGGTTTCGTTTCGATTTCTTGCCACTTTACCATACCTAAGCTCCTCATAAGTGTGTGTGTGAGTCGCTTTTGGATCACTACTCAACCAACTCTTACTCTTGTGACACCTTTGTCTCGGAAGGCAAGGCCACTTGTCCAATACTATCAACCAAGGTAAGAGCGGTTATTAGCCACCACATATTCCACATATCACTTGTGTTTGCTTATCATGGCTAGGGAAGAACAAGTCACCGGAACAAGCAATCAAGAGGAAGCAATCAAGAAGTACTTGGACGACGCCTTGCGCCGTTCCGAGGAGCGCCACCAAGCCGCACAACGCGAACGAAATGAGCACTTCGATCGACTTGAAGAGTCCTTGAGCAAGCTCCTCGAACAACGTCATCGACGCTCATCAAAGCCAAGCTCAAGGACCTCGCACCGCTCCAACGCAGGAAACAAAGCACCAAGAGAGGTTGCTCAACATCATCGGCATCGACAACATCAAGAGATACCTTCACGTGAGTTGAGTGGTGAGATAGCGAACCACCACAAGAGTGAGAGCCACCTTGCCAACTTGAGTGCAAGTGAGTTGAGTGACTCCACCATATGCGACATGGAGAGCTTCCAATTTGAGGACATGAGTGCTACACCATATAAGTTGAGAGAGGTAGTCGATAGGGCACACAAGGCCATTTCGATTTCTAACGACATAACCTCTCCTTCTAGTGTATTTTCTTATGATGTGCTAGGCTCCATGGAGGACGATGCGCCTCAACTTGAGAAGATGTACATGGAGGACGAAGATGAAGCCATCCCATGTTTACATCGAGATGACCAAGTCGACCACATGGACGCCGCTTCGACTACCACAACACCTACTTCACATGAGAGGACATGCAAAGGTACGAATGTAGGTGTTGATGATGCCATGATCCCACTAGTGGACATGATGATTTGTGAGCGCTTGCATGTTGTGGATGCTTCTATGGACATCATGTATGCTACTTTCTCTTTCACTTGTGATACCTTGCCTAAAAACAATGTTGATCATATGGATTCCCCTATTTGTGATGATGGCTCCATGAGCATGCCTTGCTATGCATGTTTCCACTTTTCTCCACTTGTTGCATGCAATATGTCGAACAACTTACATTTCACATGTATTGCTTGCAATAATGTTAACATGCTTGAAAATGAGTTTGCCCCCATAGCATCCTCAATTTTTGGAATTCCTTACTTCAACCATGTTGAGCATTCCTTTTCCTTCATTGTACATGATGACCATCCACATACTTCACACTTTCATTTTGATTTTCGTGTGTTTGTCATGTGCAAATGAAGAGACACATCATAATGGATGATGTGTACATATACCATGCACATATTTTCTTTTTATGGAATTTCATGTGTAATGGTACCCGCTTGCTCATGTCAACCTCCATTCAACATGAGTTGACCAAAAGAGCTTTGGCAAGCATAATCAATGACACCTTTACTTCGACCCCGGCTCTATTACCTTTCCCACGTTTTGCATCAAACAACTTGCACACTTGCCATTTGTTTTGGTTTGTTTGCAAATATGTGGATGGCTTTGCTTCCCCTTGTGAAATGCATGTTTCAATGATCATACATCTACATGATTTCTGTGTTGCAACAACATTGTTGACAACTTGCTCTTTCCTATGTTTTGTTGGCACCCATGATTTTGATGAGAGCATTTTCCACCTTGTGTTTTCACCACTCTTCCCTCCGTTGCCAAAGGTATCTTTTCGATGTTTGGAAAACAATGAACATCATATGGCTCAAATTGAGATAGCTATCCTAGCATTCTCAATCCTTTTTGGAGATCTTGTGTTTTCACATCGTGAGGATGTTTCGCGGAAGTACTTGCACATTGAACTCACCTTTGCTTTGCCTCCAATGCTCGTATGCTTGGCTAACGGTGATATGATTAACCTAGGACATGTCATCAATGATCTGCTCCTATATCATGCACACAAATGTTTTGCTTGGACTTTGTTGTGTGTAGGTACAAATGAGTGGATCGCCACCCACAACTTCATGGCACTAGATTGCATCAAAGGAATGTTGGCGTGTTGCTAAGGTGACTTCCTTCTACTTACATGCCCATGTAATGAACTTCAAGAATTGGCTGCTACTCTTTGAGTGTTGTTTCGTCTTCTTTGTGAGCTCTCTAGGTTCAATGCAAGGCGAAAGAACATTGAAGAGCGGCCATACATTTGGCGTCAAGAAAACCTACATGGTGATTACTACGTCAACGTCAAGCCATCTATCTCCTTCACATGATGAGGACGTGCTAGCGTCGAGGACGACGCTTTTCGAAGGAGGGGGAGATGATGTAGGCCAACCCAACGACAACACCATGTCAAGCAAGCCACCAAGGACTCCAAAGGGTGGCAAGGAACTCCATGGACTCCAATCAACCAAGGCGCGTGGATGAGGCGAAGGAAGCATCATGGACAAGGAGAGGAAGAAGGAGGCAAAAGCCAGGCTGGCCGGCCTCCTAGCTGGCCTAGGCCGGCCCCAAGGCCGGGCTCCAACCCGAGACGGCCGGCCTCCCAGCCGGCCTCCCGGCCGGCCTAGGCCGGTCCCCAGGCCGGCCACCCACCGGAGCCGGCCGGCCTCCCAGCCGGCCTAGGCCGGTTTCCAGGCCGGACTTTCACCTGCGCCGGCCGGCCTCCAGGACGGTTCCCCACCTTCCTGCCATGTTTTGTACTAAGACTATAAATAGCTTTCCCCTGTCCCCATTCTAGGGTTAGACTGAATTTGAGACTTGTGAGCCATGCTCCCCATCCCTCTGTGCTAGGGTTCCTCTTAGACGATAGATCTTGTTGTTGCTACTCTTTCACTGCGGTGTCTCTAGTAGTGCAAACCAATCTTTCACTGCGGTGATTCTATTGGATCGGTGGACCGTCCGGTAAGAGCAATCGGTTTCAACAAGAGTAAGTTTGGCTTTGATTCTTCGATCCAAAGGCTACCTTTTTGAGGGTTTGTTGTTGGGTGGAGTTCTCAGCAGGATTTGCTAGTTATCCTTGTGTTTTGCCCACGAATCCCCCTCGCTAGCCCTCCATGTTCTTCGTGTTCATCCCCTTTTCCCCTCAAATCCGTAAAGATCGGGCCTAGCCCTACATCAGTTTGGGTCCTATCTACTAGTTGTATGCACTTGTTGTCAACCGGAACCGGAGACCCCGAGTGACAGAAACGGGGACATCGATGGTAATAGTTGGTAACTCGAGGGTTACATGTATTCGTTGTGTGTTAATGCTTTGCTCCGGTGTTCTATTAAAAGGAACACCTTAATTGCCATTTGTTCCTAAATTGGCCCGGATGAAACCGGATGGCAGGACAAAAGATGCCGTGCAAGTTCTTATTGCAAGCACGTACGGCTAAATTAGGAATACATGCCTATGATTGTTTAATACTTGGATGCTATATTTATTTGCTTCGTGCCTTGTTATGTTTATTTCATGATCTATCTTATTCATGCAACGCCCGTCTATCTGTCCCTATGCCTACGGTATTTTTAATCCTGTTGTTTACAATTAATATTCTACTGTCACCATTGATGCATTTATTTTGTTACTGCTGTTACTGTTCTACTGCTGCCATCAAATTACTGTTACTACTGATAAATTGCTTCCAGAGAGATCCTTTTCAGGTGTGGTTGAATTGACAACTCAACTGCTAAGGCTTATAAATATTCTTTAACTCCCCTTGTGTCGAATCAATAAATTAGGGTCATACTACCCGCGAAGACTGTTGCGATCCCCTAAACTTGTGGGTCATCAGAGACAGAGGAAATGGGGAGGAGATTGCCCAAATCATCCATCAATAAGGTCAGCTTTGGAGTTCCAGATCTTGGTCAAGGCCGCCGAGCTCGCCGTCGTGGAGGCGGGACGAGGAGTTCATGGTCGGCATCTGGCGCTCCGAGGAAGATCAGAGAAGCTGCTTCATGAAGGTCTCTCACGCTGAGGCAATCCTTGGCCGAGGCGATCTTTGGCTGATATGGAGGCCCCTCCACACCCCGCTGCAGTTCCTGCGCGGGTGTATGTTCAACGGCCTTGCTACCTCGACGCACCAGCGATTGAAGCTCATCTTAGGCCAAGTGGCCTCGTCCCAACCTCTTTCGGCTAGATATCCCAGGCTTTACTCCTATGTGTTGGACAGAAATTGCTCTGCTGCTGAGGTATATGATCAACAAGCTAAAATGGCTTTGAACCCTCTTACGATGGAAGTTCGCAAATGGTCATACTGTTGCGGGCCAAAGTTTTCAGCGGCAAAGTATTATAAGCACCTTCATGGCCATTTGGTTCCTGTGCCAATCTATAAATGGATTTGGAAGTCAACTTGTATGATGAGGATTAATTTTTTTTGCTTGCCTGCTCTTTAATGATAGGCCGAATACCAAAGATCTTCTTTAGAGAAGGCATTGGCAGGTAACCTGATGTAGCCCCACATGTGGACAACACCATGGCCAACACGCCAAATGGCCCAATGACAAGGTCAAGAGTCAAAGCACTGCATGAAAAGGTGACCTCGCTCCTCTCGATGTGTGATCTCGACCTCCCTTTGAATGGCTTGCTACTTCATGCCGGTACCTTGTGCATACTCAGGATCCACCCTGATGATGACCCACAATGGAGTCGAGAAGATGAACAAGAAGAGGTCCAAGATGATGGAGAAGGTGACCAAGAGAAGACCCCAAAGGATGGACAAGGATAGGAAGAAGGAGGCGAAGACAGGCAGGCCGGCCTCCAGCCCGGCCTAGGCCGGCCACCAGGCCGGCACCCCACCAGTGCCTGCCGGCCTCCCAGCCGGCCCAGGCCGGCCACCAGGCCGGTCGCCCACCAGAGCCCGCCGGCCTCCCAGCCGGCCCAGGCCGGGCCCAGGCCGGTCCTCTCCCCACCGTTGTCGGCCTCCCAGACGGCCTAGGCTGGCCACCCTCCTAAGTCGGCCGGCCTCCCAGCCGGCCTAGGCCGGCCCCGGGGCCGGTCCCCCGCCAGCGCCTGCCGGCCTCCTGGCCGGTTCCCCACCTGCGCCCGCCGGCCCCCAGGCCGGTCTCCCACGTTTTAACCCCCTTTTTGTACTAGACTATAAATAGTACCCCCATTTCTTTTCCTAGGGTTAGACTAAGAATAGAACTTTGAGCTTTGCTCCTACCTTCCCTTTGTGGAATTCATGGCTACACTAGACTTGTCTAGGTGATGTACAAGGCCCCTCTTTGTGTACGGTCTCTCATAAGTATGATTCTACCTTCAGGTCTCTCGTGCTTGTGATTCTACCGTTCGCTCACCAATCTCTCCCGAAGATTCTACCTCGCGGTCTCTCTTCGGGATTCTATTGGTCCGGTTGATCCTACCGGTGAGGGAAAAGGAACTCCAAGGGTAAGTCCTTCTTCCGGTTGCGATCCGAGTCGGTCTCCCGTTTATCTTTGTGTTTTCCCCTTTTGGTTCTTCGCGTTCACTGCTTGCCACCCGTCTATCCGTGAAGATCGGTCCACGACTACACCATATGGTATCAGAAGCTTTGGTTGCCACGGATTAGACCGTTGATTTGCCACTTTTTCCACCAAAATTTTTTCTTCTTCTTGCCCAATTTTGAAAATCCACACCAAAAATAGCCTCACGCAATTTTGGACCGATCTATCGTTTGGGTGCATTTTTGGTAGATTTGATCCACGGATCTATCACCTAAGGACCCCTTCCACCTTTCTATTGCGTCACTTTTAGCCAATTCTGCCCAGGAATTGAAGAATTTGGAGGATTTGCGAATTTGCTCATTTTCGAGTTCATCAGGCAGGCCGGCCTCCAGCCCGACCCAGGCCGGCCACCAGGCCGGACCCCAGGCAGACGCAGCCGGCCCCCAGCCCGGCCCAGGCCGGTTTCCCTGCTTTTTCCCTCCTTTTCCAATTTTTGTTTTGGGCATTTCTCCTTCGAGGTTTCTCCGATTGCATTGATTATCGACATCACGTGAAGCTCACAACATCATCTACGCAATCGCATCGGAGTCACCTACACCACCTCGTCCGCAAGCTCAAGTTCGTCATCGACTTTGGAAGGTATAACTTGCGACAAAACCCCATCCTCTTCGCGATCTAATCCCATAGGAGCTAGCTCCCGTCAATTGCGGGCATTGTACAAGTGCGACACTAAGTGAGTGCATGTCTTGTAGTGAACCTTACCATCGTCTAGTAGTCTCGGCTCGTGCAAAAAATCCATTAAAAAAACGAGTCGAGGTCCTACAATCTTAGTCTTGCAAGCTCCGAAAGATCAAGAGTGTTGAGAAAGAGTGAGTGCGCATTTGTGCAAATCGGGTGCCCTTCGAATCAATAGAGCTAGTTGTCCTTCGAGCGGTGTTGCAACACGAGCATAGTCTTCGTTAGGTCCTTTTGCTCACCCGTATAGTCGCATCACCCACATTCATCTCCACGTGTGTGTTCCGTTGTCGGTTTGTGTGGTTGGTTCTTTTCGTTTTGGATCATTGTGGTTATCTTCTACCTTTAACAATATCTTTTTCGTTGATTGTTCCATTTGCTTTGCCACTTTCCCTACCAAGCTCCTCATAAGTGTGTGTGTTGGTGATTCGTTCTCGGATCGTTTCTTGCAAAACGCTTTACCCTTGCGACGTGACTTCTCACTCACCAAGGATCACAAGGCTCAATACTATCTTCGAAGGTAAGAGACGGTCGGCTTTGATCTTCACTAACCACCATATATACGAGACTCTTTCGTTGTCACCATGTCTAGGGAAATGGAACAAGGAGAAGGCGCGGGAAGTGGCCCAATCTACGTCACACAAACTCAACATTTGGCATTACAACAAGGCACTCGTGAGGCATTGGGACGACTTGAGGAACGGATGGACGCCAAGCTAACAAACCTCGAGGAGCGTATCGACAACAACTTCGAGGCTCTTAGGATGGAAATTGCATGGATGGGTCGTCGACATTGACATTCTTCATCGTCAAGTGCAAGCGGGTTTGGCTCTTCCTCAAGCTCAAGGTCTCGCCGCCATGACCCACACAACCATAACGTGGATGACCCTCATGCTCGCCATGGTCATAGTGGTGGTTCTTCACATCGAAGCAGCCATGCTCACAATGATGATATCATACCACGTCCACAACATCATGATCGTCATCAACGGCGTGAGGAATTCGACCACCCTCCACATCGCCAAGCTCGCGATCCCTCTCCTTGACGCAATGAAGATGTCGCTTCACAAGGACGTCATGCTCGAGAACCATCTCCAAATAACCACGAGGATGCCGCCTCTCAACAACGACAACATCGAGCAAGGTCTCCACCGCGGCCCCGTGATAGGTGACACCATCCGGCGCACAACCAAAATGGACGTCAAGAGCGCCATGTGGAGGAACGCCAAGATCTTCATGCGCAAGGAAACCCGCACCAACATGTCCAGCACGCCAACTCAAACCACGTTGTGGATCAAGCGGAACTTGAGCGCCAAAGACGTCATCATGATGAGGACTTGGAGAGCCAAAGACGGGAAGCTCACATCCACCAAAACCGCGCTCATCGTCACCTTAGTCCTGAAAATGCGCAACATCACCGCCCATACTTCAATGCGGAAGAGAGGTTCGGGAAGCTAAAATTCAACATGCCCAAGTTCTCCGGCACAAATGACCCCGAAGCGTACCTCCCTTGGGCTCTCAAGGTGGACAAGATCTTCCGCCTCCACAACTACCCCGAAGACAAGATGATAGCGATGGCATCACTTGAGTTCGAGGACTACGCGCTCCTTTGGTGGGAACAAGTACAAATAATTCGTGAGGAGAACGATGAGGCGCCTATTGATTCTTGGGAAGACATGAAGCGAGAAATGCGAGCACGCTTTGTACCAATGCACTATACACGCGACCTCTTCAAGAAGCTACAAGAACTCAAGCAAGGCACCAAGTCTGTCAACGAGTACTTCAAAGAAATGGAAACATCCATGATGCGTGCATAGATGAATCCGAAGAGCAAACAATGGCGCGCTTCATGAACAGCCTCAACTACCCCATCAAGAGGATCGTCGAGTTCCAACCATACACTTCCCTCGTGGAGCTAGTACACCAAGCCACCAAGGCGGAGCGCCAAGTAGCGGATGACATCAAGTATCAAAAGACCAAGGCCTACTTCGCCGGCAAGCCTACAATACCCAATCAACCGTCACCTACACAAGCTCCACAAGCTAACGCAAGATCTACCGCAAGACCTTCAAGCGCTTCTAGTCGACCTTCGACTTCTATCTTCAAGAAACCGGCACCGTCCATGCAATCATCTCAAGCTTCCACGGGCAAGTCAAGTGACATCACATGCTTCAAGTGTGGTGGCCAAGGACACAAGTCATTTGAGTGCATCAACAAGAGAGTCATGATAGCCAATGATAATGGCGGATGGGACTCCGTGAGTGAGGATGAATATGAAGCAATGGTTCAAGTAGCTACACTACACCATGAGGATGAAGAACAAGATACCCAATATTGCGACGGCGACACCCTTCCATCACTTGTGGTCACAAGGGTCTTGACCACCAACATGCATGAAGATGAAGACCAAAGATGCAATTTGTTCCAAACAAGAGCCGGCATCATGGGAAAGTCCATCAAGGTCATCATCGATGGTGGGAGTTGCCACAACCTAGCAAGCGAAGAAATGTGCGACAAACTAAACTTGCATCGCACCAAGCATCCCCATCCATATCATGTACAATGGCTAAGCAACGCCGGGAGTGTCAAGATTCATCAACAAGTCAAGGTCTCTTTCAAGATTGGCCCCTATGAGGATACGGTTGAGTGTGACGTCGCTCCCATGACGGTGTGCCACCTCCTTATTGGACGACCATGGAAATTCGACAAGGGCGCCATGCATGATGGACGTACAAATCAATACAGCTTCAAGTGGAACAACAAGACCTTCGTCCTTCGCCCCATGACACCAAGTCAAGTTATTGCCGACAACGCCAAGACCGTCGCGAGGACTCAACAAGCACAAATCTCTAGTGAGATGAGTGGTGAGAGAGAGAACCACCTTCACGCGAGCGAGAGCCACAAGCCCCATATGAGTGGAAAAATGAAGAGGGTTACCCATGGAGTAGTTTTGTTAGCCACCAAAAGTGAGATGAGGGAAGTGAGAGCAAACCCATCCATTCGCCACTTTGTGCTCTTATGCAAAGGAGACGGAAAGACACTAACGACCTAACACATGTTCCTCCTTCAATGATGAGCTCCCTCCCGAACTTCCTCCTCTACGTGGGATTGAGCATCGCATCGACCTCATTCCCGTTGCCCCTCTTCCCAATAGAGCGCCATACCGCACCAACCCCGAGGAGACAAAGGAAATTGAGCGGCAAATTCAAGACCTCCTTGCCAAGGGATACGTGCGTGAAAGTTTGAGTCCGTGCGCCGTACCGGTCATCCTCGTCCCCAAGCAAGACGACACTTTGCGCATGTGCATGGATTGTCATCCCATCAAAAATATTAGGTGAGGTATTGACATCCCATTCCCCGTCTTGATGACATCTTAGATGAGCTTAGTGGTGCCACTATTTTCTCCAAGATCGATTTGAAAAGTGGCTACCACCAAATACGTATGCATGAAGGAGATGAATGGAAAACGTCTTTCAAAACTAAACTTGGTCTTTATGAATGGCTTGTGATGCCCTATGGCCTTTCTAACGCTCCTTCCACCTTTATGCGTCTTATGAATCATGTCTTGCGCAACTTCATTGGCAAGTTTGTGGTTGTTTACTTTGATGACATACTTGTTTATAGCAAATCCTTGCATGAACATGTCAACCATGTGAAATAAGTTTTGTTGGCCCTTCGTGATGCTTTGCTTTTTGC
This sequence comes from Puccinellia tenuiflora, assembly GCA_012064385.1. Taxonomy (NCBI): domain Eukaryota; kingdom Viridiplantae; phylum Streptophyta; class Magnoliopsida; order Poales; family Poaceae; genus Puccinellia; species Puccinellia tenuiflora. Next base: position 170,960 of record QRDG01000825.1, read on the forward strand.
CAACCTAAAGAAATGCACTTTTTGTACCGACAAGCTTGTGTTTTTGGGATATGTGGTTTCTTCCAAAGGGATTGAAGTTGACACCTCTAAGATTGAGGCAATCACCAATTGGCCACCGCCAACTAATCTTGCTCAACTTCGTAGCGCTCTTGGCTTGTTTGGGTTTTACCATCGATTTGTGAAAGATTTTAGCACAATTGCTTGCCCTTTGAATGAGCTTACCAAAAAGAATGTACCCTTCATTTGGGGCAATGCTCAAGAATCGGCTTTCAATGAACTCAAGAAGAGATTGACCGAAGCTCCTTTACTCGCTTGGCCGGATTTCTCGAAAACTTTTGAACTTGAATGTGATGCTAGTGGCCTTGGCATCGGCGGTGTCCTCATGCAATGTGGACGTCCCGTAGCCTACTATAGAGAGAAACTAGATGGTGCTCGCCTAAACTACCCAATTTACGACAAGTAACTATATGCCTTAGTCCGTGTTTTGGAAGTTTGGCAACACTACCTTTGGCCAAAAGAATTTGTTATCCATTCCGATCACGAATCTTTGAAATATTTGAAAACCCAAGCCAATTTGAACAAAAGGCATGCAAAATGGGTGGAATTCATTGAGTCTTTTCCCTATGTCGTGAAATACAAGAAAGGCAAGGACAATATAGTCGCGGATGCTCATTCCCGCAAGATGATTTTACTTGCCAAGCTTGAAATCAATGTTTTAGGCCTTGATGAGATTAAAGATCTCTATGCCTCCGACCCTACTTTTGGTCCTATTTTTGCAAAGTGCTCATGTGACAAAGGTTTCGATGATTTCTATTTGCACAAGGGTTTCTTGTTTAAAACTAACAAACTTTGTATCCCCGAGTCTTCGCTTCGCTTGTTGCTTTTGAAGGAATCACATGGAGGCGGCCTCATGGGACATTTCGAACGGGACAAGACCTATGCCATGCTTTCAACACATTACTATTGGCCACGAATGAAGCGGGACGTGGAACGCCTTGTGCTTCGATGCCCAACATGTCTCCAAGCTAAGTCTACATCCAACTCTCATGGCCTTTATATTCCACTTCCCATTCCATATGCTCCATGGACCGATATTAGCATGGACTTTGTGTTAGGGCTACCACGAACTAAAAATGGCAAAGATTCCATATTTCTTGTTGTTGATCGTTTCTCTAAAATGGCACATTTCATCCCTTGCAACAAGACCAACGATGCTTCACATATTGCAACTTTGATCTTTAGGGACATCGTTCGTCTACATGGAGTGCCGAAGACCATTGTTTCCGACCGAGACGTCAAGTTCACAAGCTACTTTTGGAAGGCATTGATGGCCAAGCTAGGAGTCAAGCTCCTCTTCTCCACCGCTTACCACCCACAAACCAATGGCCAAACCGAGGTGGTGAATCGAAGCTTATCAACTCTCCTCCGCGCACTAATCAAGACAAACCTCAAAGGTTGGGAGGAATGCATCCCGCACGCCGAGTTCGCCTACAACCGTGCCTCGCACCGGGCAACCAAGCGAAGTCCGTTCGAGGTTGTCTATGGGTTCAACCCCAACACCGCCCTAGACATCCTCCCACTTCCTCTCCACGAGCGCATCGACATGGACTTCGACAAAAGTGCCGACTACATGAAGACACTACATGAGTCCACTCGAGCTACTCTAGAGGCGCACAACAAGCACCAAGCCGCCAAGATCAACAAGTTGAAGAAACCCATGATATTCGAAGAAGGAGATCTTGTGTGGCTACACCTCCGCAAGGACCGCTTTCCGGATGAAAGAAAATCAAAGCTTGCTCCTCGTGGTGGCGGACCTTTCAAAGTGCTCAAGCGCATCAATGACAACGCCTACAAGATTGACATTCCAACCTCCAAGTATTTGGTGCATGACACGTTCAACGTCGTCGACCTATCCCCTTTTCACGGATATCCAAGTGTTCAAGATGCTGACGAGTCGAGGACGACTCTTTCCGAAGGGGGAGGGGAGATGATGTAGCCCCACATGTGGACAACACCATGGCCAACACGCCAAATGGCCCAATGACAAGGTCAAGAGTCAAAGCACTCCATGAAAAGGTGACCTCGCTCCTCTCGATGTGTGATCTCGACCTCCCTTTGAATGGTTTGCTACTTCATGTCGGTACCTTGTGCATACTCAGGATCCACCCTGATGATGACCCACAATGGAGTCGAGAAGATGAACAAGAAGAGGTCCAAGATGATGGAGAAGGTGACCAAGAGAAGACCCTAAAGGATGGACAAGGAGAGGAAGAAGGAGGCGAAGAAAGGCAGGCCGGCCACCAGGCCGGCACCCCACCAGTGCCTGCCGGCCTCCCAGCCGGCCCAGGCCGGCCACCAGGCCGGTCGCCCACCAGATCCCGCCGGCCTCCCAGCCGGCCCAGGCCGGGCCCCAGGCCGGTCCTCTCCCCACCGCTGCCGGCCTCCCAGCCGGCCTAGGCCGGCCCTGGGGCCCGTCCCCCGCCAGCGCCTACCGGCCTCCTGGCCGGCCTGGGCCGGCCTCCAGGCCGGTTCCCCACCTGCGCCCGCTGGCCTGGGCTGGCCCCCAGGCCGGGCTCCCGTGTTTTTACCCCCTTTTTGTACTAGACTATAAATAGTACCCCCATTTCTTTTCCTAGGGTTAGACTAAGAATAGAACTTTAAGCTTTGCTCCTACCTTCCCTTTGTGGAATTCATGGCCACACTAGACTTGTCTAGGTGATGTACAAGGCCCCTCTTTGTGTACGGTCTCTCATAAGTATGATTCTACCTTCGGGTCTCTCGTGCTTGTGATTGTACCGTTCGCTCACCAATCTCTCCCGAAGATTCTACCTCGCGGTCTCTCTTCGGGATTCTATTGGTCCGGTTGATCCTACTGGTGAGGGAAAAGGAACTCCAAGGGTAAGTCCTTCTTGCGGTTGCGATCCGAGTCGGTCTCCCGTTTATCTTTGTGTTTTCCCCTTTTGGTTCTTCGCGTTCACCGCTTGCCACCCGTCTATCCGTGAAGATCGGGCCACGAGCTACACCATAACCAATGATTATTCATTTGTTCTGTGTCCTGCAAACCATCATGAAGATAGGATGCACTTTTTTCAGTGTCATTTTAGCCATGGTGATGTAGGGGGTTGGCCCGATCTTCACGGATTTGAGGGGGAAAAGTGGATGAACACGAAGAACACGATGAACACGGAGGGGAAACGGGGGGAAAAAGGGCAAATCGTGGGGATAACTCGCGAAGCCTACAAGGGAGAATCACCCGGCAACAAACCCCCAACGGAGCAGCCTCCGGATCCCAAAACCCAAGTCAACAACACGCTTAATGAAACCGATTTCTCTTACTGGCCGGTCCACCGATCCAATAGAATCACCGCAGTGAAAGATTGGTTTGCACTACTAGAGACACCTAAGTGAAAGAGTAGCTACAACAAGAGATTCATCATCCTCCTCGGAGGAACCCATCACGGGAAGGAGCAACGCTCAACTCTAGTTCATTCTTCTCTACCTCAAATGGAAAAGGGGGAAAGCTATTTATAGTTTAGTACAAAAAGGGGCTGAAAGGTGGGGGTCCGTCCTGGGGGCCGGCCTGGGCCAGCCTAGAGGCCGGCGGCGTCTGGAGGGGGCCCGGCCTGGTGGCCGGCCTGGAGTCCGGCGTCGTCTGGAGGGGTGCCGACCTGGGCCGGCTGGGAGGCTGGCCGGCTCTGGTTGGGTGCCGGCCTGGGGGCCGGCCGGCTCTGGTGGGGTGCCGGCCTGGGGGCCGGCCTAGCTATCTTCGCCTCCTTCTTCCTCTCCTTGTCCATGACGCTTCCTTCTCCTCATCCACGCGTATGCCTTAGTTGATTGGAGTCCATGGAGTTCCTTGCCACCCTTTGGAGTCCTTGGTGGCTTGTTGTACGTTGGAGTGCTTGACAAGGTGTTGTCATTGGGTTGGCCTACATCATCTCCCCCTCCTTCGAAAAGCGTCATCCACGACGCTAGCACGTCCTCATCAAGTGAAGGAGATAGATGTCTCGACGTTGAAGTGGAAGTCACCATGCCGCCATTGATACCTATACGCACCAAAGACCAAGCAAAATATGTGTGTGCATGATAGAGGAGCACATCATTGACGACATGTCCAAACGTGTTCATAACACCATTAGCACAACACAAATATATGGAATGGAATGCAAATGCAAGGTCAATGTGCAAACAACTCGTCCAAACATCCTCAAATGTGGGAACACAAAATCTCCAAGAAAATTTGAGAAGGCTAAGATAGCTATCTCATTTTGAACTATATGATGTTCATTGCATTGAAAGCATCAGAAAGAGAGGTTTGTGAACCACACAAGGTGAGAGAGGCTCTTATCATCGCCATCATGGGTGCAAACAAAGCAAAGAGAAGAGCAAGTGTTCATCAATTTTGTTGCAACACTAAGAAGACAACATCTAAAGGTCTCATGACAAGACATGCTCAAAATACCATTATGGTTGCAAAGAAGCCAACGGAAAGAGCAATTGTGCATCATACTTTTTGCAACACATAAATCATCTACAAGGAAGATCAAGGGAGCATTGATGAGGACATCCCTGCTATAGATGCAACCGCCACTACTACACCACCTACATTACAAGGACCTATGACTAGAGCTCATGCACATCAACTTAATCAACCGGTACTTTCGTTCTTACAAGCTAGTCCTAATATTCATGAGAATATGATGCTGCCTAAATCAAATGTGTTTGTCTTTCTTAGGAATGATGGACCAAGCATGGATGAGAGGGACAAGCTATGGAGCATGTACGTTGGAGGAGATGGCAGCAGGAGTGCAACCAACGGAGATGATGACGCTACCAATGGAGACTACCGTGATTTGAAGCCACCATAAAGATGTTTGAAGGCTTGGACGAATTTTAGAAGATACCAATTAATGAATTTCGTCCAAGGCTTTTCATAGGTGCTGCGCCACCTCGTTTTTGGGCCAGACCCATGTATTTTCGAGATACCTTTTAATAGGCAGTTTTAGAGTCCGTATCTAAGGAGGAAAGCCTTCCTAGGGTAGGATTCGGCCGCCACCCCTTGGCTGGACGAAATCCCACACCTCTCCTCCTTATATACCCCCGTTAGGTCATCCTTTAGACTCGGATTTTGTTTAGTTAAAAGTTAGCCAACTGCTGCAACTTCGTGTACTCGGTTTGTGTCCAACGACCAGATCAAGACCGCTTACGGAATCCCACCTTTTGCAATAAAGCTCATACTTCATCCGCAATATCGTGATTGCATCTTTGGTTCTTACTTGTTCCTCGATTGCAGGTAGAACTAGACCGATTGGTCAGGCTGATCGTGCTGCTGCAGGATCGGTAACTCCCGGAGATTGGTTTAGCGATTGCATTGGCGCTGCGTACTAGTACGTGGAAGTCGGATCGCCAAGGTCGAACTCCACCAGAATCGACGTATCTCTATCTCATCGAAAGATCGGACTACCTTAGCCATATCAAGTGGTATAAGATTTTAGGTTGATCGGTGAGATTTACAGTTTTACTAGTATAGATTGCATCTGTTTCTTCATACCTACAGTCCACGAAAAAAGCCAAAAAAATATTAGGGTTAGATCATTCCGTCCTAAGAACCTGTCCGGACCTGTTGCATAATCTTTTCAGTGTATTGCATTGTTGAATCTTCGTCTGCATCGTCGTGTCAAAGTGCTGGTCGTAGCGTCTACTTCCTTTAGAGTTTCGAGTTCGTGTCACATCTAGTCACCGCCGCCGCACCTTTTGCACGTCGCAGTTCAACTTCCGCCACCACCTGTCCGCCGCCACCATCCGCCACAACCTTCCGCCGCCAACACCGACCACCCCTACTCCATCGTACCCTCGCCCCCATACCCTCCTTCTTGCCGCCACACCCCTTGTTGCGCCGCCAGATCAATTAGGGTTAGGGTTTTGGGAGAGTACTTTTCCGCTTGTTTCCTTATCCACCAATTCTACGTAACGAGGTAGAGTTCAACTCGGTTAATCCTTGCTCGCGTCGCCCCACTCATCTATAAAAAAAAATCAAAAAACAAATTTCGCACGCTTTTCAGAGCAATTTCGAAAAAAAATTGAGCCTACCCTCATTTTTCAGTACGGGGATTCTTTTGAGACAGTTGTCATCATAGTGATATTTTTGCGACTTTTTCGCGTTTTCAGCGTGTCGCACGCTTCACAGAGCATACCATCTCACTTTCAGTGCATATTGTTGTGGGTATCTTACTCACGTACCTGTTACTTTTCTGTGATCTTCACTTATATCTTGCTGTTGAGAGCTGTTTTTGTGTGGCCTCATTGTGCCGCGCCGTGACTTCGTCGGTGCCCTCGGCTCGCGTCTCTAGTACGGTCTAGCCTAGGACCAGCACGGTACCGTCGTTGAGCGTTGTTTCAACTTGCATTCCTGTTTTGATTATTGCTATACCATATATAAAGCCGTCCTAAAGCTCCACAGATTTCTCCTACATGCTTTGTACCTCGCCTGGTGATCGCTTTGTCCAATCTTCGGAGTGCTGATCTTTGTGGTTGCCGTGACGCTCTCCTGCTTGGTAAGGAACTTGTAAGAGCTTTATATTTGCTTAACGGATTGCGTGTTTTCTACCACACCCTAGTAGTCGATAGGAACATATATTTGTATTTGTTTCTTGTTTTCTACTAATCATGTCAGGGGACGAGAAGATTGAAATGACCAACAAGGAGCTGCAGGAGCACTTTGAGAAGATGGTTATGGACCATGCTTTGGACACCGAGGACCGGATCCGTGGTGCTATGGACAAGATCGATGGCTTGGAGGTTGCTTTCAATGCGAAGTTCGACGACGTCAACACCACCTTGGCTGAATTGTTCGGCAAGTTTGATCGCTTGTTGGGACAGTTGCAACCACCCCGCATACCGCCTCCCGTGGTGCAAGGCGCCGCAGTTCCACGGGCAGGTCGTGTACCTCTCCAGGACCCTCAAGCTTCGGAAGCATCTGCTGCTGGCCATGTCGTCAATCCCGTCGAGCATGGTGACGGATACGCAGCGGACGCCGAATATCCACCGGGTCGTCCACATGTACATCCACGCAACCTTGCACACCGGCAGCAAGCGCAGGTACGTGAAGACGACCATGTTGCTAAACTGAAATTAGTTATTCCACCTTTTGAGGGTCGCTATAATCCTGATGCTTATCTTACATGGGAACTAGAAGTAGAACAACGTTTTGCATGTTTACAGTATCCCGAGGATAGACGTGTTTGTGCCGCCACTTGTGAATTTACTGGCTTTGCTTCTGTTTGGTGGTCTGAACATTGTCGTCTTCATCATGATAATATTCCTACTACTTGGGCTGCTTTAAAAGATGCTATGCGTACTCGTTTTGTACCTCCTTATTATCAGCGTGAAATGTTACAAAAACTCACCCGTTTACAACAAGGTAAAAAATCTGTAGAAGAGTATTATCAAGAATTGCAAACAGGTTTGATTCGTTGTGGTATTATTGAGGATAATGAAGCTATGTTTGCACGCTTTTTGGGTGGGTTGAATAGGGAGATTCAAACAATACTTGAATATAAGGAGTACAATACTATCACCCGTTTATTTCATCTTGCTTGCAAAGCTGAACGTGAAGTGCAGGATCGTCAACCGCGGACAAGGCCTAATTTTTCTACAGGTCGTACGTCTTCATGGACGCCACGCCAACCGGAGGCTAGCTCCCGTGGTTCTGCACCTCCTCCTTCGACCAACAAGTCTAGCATGCCACCTTCACGCACACTGGCACCGAGTCCTCCATCAACATCTAATGGGCCAGCTCGGAGTTCGGTGTCCACGGGAAGAACAAGGGATGTGCAATGCCGCCGTTGTTGGGGATATGGTCACATCGAGAGAGAGTGCAAGACACAGCGTGTGATGATCGTGCGTGAAGATGGAGAGTATGATTCTGCAAGTGATTATGATGAAGAGACTCTCGCGCTTATTTCTACACAACAAGAAGATAATGAAGATTCTGAGCAGGACATAGAGGTCATGGGCGCTGAGGATGCTGATAATTATAGGAGCTTGGTTGCACATCGCGCTTTGAGTGTGCAGCTTAGTCAAGAACAGAATCAGCGCCACAACTTGTTTCACACACGCGGTGTTGTGAAGGACCGTGCTATTCGAATCATCATTGATGGTGGAAGCTGCAATAATTTAGCAAGCATTGAGATGGTGGAAAAGCTTTCTCTCCCTACACGGCAGCACCCCCACCCATACCATATTCAATGGTTCGACATCACAGGTAGACTAAAGGTAACACGAACTACACGTATGCATTTTAATATTGGGACATATTCTGATTTTGTTGATTGTGATGTTGTGCCCATGCAAGCTTGTTCATTGTTACTTGGTAGACCATGGCAATATGATAAAGAATCTGTGCATAATGGTAGAACTAATCATTACACTCTTATGCATGATGGAAAGAAAATTGGTCTTAAACCTATGACTCCTGAAAATATTTTGAAAGTTGATCTTGCTAGAGCTAGTAGAGCAAAAAATTAGGAGAAACAAAAGAGTGAAAACCAGATTGTTGCTAATGAAGTGATGCCACATAAGAATACTACTAAATCTGGTTCCAAATTACCTAATGAAATTCGTTTGAAGCATCCAACTTTACTTGCTACCAAATCTGATATTTCTGACTTGGATGTGAATACTTCTGTTTGTTATGCAATCATATGCAAAGAGTTCCTGTTTTCTTTCGAGGATATGCCTTCCTCTTTGCCACCCGCTGTTGCTAACATTTTGCAGGAGTATGCGGACGTTTTTCCCAAGGAGATGCCACCGGGGCTGCCACCTATTCGAGGAATAGAGCACCAAATTGATCTCATACCGGGTGCTTTGCTTCCAAACCGTGCAGCCTACCGTACCAACCCTGAGGAGACGAAAGAGATTGAACGACAAATTCAAGAACTACTCGACAAAGGTTATGTTCGTGAGTCTCTTAGTCCATGTGCTGTTCCTATTCTTTTGGTACCAAAGAAAGATGGTTCTTCTCGCATGTGTACTGATTGTAGGGCTATTAATAATATCACAATTCGTTATAGACACCCTATACCACATTTGGATGATATGCTTGATGAATTGAGTGGCTCTACCATGTTCTCTAAAGTTGATTTGCGTAGTGGTTACCACCAAATTCGTATGAAATTAGGAGATGAATGGAAAACAGCATTCAAAACAAAATTTGGTCTCTATGAGTGGTTAGTGATGCCTTTTGGTTTAACTAATGCTCCTAGTACTTTCATGAGATTAATGCATGAAGTTTTGCGTGCTTTCATTGGACGTTTTGTGGTGGTCTACTTTGATGATATATTGATTTACAGCAAATCTTTAGAGGATCATGTGGCTCATTTGCGTGCTGTTTTTGATGCTTTGTGTGCTGCACGTTTATTTGGTAACCTTGAGAAGTGCACCTTTTGCACCGATCGAGTTGTGTTTCTTGGCTATGTTGTTACCGCGCAGGGCATTGAAGTGGATCCCGCAAAGATTGAGGCGATTTCGAGTTGGCCGACTCCGCTAACGGTCACCCAAGTGAGGAGTTTCCTTGGCCTCGCTGGGTTCTACAGGCGTTTTGTCAAAGACTTTGGGTCTATTGCAGCGCCGCTGAATGAGCTTACAAAGAAGGACGTGCCCTTTGTTTGGGGCAATGCACAACAGGAGGCTTTCATGCTATTGAAAGATAAGTTAACACATGCTCCTTTGCTCTAACTTCCTGATTTTAATAAGACTTTTGAGCTTGAATGTGATGCTAGTGGAATTGGGTTGGGAGGTGTGTTATTACAAGATGGAAAACCTGTTGCATATTTTAGTGAAAAATTGAGTGGGCCTAGTCTGAACTATTCAACTTATGATAAGGAATTATATGCTCTTGTTCGGACTTTAGAAACTTGGCAACATTATTTATGGCCTAAAGAATTTGTTATACATTCTGATCATGAATCTTTAAAGCATATTCGTAGTCAAGCAAAACTGAACCGTCGTCATGCTAAGTGGGTTGAATTTATTGAGTCTTTTCCTTATGTCATTAAACACAAAAAGGGTAAAGACAATGTTATTGCTGATGCTTTATCACGACGCTATACTATGTTGTCTCAGCTTGACTTCAAAATTTTTGGATTGGAAACCATTAAAGAACAATATATACATGATGTTGATTTCAAAGATGTGTTGCAGAATTGTAAAGAAGGGAGAACTTGGAACAAATTCGTCCTCAATGATGGATTTGTGTTCCGCGCTAACAAACTTTGCATTCCAGATAGTTCCGTTCGTCTTTTGTTGTTGCAGGAAGCACATGGAGGAGGATTGATGGGTCATTTTGGTGTGAAGAAGACGGAGGACGTCCTTGCTGCACACTTCTTTTGGCCACGGATGCGTCAGGACGTTGAGAGATTTGTTGGCCGCTGCACAACATGTCAAAAAGCTAAGTCACGTCTTAATCCACATGGTTTATATATGCCTCTTCCTGTCCCTAGTGTGCCTTGGGAGGATATTTCTATGGACTTTGTTTTGGGATTGCCTCGCACACAGAAGGGGAGGGATAGTATTTTTGTTGTTGTGGATAGATTTTCGAAAATGGCACACTTTATTCCCTGTCACAAAACTGATGATGCCACACATGTTGCTGATTTATTCTTTCGTGAAATTGTTCGTTTGCATGGTGTGCCAAATACTATAGTTTCAGATCGTGACACTAAATTTCTTAGCCATTTTTGGAGATGCTTATGGGCAAAGTTGGGAACTAAGTTGCTATTTAGTACTACATGTCATCCCCAAACTGATGGGCAAACTGAAGTGGTTAATAGAACTTTGTCTACTATGTTAAGGGCTGTTTTAAAACAGAATTTAAAAAAGTGGGAAGAATGCTTGCCTCATATCGAATTTGCTTATAATCGTTCCATGCATTCTACTACTAAAATGTGTCCTTTTGAGGTTGTGTATGGTTTTGTTCCTCGTGCACCTATTGATTTATTGCCTCTTCCATCATCGGTGCCAAATGATCTAGATGCTACACAACGTGCTGATTTGGTGTTAAAGTTGCATGCCACTGTTAAAGAAAATATTGAACGCATGAATGCAAAATATAAAATGTATGGGGATAAGGGGAGAAAGAAAATTGTATTTGAACCTGGAGATCTTGTTTGGTTACATTTGCGCAAAGATCGTTTTCCTGATTTGCGCAAGTCCAAGTTAATGCCACGAGCTGATGGTCCTTTTAAGGTGTTAGAGAAAATAAATGATAATGCATATACAATTGAGTTGCCTGCAGATTTTGGGGTTAGTCCCTGATATGGGCACGACGGGGGAGGTGCAGCCCAATTTCAGGACTCCACCAAGTTAGATGTATTCGTCGTGTGTTGCTATTTTAAATAATTAGAGTTTTTAATAATTATGAGTTTGGGCTTGGTTTGGGCCTGTCCAACCAAGTCAACGTTGGGCCCATTAGTGGGGCGGTACTGTAGCGTGGTACTGTAGCGCGGTACTGTAGCACCCCTCATATAAGGAGCTGCTAGGCATCGTTTTAGGGTTAGCTTGAGTTTAGATTAAAAACAGTCCATAGACTTTGAGCTCGTTGGTGAAGCATCCCTCCGGGGACGGCGATGCCGTTTATCAGTTTGTAATAAAGATTGCTGCGAGGGTGCTTGTGTTCATCAAGTGTTATCGTGCTCAGGCTAGAGGCGTGGTGATCTTCATCACGTTGCTCGCTGGATTTATTCCCCACCTTCAGGTGACGTTCATCGACGTTGTTGGAAGGATTTATCTATCCGGTTTACTCGCTGTGAAAGATCGGGACAACAATCATAGGATCAATCCCCTTGATCCTTATCATGTGGTATCAGTTTTATGGGTTGCTCACAGCGAGTTCTTGTGAATTGATCTGCAGATCTCTTGATTAGTTGATCTGTTGGAGGTTTTGTTGTTGCCGAGATTGGTCGGATATTCCCGTGTTATTGGAGATCGATTTGCCGCAAGATCGATTTGCAAGAAGGCCAGTTTCCAGCAGACGAGGCGGTCAGATCGATTGCAAATTTGGAGGAGATGGTCCCACATTTAACATTGCAGATTTGAAGCCAAATTTGGGAGAGAATGATGAGATGGCGTCGAGGACGACTTCAATTCAAGAAGGGGAGGATGATGAGGACATCCCTGCTATAGATGCAACCGCCACTACTACACCACCCTACATTACAAGGACCTATGACTAGAGCTCGTGCACGTCAACTTAATCAACAGGTACTTTCGTTCTTACAAGCTAGTCCTAATATTCATGAGAATATGATGCTGCCTAAATCAAATGTGTTTGTCTTTCTTAGGAATGATGGACCAAGCATGGATGAGAGGGACAAGCTATGGAGCATGTACGTTGGAGCAGATGGCAGCAGGAGTGCAACCAACGGAGATGATGACGCTACCAATGGAGACTACCGTGATTTGAAGCCACCATAAAGATGCTTGAAGGCTTGGACGAATTTTAGAAGATATCAATTAATGAATTTCGTCCAAGGCTTTTCATAGGTGCTGCGCCACCCTCGTTTTTGGGCCAGGCCCATGTATTTTCGAGATACCTTTTAATAGGCAGTTTTAGAGTCCGTATCTAAGGAGGAAAGCCTTCCTAGGGTAGGATTCGGCCGCCACCCCATGGCTGGACGAAATCCCACACCTCTCCTCCTTATATACCCCCGTTAGGTCATCCTTTAGACTCGGATTTTGTTTAGTTAAAAGTTAGCCAACTGCTGCAACTTCGTGTACTCGGTTTGTGTCCAACGACCAGATCAAGACCGCTTACGGAATCCCACCTTTTGCAATAAAGCTCATACTTCATCCGCAATATCGTGATTGCATCTTTGGTTCTTACTTGTTCCTCGATCGCAGGTAGAACTAGACCGATTGGTCAGGCTGATCGTGCTGCTGCAGGATCGGTAACTCCCGGAGATTGGTTTAGCGATTGCATTGGCGCTGCGTACTACTACGTGGAAGTCGGATCGCCAAGGTCGAACTCCACCAGAATCGACGTATCTCTATCTAATCGAAAGATCGGACTACCTTAGCCATATCAAGCATGAATGTCACAAAGGAAAACCAAAGCACTCACATGTTTGCACGCGAACCAAAGGAAAGAGCAATTGTTCAATTTGTTCGATGCAAAACATGGAAAAGGAAATAGAGGTTGGTCGGAGCCACAACTCTCATGGAAAATGCTCTCAAGAGCTCTTTTTGTCAACTCATGCTTAATTGAGGTTGACATTATGAAGCGAGAGCCATTACACACGAAATTCCATAAAAATAAATTGTGTGCATGGTACATGAATGCATCATCCATTATGACGCATCTATCCATTTGCACATCACCAAACACACCAATATCAAAAGGAATGTATGACATATGTGAGTGGTCAATATGCAAAAGGAAGGGTAAATTCTCAACATGGCAAAAGGAAGAATCTCCAAATTTTGAGAAAGCTATGGGGGCATTCTCATAAGACATCATATCAACATTATTGCAAACCAAGCATTGGAAAGAGAAATTGTTCAACTTCTTGGATGCAACAATGGGAGAAAATCCGAAAGTTTCATGACAAGGCATGTTTATGGGAAGATCATCACAAATAGATAATTCCGCATGATCAACATTGGTTTGAAACAAGGTATCACATGGGAATATGAACGAAGCATATGTGACATCAAAAGGATCATCCATAGCATGCAAGCAATCACAAGTCATCATGTCCACTAGTGGGATCATGGCATCATCAACACCTATATTCGTACCTTTGTAGTCTCGCTCATGTGAAGTAGGTGTTGTGGTAGAAGTAGCGGCGTCCATGTAGCCGACTTGTTCATCATGTAGACATGGGGTGGCATCGTCTTCATCCTCCTTGTACATCTTCTCCATCATAGGCACCATCATGTCGAGGCTTGGCGACTCATCATCAATGGAACCTAGTAGAACATGAGAGAACACACTAGAGGTAGAGGGTAAGTTGTTAGAAATCGAAATGGCCTCACTTGACCTATCAACTACCTCTCCCAACTCAAGTGGTGTATCACTCATTCCCTCAAAGTGGAAGCACTCAAACTCGCATATGGTGGAGGCACTCAACTCACTTGCACTCTCACTCAAGTGGGCTAGGTGGCTCTCATTCTCACATGGGATTGGTGCCATATCATCCTTCGAGCACATAGGGATAGGCTCGGTAGACTCAACTCCATTCGCCGCCTTGGTTGAAGGGACACTCCCATGCTCAACCTCTTCACTTGGCTCGCCGTCACAAGTGGTAGCCTCTTCAATGCTCGCCTCCATGGTCGAAGGGAAAATCCCATGCTCGACCGTCTTCTCGCCATCTTCATGGTCACCATGTTGTAGTGGTGTGGACAATAAGCTCGGTGAAGAGTCATGTGAGGGCTTGAAGAACTTGGATAAGCCGGCGATGAAGTCCTCACGGATGGTCTTGAGCTCGGCTTACTCGATCTCGAAGTTAGCATTGTCGGCGTCGAGCTTGGTCTTCAACTTGTCGAGGTCGGCTTTGAGTTTGAGAAGCATGCCCCGGTCCTTCTTGGAGTGTGATCTACTCTTGGACGCCCTTTTGGTTATGGCACGCGGAAGAGACTCCTCATGATGTGTACTTGCCACCATTTTGTATGTAGATGTAGACGCGTGATGGCGTGGCCTTGAGTAGCTTGAGTCCTCATAGTGGCGTCGATGATGATCATGAGTAGACGTACGCCGATGAAGATCCTTGGTGTTCCTTGACGAAGACTCATGTGCATAGGCACTTTGTGTTGGCTGCCGTCTCGAGGGTGAGGTAGCTTGACGTCGAGGAGGAGGGCGTGTCTCCTTGTCCTCTAGGCGAAGATGCCTTGAGCTCCGTCTTCTTGAGCTTGTAGGTGCTTGACGGCGGTGGCGCTCTTGAGTTCGTGGCCTTGAGGATCGTCTTGGTGGGGGCTCATCGTCGGTGTCGTCATCCACATGATGTGTAGCGCCTCGTTGGAGATCCTTGACGTGCCTTGAAGAGTGGTAGGTCATGTAGGGTTCCGCCACATCAATGGAGTTGTAGTCGTGGTAGTGTCCACCATGTCGTTGATGCTTGAAGGCTCGAAGTCGGTGTAGCACTCCATGTCGTGGACGGTTGCGGCATCATAGTCGTAGTAGTGGTGGTGCTCCGCCATGTAGTCCATGCTCGAGGAGGTGTTGGCGATGTTGAGGTCCACCATATCATCCATGCTTGGGGCGCCGTAGTCGTTGTCGCTCATGATGTCATCCATGCTTGGCGCGTCGTAGTCGTTGTCGCTCATCATGTTCTCATCATCATGGCCTCCATAGGATGCTCCGCTCTCACTAGACATGGTCAATCACAAGACAAGTGTATATATATGTGGAGTGGAAGGAACTAAGAAACCAACCTCACCTAGTAGATAGTATTGGAACTAGTGGACCATGCCAAGAGAAACCGATACACAAGAATGTGGGTGACTTGAATTTCAAAGATCCAAACGCAACTCCAAAACACACACGGCTTATGAGTGGATAGGTATGAATTGTGGAAAGCAAATGGAACAACCGGAAACCAAGATATTGTAAAGGCAAGTAGAGAACCACGATGACCACAAAGCAAATACAAGTCGATCTCAAAGGATATGAGTGAAGCACATAGAAACACACGCTTTGAAAAGTGGGACTTGTGCAACCAAAATGAGCTAGTGATGGACCTAGCGAAGAATAAAGCTCAAGTTACACAAGTGCAAGAGAAACCAACTCGATTGCAAATTATTGGTGGGCTACAAGATTTGCACAAAGATACCACACCTATGAATTTTTCATCGAGCTTGCGCGACCTACAAGAGATATGGCATTGAGGCTCTTTCTTTTTTTTTCTATTTCTCTTTTGGCCTCTTATTCACTTTTCTATTTTGCCTCTGATGTAGCCCCACATGTGGACAACACCATGGACACCACGCCGAGTGGCCCAATGACACGATCAAGAGTCAAGGCTCTTCATGAAAAGGTGACCTCGCTCCTCTCGGTGTGTGATCTCGACCTCCCTTTGAATGGTTTGCTACTTCATGCCGGTACCTTGTGCATACTCAGGATCCACCCGGATGATGGCCCACAATGGAGTCGAGAAGAGGTCCAAGATGATGGAGAAGGTGACCAAGAGAAGACCCCAAAGGATGGACAACGAGAAGAAGAAGGAGGCGAAGACAGGCAGACCGGCCTCCAGCCGGCACCCCTCCAGTGCTGACCGGCCTCCCAGCCGGCCTAGGCCGGACCCCAGGTCGGCCACCCTGCCGAGACCACCGGCCTCCCAGCCGGCCCAGGCCGGTCTCTAGGCCGGCCACCCACCAGAGGCCACCGGCCTCCCAGCCGGCCTAGGCCGGCCCCCAGGCCGGAGCCCCACCTGTGCCAGCCGCAGCCTCCTGCTCCTGCCGGCCTCCCGGCCACCCGACTGCACCCGCCGGCCTCCAGGCCGGCCCAGGCCGGCCCCCAGGCCGGTTCCCCACCTTCCTGCCCTGTTTTGTACTAAGACTATAAATAGCTTTCCCCTTTCCCCATTCTAGGGTTAGACTGAATTTGAGACTTGTGTGAGCTATGCTCCTCCTCCCTCGTAGCTAGGGTTCCTCGTTGAGGATGGATCTTGTTGTTTCTACTCTTTCACTGAGGTGTCTCTAGTAGTGCAAACCAATCTTTCACTGCGGTGATTCTATTGGATCGGTGGACCGGCCGGTAAGAGCAATCGGTTTCAACAAGAGTAAGTTTGGCTTTGATTCTTCGATCCAAAGGCTGCCTTTTTGAGGGTTTGTTGTTGGGTGGAGTTCTCAGCAGGATTTGCTAGTTATCCTTGTGTTTTGCTCACGAATCTCCCTCGCTACCCCTCCGTGTTCTTCGTGTTCATCCCCTTTTCCCCTCGAATCCGTGAAGATCGGGCCTAGCCCTACATCATTTGGTATCAAGAGCAAGGGTTTCCACGGATTTGGATCATGTTTCCACCTTTTATTAGCCTTTTTCCCACCAAAATTTTTCTTTCCCATACCAATTTCGAAAATTCAAAAAAAAATTATAGCCCATATGGATTTCGTTCGATCTTTCGATTTGGTGAGCGATTTGTGGTTTTGATCCACGGAACTCGTGCTTAAGACCTTTCCCCACTTTCCGTTGGTGTTCCGGAGGCCTTTTCCGCTCCAAGCTTGGCGTGCCGCGCAATTCATCGCCGGCGGTACTACCGTCCGAACAGCCGGTACTACCGCCCGCAATCGGTCCTACCGCCCGTTCGGCCGGTGCTACCGCCGCACGACTATTCACCGACTTCATCTTCGTGTCGCTTCATCGCTACCTCGACGGCATCAAAGGTATAGCTTCCGACACATCTCTTTCCATTTCGCGAAACTTTTTCCTAGGAGCTAGCTCTTCATAGTGTGAGCATTGCACTAGTGTGACACCAAGTGACCATATCATCATCTTGTGAGCATCTAGTTGTAGCGGACTCGGCTAGGGAAAAAGCATAAAAAAGAGAGAAAAGCCGAGCCGTGATCCTAGTCATCCTCAAGCTCCAATAACCAATAGAGAAATGGGTACACTTGTGCAAATCGGGTGCTCCTTCCCATACACTTGGCGAAAACCACGTTTCACAAGCGGAACCACAATGTGGAAATCATTACAAGAACAAGTACGACACAAAAGGTTAAATAAACATAGTTTCAAATACTTTTATTACATCACAGGGGATCATACGTCCTGAATACAGCGGAAGCATAACACTCGTCTGAGTACAGACTACATCAAAGGCCAGAGGCCGGAAAATAAAGGAGGTGAACCCGCCCACGGTGTCTCGGACTGCCGCCTAGGATCTCGATCTACTCGTCGTAGTCAGCGTCGAACTCTACGAAGTAGCCTCCATCTGGATCGTCGAACTCTGTTGTCGCTCCTGCATCGGTGAAAAAAATACGGGCACCGGACACCCGATGGTATGAGTACGGGGATACTCAGCAAGTCTTACGCACAAGGGTAAACGAAAGAACGGTGCACATGCAATTTGGTAGAAGGATGGCTGTATGGTGGACTTGCAGCAGCAGCACCTAACATCTACAGAAGACACGCTACAACTTGCGTCTAATTAGAATAAGGAAAGAGAGCGCTTGCGCTACTGGGCTAAACTACTCACCAATCAATACCCGTCCTGAGACAACTCCATCGTATCATATACCCACGAGGAAGAAGTCCGGACACTCACACGTTGATCAAATTTTAGCAGGTTTATTATTCGAATATGGCTATTTACTAGTCAATTTAGCTATTCATGATATAAGGTGATGTCTATGATCTTTTTAGCCAGCACATTACCCAAGTCGTCCATAACCGCGGACTCGGCTTTTCGAAAAGATTTAACCCTGCAGGGGTGCCCAAATGTAACCATACACGTTCGATCAACCACACGCCACAGAGGCAAAAGGTATCTCAACACGACCTTCCCCTTCACTACTACATTGGATAGAGAGCCACCTATCTGAGACTGATCCACGTGGGGAGCCCGGCCGAAACTCCTTTGAGGGCCCAAACGTTGCGTGAACGGCTTCGGGAGGATAACACTCATACGATTGCTCCTCCGTCCACATGCGGTTAACGCACGGTCCGCAATCCTATATGCAGTTTTAGTTCATCTTTATTATTATTATGCTCCAAATGGTAAACACCTGAACTAGTTTGTGGCTCCCTAACCAATATAGCAGATCCGGTACTGAGTTGCGGGGGGTTCCATAAGTCTTCCCACGTGTGGGTGGGCGCTCATTCTTGGATAAGCGGAAAAGAACGGTTTTTCCTAGGCGACACTAGCAGAACAAATCACCATAGTTGGCCTTCCACCGGTGCCTTATCTTTAATATAATAAAGTGATTCCCATATAGCAAATCTTCAATTATTAAGATATACCAGCTAAACATGTGATAGACCACAATCAACTCCTAAGCATGCTAGTAGACAGTAACTGGAATCAAGCATAGGATATAGGCAGGCATATCAGGAATAACTGGACTTCTATCAGGCTATGCAATTCTAATAGGAATCGTAAGACACAACAGAACGGAAGTCCTAAAGCATGCAAGACAGGAATAGGCATCACATGAGAAAGTTGGGGAGGGGCTGCTTGCCTGTTGGCTCAGTAGCCTGGTACTGGGCAAGATCCTCGGAGGTGTCGGGGTACTCAGCAACGTCGTCGTCTACGGTAACCCCAAAACATAACAAAGGCATAATCAATACAAATGCATTCAATCAAGCATGATGACATGACAAAATTAATTATGCAGCAATTTAAGTGCTAGACATTTTATTAGGCAAGTTAAATTAGGGTTTAGCAATTTATTAATTAATTAAGGCAATTAGGCATTTTAATTAGTTCAATTAATGGATTTTCCATTTAGCCCGAAAGTTAAATTGCTCATTAAATGCATGAAAAATTATATTTAAACAGATTACATTTTTAGCTTTAATTTGATATAAAATTCTTAATTTTTGGACAAGTAGATCAAAAGTTATGAATTTTGCAAGTTTAATTAATTAGCAAAAGATTTATTTAATTTTTGCCATTTAAATTAATTCCAAAAATTAAACAAAAACTATATTTGGACAGATTACAACTTTCTAAGTTGAAAACATATTTTTATTGCAATTTTGACAAAATAAACAGTTGTTAATTAATTATTACAAAAACAGGACAGATTTATATATAGGCAGGGACTAGTTTGCAAAGATTTTCAAAAACAGGGGCTATTTGCAAAGGGCTCAGATCTGGATCTGGGATTTGTTTTTTTTTTGTGCACCGGAGCTTGATCTACACAGAGACTATGACAGAGGGGACCCGGGGCCACTTGTCAGGTCGGAAAAATAAAAGAAAAAGGTTTGGCATATTCGGCCAAGGTGGGGATCGAACTCGGGAGTGCTACGGCGTGCACAGGGACAAGGACCAGTTGGGCTGGCTTCGGTTTGTGATAGAGATGGGGATCGGTTGTATAAGAGATGGATCGGCCGGTTAACTGAAACTGTAACCAAAACTGAACCAAGGTTCAGACTTGGACACCGACGGCGATGTGCACGCGGCCGGCGACGACCATCCAGTGGCGGTGATCTACGTGCTCGTGCGCGTGAGGTACAAGTGTGTGGTGCACGTGCTCGTGCAGGAGCAACAGGAGCGGCACTAGCTCGTGGACGTTTGCGTGCTGAACATGGCGACGGCCTCCTATGGCTCCGCTCGAAGGCGGGCTCCAGAGCAAAGGGGGACGGAGAAGGGATGCCAGGCGGCGGTGATGCTCACCCTAGGGCAGATCGGCGACGAAGGAAAGGTCGACGGCGACGTGGTGCAGGGGTAGACGATGCCGTGCTCGGGAAGAAGACGAAGACGACGTCGGGGAAGAAGAGGACGCCGGCCTTGTGTCTACTCCTCGGAATCCCGCTCCTGCGCGTGGTCGTCGACGACGCAGGCGTGCTCCTCCTCTGCTGCTAGTCTGGCGCGTCCTCCATGGCGACGAAGCTTCTTCTCCGGCTGGTTTTTGTGGAGGTGGTGCTCGGGAAGGTGATGGAACGGAGGGGGAAAGGAGAGAAGAAGAGGAGTGGCGGCGGAGAGGAAAAAGGGAGGCGATGGCGTGCTAGGGTTGGGGGGAAAGAGGCTCCCCTGCTTGTCGTTTTATAGGGGAGGCCGGAGCCGGTGGAGGCGTGGTGGCGGAAGTGGCGTGAGCTTCTTTGGCGTTGGCGACGTACTGGGGCGAGGGGTGCGTGAGGAGCAGATAAAGGAGAAAGGCCGCTTGGGCTGGGCTGCAGCTGGGCCTCGCGGGGAAGAAAAGAAGAGAGGGGAAGGTGAGGAAAGAGAGCTGGGCTTCGGTCCAGCTCCTGTTTTTTTTTTCCAGATTGAGAAAATCCCTTTTAACAGAATTGAGAAGAGGAGTAAAATAGATAAAACAAACAATAAAATTTTAGGGTTTGATTTTTCCCCAACATAAAATGTTGGTTATATTGCAAAACCAGAATAACATTTTAATTGTTTGTCCAAAATAGCTTTTTGGTTGTTAGAAAATTTTGTTTTGCAATTTTGGAAAATAGTATTGCATGGGATAACATATGACAAAGAAATTCATTTTTATTTGTTTTCCTTTATTTTTGCAAAACCACAATGCAACCACTAGGATGATGTCATGATGATGCAATAATTGAAAACAAACATGGAAAGGATAGAGGGGATTACTTTTGGGATGTTACAACTCGCCCCCCCTCGAAGGAATCGCGCCCCGAGATTCCTAAGAAGTGAAAAGGTCGGGATACTCGGATCGAAGGTGATCTTCGCGTTCCCATGTTGCCTCTTTGTTGGAGTGGTGAGACCATTGCACCTTGAGAAACTTGACGGACTTGTTGCGGGTGCGACGTTCAGCCTCGTCAAGGATACAAACAGGATGCTCATGATAGGTGAGGTCTTCTTGAAGATCGATCATCTCGTGATCAACTGCACGGCCTGGATCTTTGAAGCACTTCTTGAGTTGGGACACGTGAAAGACATCGTGTACCTTGGAGAGCTTTTCCGGAAGTTCCAACCGGTAGGCCAATTCTCCACGTCTGGAAAGAACTGGAAAAGGACCAATGTATCTCGGAGCTAACTTGCCTTTGATACCAAAGCGGTGAGTGCCTCTCAGGGGAGTGACACGAAGGTAAGCGAGATCACCAGGAGCATAGACCATATCTCTGTGCTTGCTGTCATAGTAGCTTTTCTGCCGTGTCTGAGCAATTTTCAAGTTCTCTCGAATGATGTGAACTTTTTCTTCTGCCTCTTGAATGATGTCAGGACCAAAGAGTTGACGTTCTCCAGTTTCAGACCAGTTGAGAGGAGTGCGGCACTTGCGACCATAGAGAACTTCAAAGGGGGCCATGCCCAAACTTGCTTGGTAGCTGTTGTTGTAGGAGAACTCAGCATACGGGAGGCAATCTTCCCATTTCATGCCGAAGGAGATAACACAGGCTCTAAGCATATCCTCAAGGATTTGATTGACTCTTTCCACTTGACCACTAGTCTGTGGGTGATAAGCTGTGCTGAACAGGAGTTTTGTGCCCATTGCTTACTGAAAGCTTTTTCAGAACCTTGAGGTGAAAAGACTTCCACGATCAGAACTGATTTCCAACGGAACACCGTGAAGAGGAACGATCTTTGTGGCGTAAAGCTCTGCCAACTGGACTGCTGAGATCGATTCCTTGACCGGAAAGAAGTGAGCGACCTTTGAGAGACGGTCGATGACAACGAAGATTGCATCATTGCCTTTCTTGGACTTAGGAAAACCTGTGATGAAGTCCATTTCAATTTTGTCCCATTTCCACTCAGGAATTTTCAACGGTTGCAACAATCCTGGTGGTCTTTGATGTTCTGCCTTGACTCTGCGACAGACATCACATTCTGAGACATAGCGAGCAATTTGACGCTTCATTCTGGTCCACCAATAGACTTGCCTGAGATCTTGATACATTTTGGTGCTTCCCGGATGGATAGAGAGAGGAGTGTCATGAGCTTCTTTGAGGATTAGCTCTCTTAAGGTTTCGAGTTTGGGAACCACAATGCGTCCTTCAAACCGCACTGTTCCATTGTTGTCAAGAGAGAAGCACTTATACTTTGCCGTGCCAAGGAGAACATTCTCCTTTATTTTCTTGACAGAAGGATCACGAAGCTGGGCTTCTCGGATTTTATCCTCAAGAGTGGGAGTGACTGAGAGACTTGCAAGGTAACCTTGAGAGACGTGGTTTTCGCTAGTTGTCCTTCGAGAGGTGGTGCGGCACGAGGATAGTCTTCGTTAGGTCCAACTTGCTCTTTTCCATAGTCTCACCATCCACGTTTGTCTCCACGTGTGAGTCTCCTTTGTTTCTCGGATTGTGTGGTTAGTCTCTTTTGTTTCTTGATCTTTGTGGTTATCCTCCACTTATTGCAATAGCCTTTTCGTTGGTTTCGTTTCGATTTCTTGCCACTTTACCATACCTAAGCTCCTCATAAGTGCGTGTGTGTCGCTTTTGGATCACTAATCAACCAACTCTTACTCTTGTGACAACCTTGTCTCGGAAGGCAAGGCCACTTATCCAATACTATCATCCAAAGGTAAGAGCGGTTATTAGCCACCAAATTTTCCACATATCACTTGTGTTGTCTTATCATGGCTAGGGAAGAACAAGACGCCGCCTTCGGTAAGCAAGAGGAGGCCCTTCGGAGGTACATCGACGACAACTTACATCGCTATGAGGAGCGCCATCAAGCCGCTCAACGTGAAAATAATGAGCGCTTCGCTCAAATCCAAGATTCCATGAGCAAGCTCCTCGATCGAGATCATAGTCGCTCTTCAAGGTCAAGTTTGCGAAGCTCTCGCCACTCCACCGCAAGAAGCCACGCACGGAGTGAGAATGATCAAGGACATCGTCATCGCCAAGAGCGCCATCGCCAAGAGATACCTCATCAACAAGCGAACTTGGACCCTCACCAACACCAAGACCAACATCGTCAAGAAGCACCTCACCCTCAAGCAAACGTAGACCATCAACAACATCAAGATCGTCATCGACAAGAGATACCAATTCCAAATGCTAACTTGGATCCCCAACATCGCCATGAGGATAATCGACATCATCGTCATGACCTACCTCCACATCGAGCCCGCCGAGTGCCATTGGCCGACAATCATGTTGATCTTGAAGACAATGAGGATTATGTTCCACGCCACCATCCAAGGTATCATCACCGAGACCGCCATCGCCACCATGATGATGATGATGAGGATGATCACAAAAACTGTTTCAACCCTCCCAAGCTCGTCATTCCTAAGTTCCATGGCACCAACAACCCGGAGGACTACATTGCTTGGGAATCCAAGGTCTCCAAACTATTTCGAGTCTACAAGGTGCCGCAAGACAAACGAGTTGACCTCGCATCCCTCGAGTTCGAAGGCTATGCGCAACTATGGTGGGAACAACTCCAAGCCTCCTTTGAAGACCCAATCGACACATGGAATGACATGAAGAAGGAAATGCACAAGCGCTTTGTGCCACATCATTATGCGCGAGATTTATACAAGAAGCTACAAGAACTTAAGCAAGGTCTCAAGACGGTCGACGAGTACTACAAGGAGATGGAGTCAACTCTCTCCCGCGCACACATTGTTGAGTCCAAGGAACAATCAATGGCACGCTTCTTGAACGGCCTCACGTACCCAATAAACAAGATAGTGGAATTCCAACCTTATGAGAACCTTGTTGAGCTAGTTCATCAAGCCATGAAGGCCGAGCGCCAAGTCGCCGAAGAGCACAAGTATGTCAAGGCCAAGTCCTTCTTCGCCACTAGAGCTTCATCATCAACACAACCCATGACTCAAGTCCAAGCTCAAGGCAATATCAAAAGTCCTACACCGCAACCCACTACAACCTCCAAGAAGACGACGCCCTCACCCCAAGCCGCCAAGTCATATATCACTTGCTACAAGTGTGGAGGTCAAGGGCACAAGTCATTTGAGTGCACCAACAAGAAGGTGATGATCGTCAATGACAATGGAGACTATGAGTCTATGAGTGAAGATGAGTACCACGCATTGAACAAGGTGGCCACGATGCAAAGCTTGGATGACGCCGATGACTACATCTATTGTGATGGTGATCCCAACCCCACTCTAGTTGTCGCTCGAGTCTTGACTACAATCAACCAAGTTGATGATGCTCAAAGATGCAACTTGTTCCAAACCAAGGCCGGCATCAACGGCAAATCAATCAAGATAATCATTGATGGTGGGAGTTGTCACAACTTGGCAAGCAAGGAGCTGTGTGAGAAACTCAACTTGACATACAAGAAGCACCCCAATCCTTACCATGTGCAATGGCTTAGTGACTCCGGCACCATGAAGATCCAACACACGGTTCAAGTATCCTTCAAGATTGGCTCTTACGAGGACACGGTGGATTGTGATGTGGTACCCATGTCGGTTTGCCACTTACTTCTTGGCCGCCCTTGGCAATTTGACAAGGCCGCTACTCATGATGGGCGCACCAACTACTATAGCTTGAAATGGAAAAATAAGATCCTAGTGCTCCGCCCAATGACTCCAAGCCAAATTATCGCCGACAATGCCAAGACAATTGTAAGAGCGCAAGAAAAACAATCCTCTAGTGAGTTGAGTGGTAGAGAGCGAACCACATTCACGTGAGTGAGAGCCACAAGCCAAGTATGTGTGAGAAAGGGAAAAGAGTGAGTCCCGGCGTCGTCTTGTTAGCCACCAAAAGTGAGATGAGAGAAGTGAGAGCAAACCCATCCACTTTCCACTTCATGCTCTTATGCAAAGGAGATGGCAAAGACATTAACGACTTAACCCAAGTTCCTCCGTCTATGTTGTCTATTTTGCAGGAATTCAAAGATGTCTTTCCGGATGAGCTACCTCAAGGACTTCCTCCCCTCCGTGGAATCGAGCATCGCATCGATCTCATTCCCGGCGCCCCTCTACCCAATAGAGCGCCCTACCGCACCAACCCCGAGGAGACAAAGGAGATCGAGCGCCAAATTCAAGAACTACTCGCCAAGGGACATGTTCGTGAAAGCTTGAGTCCGTGCGCCGTTCCGGTCATCCTCGTCCCCAAGCAAGACGACACACTCCGAATGTGCATGGATTGCCGTCCCATCAACAATATCACGGTGAGGTATCGACATCCTATCCCACGACTTGATGGCATGCTAGATGAGCTTAGTGGTGCCACTATCTTCTCCAAAATTGATTTGAAAAGTGGCTATCACCAAATCCGTATGCATGAAGGAGATGAATGGAAAACCGCATTTAAAACAAAACTTGGTCTTTATGAGTGGCTTGTCATGCCCTTTGGTCTTTCCAATGCTCATTTAACATTTATGCGTCTTATGAATCACGTCTTGTGCGCTTTCATTGGCAAGTTTGTGGTTGTCTACTTTGATGACATCCTTGTTTATAGCAAATCCTTGCATGAACATGTCGACCATGTGAAGCAAGTTTTGTTGGGCCTTCGTAATGCTTCGCTTTTTGCAAACCTCAAGAAATGCACCTTTTGCACCGACAAGCTTGTGTTTTTGGGTTATGTAGTTTCTTCGAAAGGGATTGAAATTGACACTTCTAAGATTGAGGCAATCACAAATTGGCCACCGCCAACTAATCTTGCTCAACTTCGTAGCGCCCTTGGTTTGTTTGGATTTTACCGTCGCTTTGTGAAAGATTTTAGCACAATTGCTTGCCCCTTGAATGAGCTTACCAAAAAGAATGTACCCTTCATTTGGGGCAATGCTCAAGAATCGGCTTTCAATGAACTCAAGAAGAGATTGACCGAAGCTCCTTTACTTGCTTTGCCGGATTTCTCCAAAACCTTTGAACTTGAGTGTGACGCTAGTGGCCTTGGCATCGGTGGCGTCCTCATGCAATGTGGCCGTCCCGTTGCCTATTATAGCGAAAAACTTGATGGTGCTCGCCTAAACTACCCAATCTACGACAAGGAACTATATGCCTTAGTCCGTGTTTTGGAAGTGTGGCAACACTACCTTTGGCCAAAAGAGTTTGTTATTCATTCCGATCATGAATCTTTGAAATATTTGAAAACCCAAACCAATTTGAACAAAAGACATGCCAAATGGGTTGAATTCATCGAGTCTTTTACCTATGTGGTGAAGTACAAAAAAGGCAAGGACAATATAGTTGCGGATGCTCTTTCCCGCAAGATGATTTTACTCACCCAACTTGAAATCAACGTTTTGGGCCTTGATGACATTAAAGAACTCTATGCTTCTGATCCTTTCTTTGGTCCTATCTTTACAAAGTGCACAATTGACAAAGGATGCGATGATTTCTACTTGCACAAGGGTTTCTTGTTTAAGGCTAACAAACTATGCATTCCCGAGTCCTCGCTCCGTTTGTTGCTTTTACAGGAATCACATAGTGGGGGCCTCATGGGACACTTTGGACGTGACAAGACACTCGTCATGCTATCTACACACTACTTTTGGCCACGAATGACGCGTGATGTAGAGCGCTTGGTGCGCCGTTGCCCAACTTGCCTCAAAGCTAAGTCCACGTTGAACTCACATGGTCTTTATATGCCTTTACCAATACTACACACACCTTGGTCCGACATTAGCATGGATTTCGTCTTAGGATTACCTCGAACAAAAAATGGCAAAGATTCAATATTTGTTGTTGTCGATCGCTTCTCTAAAATGGCACACTTTATTCCTAGCAATAAGACCAACGATACTTCACACATTGCAACTTTGTTCTTTAGGGAAATCGTTCATCTACATGGAGTGCCGAAGACCATTGTGTCGGACCGCGATGTCAAGTTCACAAGCTACTTTTGGAAGGCATTGATGGCAAAGCTAGGAGTCAAGCTCCTCTTCTCCACCGCTTACCACCCACAAACCGATGGCCAAACCGAGGTGGTGAATCGAAGCTTATCAACTCTCCTTCGCGCATTAATCAAGCCAAACCTCCAAGGTTGGGAGGAATGCATACCGCACGCCGAGTTCGCCTACAACCGTGCCTCCCACCGGGAGACCAAGCGAAGCCCGTTCGAGGTTGTCTATGGGTTCAACCCCAACACCGCCCTAGACATCCTCCCACTCCCTCTACACGAGCGCACCAACATGGACGTCGAAAAAAGAGCCGACTACATGAAGACATTACATGAGTCAACTCGAGCAACTCTAGAGGAGCACACCAAGCGCCAAGCTACCAAGATCAACAAGTTGAAGAAGCCCATGATATTCGAAGAAGGAGATCTTGTGTGGCTACACCTCCGCAAGGACCGTTTTCCGGATGAAAGAAAATCCAAGCTTGCTCCTCGCGGTGACGGGCCTTTCAAAGTGCTCAAGCGCATCAACAACAACGCCTACAAGATCGATATCCCAACCTCCAAGTACTTGGTGCATGACACGTTCAACGTCGCCGACCTATCCCCTTTCCACGGAGATGCAAGCATTCAAGAGGATGACGAGTCGAAGACGACTCTTTCCGAAGGGGGGGGAGATGATGTAGCCCCACATGTGGACAACACCATGGACACCACGCCGAGTGGCCCAATGACACGATCAAGAGTCAAGGCTCTTCATGAAAAGGTGACCTCGCTCCTCTCGGTGTGTGATCCCGACCTCCCTTTGAATGGTTTGCTACTTCATGCCGGTACCTTGTGCATACTCAGGATCCACCCGGATGATGGCCCACAATGGAGTCGAGAAGAGGTCCAAGATGATGGAGAAGGTGACCAAGAGAAGACCCCAAAGGATGGACAACGAGAAGAAGAAGGAGGCGAAGACAGGCAGACCGGCCTCCAGCCCGGCCTAGGCCGCCCCCCAGGCCGGCACCCCTCCAGTGCTGACCGGCCTCCCAGCCGGCTTAGGCCGGACCCCAGGTCGGCCACCCTGTCGAGACCGCCGGCCTCCCAGCCAGCCCAGGCCGGTCTCCAGGCCGGCCACCCACCAGAGGCCACCGGCCTCCCAGCCGTCCTAGGCCGGCCCCGAGGCCGGAGCCCCACCTGCCCCAGCCGCAGCCTCCTGCTCCTGCCGGCCTCCAGGCCGGCCTAGGCCGGCCACCCGACTGCACCCGCCGGCCTCCAGGCCGGCCCCCAGGCCGGTTCCCCACCTTCCTGCCCTGTTTTGTACTAAGACTATAAATAGCTTTCCCCTTTCCCCATTCTAGGGTTAGACTGAATTTGAGACTTGTGTGAGCTATGCTCCTCCTCCCTCGTAGCTAGAGTTCCTCGTTGAGGATGGATCTTGTTGTTGCTACTCTTTCACTGAGGTGTCTCTAGTAGTGCAAACCAATCTTTCACTGCGGTGATTCTATTGGATCGGTGTACCGGCCGGTAAGAGCAATCGGTTTCAACAAGAGTAAGTTTGGCTTTGATTCTTCGATCCAAAGGCTGCCTTTTTGAGGGTTTGTTGTTGGGTGGAGTTCTCAGCAGGATTTGCTAGTTATCCTTGTGTTTTTCCCACGAATCTCCCTCGCTACCCCTCCGTGTTCTTCATGTTCATCCCCTTTTCCCCTCGAATCCGTGAAGATCGGGCCTAGCCCTACATCAGCCTCTCACTTTGCTTGCCAACAACAACTATATCAACTAGCGCATACAAGGTTTGCTCGGAACACTACGAGGGATCAAGTGTGCAAAGCCCAAGCAATCATAGATGAGCTAGTCTCAATAGGTAAGATAGGCACAAATGGCTTGGCTAACAAGTGATGCAAGGTGGGAGAAGAGGGAATGTTATACCATTCGCCGACGATCTTCAACCTTGGAGTGGAATGCCTCTTCCTTGCTCACGAAATATGGTGGCACTAGATGATGGATCAACCGCTATGGTGATGTAGAGCTTGTCGGTAGCTTCGATTAGAGAGGAAAATCACCAAAAACGGAGTCCGGAGTGAAAAGTTATGGCCAAAACAAAAATTTTGCAGGGGGGTCGGCCTGGGGGCCGGCCTGGAGGCCGGCGGCTTCTGCCGGGGGTCCGGCCTGGGGGCCAGCCTAGGCCGGGCTGGAGGCCGGCCGGCACTACCTTCCCGTGACGCGAAAAAGTGCGATTTGGGCGGAAAAAACGGCCCAAAAAACACCAAATCGGAGGGGAAATCAAAGGAATTTGGCCATGGGAATGCAAAGGGAGGTAGATCAACAAGTATAGCAATGGATCCACGGATCAAAACCTACCAAAACTCACAAGAATCTCAGATCGATCCAAAAGCAAATTGGGGCTATTTTTGGTGGAAATTTTCGAAATTAGCAAAATCAAAGAAAAATTTTGTGGATTTGGGGGTGGAAACAAAGTAAAATCCGTGGCAACCCTTGCTCTGATACCATATGATGTAGCGGGTTGGCCCGGTCTTCACGAATTTGAGGGGGAAAAGTGGATGAACATGAAGAACACGATGAACACGGAGGGGAAACGGGGGGAAAAAGGGCAAATCGTGGGGATAACTCGCGAAGCCTACAAGGGAGAATCACCCGGCAACAAACCCCCAACGGAGCAGCCTCCGGATCCCAAAACCCAAGTCAACAACACGCTTAATGAAACCGATTTCTCTTACCGGCCGGTCCACCGATCCAATAGAATCACCGCAGTGAAAGATTGGTTTGCACTACTAGAGACACCTAAGTGAAAGAGTAGCTACAACAAGAGATTCATCATCCTCCTCGGAGGAACCCATCACGGGAAGGAGCAACGCTCAACTCTAGTTCATTCTTCTCTACCTCAAATGGAAAAGGGGGAAAGCTATTTATAGTTTAGTACAAAAAGGGGCTGAAAGGTGGGGGTCCGGCCTGGAGGCCGACGTCGTCTGGAGGGGGCCCGGCCTGGAGGGGGCCCGGCCTGGAGGCCGACGTCGTCTGGAGGGGGCCCGGCCTGGAGGCCGACGTCGTCTGGAGGGGGCCCGGCCTGGAGGCCGACGTCGTCTGGAGGGGTGCCGGCCTGGGGGCCGGCCGGCTCTGGTTGGGTGCCGGCCTGGAGGCCGGCCGGCTCTGGTGGGGTGCCGGCCTGGGGGCCGGCCTAGGCCGGGATAGAGGCCGGCCTGGCTATCTTCGCCTCCTTCTTCCTCTCCTTGTCCATGACGCTTCCTTCTCCTCATCCACGTGTATGCCTTAGTTGATTGGTGTCCATGGAGTTCCTTGCCACCCTTTGGAGTCCTTGGTGGCTTGTTGTACGTTGGAGTGCTTGACAAGGTGTTGTCGTTGGGTTGGCCTACATCACATGGGATTTCGATTTATCTGTAAATCGATTGGTCTCTGAGTGATGACATGTAAACAACTGCTTCTATGGCCAAGACTGTTTTCAGTCAACCTTTCTTTACTGAGGTAATCATGTTAGCATACTGGAATATTTGGAAGCAAAGAAATGGCAAGATTTTTGAAGCTAAAAGACCCTCTTATGCTGCTTGGAAGAGAGAGTTTATCCATGATGTATCTATGCTTATGCATAGGATCAAAGCCAAGCACCATGCCGCTCTTTTGGCTTGGATAGGCAGCCTCATGTAATCTTAAGTCTTTGTTGGGTTAGCTATGTATAGGTAGGTTCTTTCTTCCTTGTTTACATCACGTAGATATTGTTCTTTTGGTTGTTTTTTAATAAAATTTGTTGTGGGGCTTTTGCCTCATAGTTTCATGGTAAACAAAAAAGTGGTCTCGTCCCCAACACTGGGATGAGTCGCCATTGTTGCAGGTCGAGCATTGCTGGCGGTGAAGAAGACAATGGACTCGATGGCATTTTAGAAAATCTTTGTAGGGTCTTTCTTGCAAGAATGCAGGACCTCATTGTAATTTCGTTACCTTTCTTGGTCCTCGCTGTAAAATGTACTGTCACCATCAATTAATGTAGTTTCTAGGCCTTTTAAGGCCCTTCCCTGTTAAAAAAACTACAATAGTACAATTGTTTTTATTACAAACAAATCGTTCATAGAATCAGTTGCGAGATTTGGAAAGGATTTGGACATTGCTACAATAGTACAATTTTTGTATTACAAACGAACCGTTTTTGCTTCATATAAGCCTTTGTAGGATTTGGAGGGATGTAGACATTGCTACAATAGAACAAAATTGTTATTACTAACGAACCGTTTTTTTGGTTCACAGAAACATTTGCGGAATTTTGGGAAGAAATGGACACGTGTCAAGCTCCTGAACCCGGGGATTTTTGTGCCAAATCCTCCTAGATGCCCAGCACTTCCCTTTGTAAAAACAACCCATGTTAGGCTCCGTTTGTAAAAACAACGTGGAAGGCAATACTTTGAGAGACCAGATTGCATTCCAGATGTGGAATGATTACCAAAATGAGTAGCTACTGTCATGTTTGTACTTGTAATGTAATAATGAACTATTTGTGTTCTTTCATTCAGTAGTAGTGAACTCGTTGTTATAATATACCATGTATTTAGTTTTTGTGTTAATTATTTTATATGAACCAGATATGTATCCAAAAGGCTCACCTAAGTACAACATCAGTAAGTTAAGCACAACGGGAAAGAAAAAGGCTTCTCCTAAGCATACCAAAAGGCCTTCTCCAAAGATTACCAAAAGGAGTTCTCTAAAAGGTATTCAAAATATCAATACACATCTATACACATATGTACCTTTTAATTGATGACTTATTGATGAATAATTTTGTTTATTCATGTGCAGCTCCAAAATAGAGAGCCCAATGGAATGCCATGCTTGAAAAGTCTCTTGTTGAGATCCTTCATGAGCATGATAATTCTTATCACAGAGGGCAGAATGGTTGGAGTCGCGAGACTTGGAATGCAATGGTTGAACTTTTCCATGAGAGAAACAAGCATGTAAATTTTGAAAAGTCACAAGTTCAGGACAAGGAAAAGGAGTTGAAGAGAGACTACAGAATGCTCAAGGATGCTCGCATGCAAAGTGGAGTTGGGTGGCAAGAGAGTACATTCAAGTTACAGGCTGAACCTCATCTTTGGGATAACCTAGAAACTGTAAGTTGTCTCCTTGTCACAAGTTCTATCATGTTGACGATCATATATTCTATCATGTTGACCATCATATATTCTATCATGTTGACGATCATATATTCCACTCTTGTAGTCTTTTGGTCCAAGAATCAAGAGGTTCAAACAGAAAGCTTTTCCTCTATATGATACAATTGGTGAACTCTACCACAGTATGTTTGCTTTCCTCTATCTAGTTCAGTCGTATAAGTATAGACTTTGTCTGGTTACTAACATGTTTTTTTCCAGAGCACACAGCTGAGGGCAGCTATAACTTCACTTCTATCGCTGGGCAATCCCTGAATCCTGATGTTACGGATGTCGAAAGTGATGATGATGAAAGGGAGATGCAGCAACAGGTTGATTTGGGTGACAAGGATGAGGATTTGCAAATTCTGGATCAAGCTGAGGTGGGGCAAGCACAAGTAAATCAAAAAAAGATGTTGGTCCTTCCACAAGCAAGAATAAGAAGCCTAAGAACAACCCCAAGAAGAGTAATGGAGATGGGCTAGTTGGTGTGATGGAGAGATTTGTCAAGATCAAGGAAAAAGAAGCAAACCAAGAAGCTACACAAGACTTCTCAATAACCAAATGCATTGCTGCATTGAGAACTTTGGAAGGATTCGAACCTGTCGAGAAACCAAGAGCTTTTGCGGTCTTCAAAACTGTTCAGAACCGTGAGATTTTCCTCAGTGCAGTCCAGGACAAGGATGATAGTGCTCTCACTTGGCTGCGCATAGAGATGGATAACTTAAAATGAGGTAATATATTGGTTCTTGTGTTTACTGTACTCTCTTATGTACTATGTTAGGAGAAATGAAAATCAGCTTAATGTTTAATGGACTATAACATGTTACTGTTGAAATGGTCTTTGTGTGTGCGAACTTCCTGGTTTTGCATTTTCTGTATACATCATCAAAACTGATGCAGCCTCCAGATGCATTTGTGTGACTTGTCTGCTGAACTGCTACTTGTTTTCAGGTTCGATTGGGTTGGCATGACGCTGGTACTTATGACAAGAACATCAGCGAGTGGCCCAAGTGTGGTGGAGCTAACGGTAGCTTGAGATTTGAAATTGAGTTAAAGCATGCGCCAGTGTTGTAATCGAATTTCGTTCAGTACTCAATTCATCGATGTCTTGTTACCTGTATCATTCGCTTGTGTTAGCTGAAACTGTTGGATGTTGATTTTTCAGACTGTCATGTTTGTAATGCATGTTAACAAGTTTTGCGTCTGTCTTATTATCTGGGACCATTATAAAAAAATGAATCTTTTATAATGCATGTTGATTTTTAGACTGTCATATTTGTGCTGTCTACCGTTTGTTTTGTGGGGATTAGAGATTGGGAATTGGGGATTGGGGTTTGGGGATTTCTGTGGGGATTTGGTGTGGGAAGGGGGTTTTCCCAATCCCCTAGGGGTTTATCCCCACCAAACCCCAAAAATCCCTGAGAAACAAACAGGGCCTTAAGGGGAGAAATCGATTTTGAAATCCCAAATTGGTCGTGTTTTCCTTTGCTGATACCCTCGAAAGCTTCTCCGCCTCCCCCTTCCCAGGGAGAAATCGATTTTGAAAGCCCAAATTGGTCGTGTTTTCCTTTGCTGATACCCTCGAAAGATCTAGAAATTCTTCTCCGCCTCCCCTTCCCCGGTTTTTCTCCGGTCACTACGTCCCCCTCCCCTTCCGCCGCCAAGAAAACCCTAAACCCCTTTCACCCTCGCCGCCGGCGATCGTTGTCGGCCGCCATGTTCGGGACCCCCAGCTCGTCTCCCCTCTTTGGGACGCCCTCCTCTACACCCTCCTTCGGAACTCCCTCCACCACCCCTGCCTTCGGCACCCCTTCTTCCACGCCGGCATTCGGCGCCCCGTCTTCCAGCCCCGCCTTCGGGACCCCGTCCTCGACGCCGGCGTTTTGGACGCCCTCTTCGACCCCAGCGTTTGGCACGCCCTCGTCGACCCTGCCGTTCGGGGCGGCGCCGTCGCCATCGCCGTCGCCGTTTGGGTTCCAGCAGCAGGTGACTCCGTCCCCTTCGCCTTTTGGGTTCGCCGGCGGGCAGATCACCACCCAGATGGCCCCAGTTGCTCCGCTGCTCTCGCCCTCCGACCGCGACATCCAGGTCCGCAACCCTTGTAGCCCTTTTCATGGTTTCAGGAACGAAAGGTTCGAAAACTTGGTATTTGTATAGGCTATCGTGGATGCGTACAAGGAGGACCCAGCCAACCCTCGCTATGCTTTTAGGGTGAGATTTGCTTTTGCATGTTTTGTCCTCCGTATTTGTGTTTCAAAGATTATGGTTAATTAATGCGACTTGTTGACACTTTTCTGTCCGTTTTGATGGCAGCATCTGTTGTTTAGCGTTACAAATCCTTCACAAAGGGTGAAGCCTATAGCAGCATCTGACGTGCGTCAATCAATCTGCTTGCTCTCTTTGTTGTGGTGCTGTTCCTGGATATCATTATGTGTTTGTGTTAACTGTGGTTGTCTGGGTGTAGATCATGTGGGCCGAGGCGATGGGGAAGCTTGAGTGCATGGACAGTGCTGACAGGGAGAGGCTGTGGCCTCAACTTGTGCAAGGGTTTAAAGATCTCTCCTGCCGGCTTAAGGTATACTAGCACTGTAATTGGAACTAGATTCCTTTTATCGAATCTGACGAATTTGTCTTACTATGATAAAACACTGATTTTAACATCCTCAGTGTATAGGTATAGGTATGATAAATAGCATACAATATTGTTTGGTCTCATTTTCGGTAGCATTAGGTTAGTTTTATTTCCTGGCATGCCAATTTACCTCGATAATGGATAGCATGCCACATTCACATGTTGCACCTAAATGTTTCTATGGTGTCGATTTGGTTTTTACTGCATTTGAATTTACCCCGTTTGGCGGCTCAGTGTTTTCAAAACCATAGTATCTAAATGCTTGGGCTAGGAATACTTCAGTTTCAGAAAAAGAGGTCCAGGGTTGTTTTTCCAATACTTAAAAAATAGCACGTTCTGAGGGATACTAAAGTATTAATACTACAGTATTTAGTCACAGCCAAACACATCAAAGTATTTAAAACTGCAGTATTTTGAGAAACTGTAGTATTATTGAAGTACTTCAGGACCAAACGCAAAACAGTTGTGATATACTGTGATGCACTAGGAGTGTTCATCAATTGTAGATAGCAATATCCGATCATTTTAGAAGCTTGAAAAATTACTGATGCTGACTTCATAGCAGGTTTACTATTATTGTGGAAATAATGAAGTTCTGTAATACTACAAAAGCTTAATTTAAATCTCTTGTCATGTATAATTGTTAGTTTTTCATTAAGTATGTTAAAAAACAAAATATAGAGCTAAGAGTATCTAAGGAACTCAACAAAAAGAATTTCAGTTATCTTGACATTATCTGTCACTCTGTGGTACCCCTCCTTGAGATCTATGGAGAGCTTACAAGAGTAAAACTACGATCATGGGATGCATCGTCTGCATTTTGCATGTGCACGTTTTTTTGCACCTCTCTATGCTGGGTCCATTGATTATTCGTTCAACAAATTTGAATGACCATTACGGTAACATCAGAATTTAATAATGACGCCTTTATTTTGCATATGCTATAAAATATGTAACATATGGGCATTTACCACTCCGATGAATGACGTGGTCATGTACTGATCTATGAAAAAATATTGCAATTTACTGTTTACATTGGTCTATATCCATGCAAAGTTTCAGGAACAAACTCAATCCTGCTGAATTACTGTTTACATTGGTTACATATTATCGCACATTGTCTTTTTCCTGTTCGTTTCTCGGTTATCTACTTGAGTTTGTTCCTGAATATTCTGCATGGATATATACCATGACCCACCAACAGCTTTGCTCCTATGCGTAATTTTCAAGAATTTGCAAAACATTCTCAAAGTCCTGTAGCACTAGGTGACAGAAAACTTAAGAACAGAGCACAAATTTTCAATTGGTACCTTATCTGTTTTAGGCTGAAAGTATCAACACAGATTTTTGTAAAGATCATAGATTTGAAATATGTTGAGCTCTTCTCTTTCAAATTTGTAAATTTCATAGATTCTTTTTGTTCTTGCATGACCTCGTGACAAATCAAGATGGATATTCGCTTGCATAAATGTGCCATCCGACACTGCAAGTGCTATTTTCCCTTCCATTTTCTTGTGAGAAACTTACTGCTATTTTATTTTTCGGTAACCAACAAAGGACAGTTTGTTGGTTCTTTGGAGAGTTTGCTGTAGTTCAGTCCAGTTATTTTTTCTTAGCTGTAAGGTAGGTATTACTTGTATGTGTAGTTCAGTCCAATCCGGGCATACAAGGAAATGTTCTCATGCAAACCGTACAGATGTAATTTGTCTGCATTTGCTGTATGCCGAGTTCTACTGTGTTCTTTCTGGTTTGCTTGTGGGATTCTATTCCCTTGTTTCTCCATTTCCCGCCTTCATTTATTGGTTACAAAACAACTCTTCCCTGTAATATTGTTGCCAGGCTACAGCAGCTTATTTAAAACTTTTCACATTTGATGAGATCTGTTCACTGTGTAGTCCCTTGTTCTTTTGCAGCTTCAAGATGAAGTTCTTGTTTCTGATACTGAAAGATTGAGCATGACCCACTCCAATGTTAAGAAGGTATAATCATATAGCAGCATTATCATTTATTTGTCCAGGATTTTTTGTTTTACATAACAAAGATTCATTTGTAGCTGCAAAGACATTTTCAAGCTGATACGTATCCTTGGATCCAACGGTTGAAGCATCAAGAGCTTGTTATTGAGAGGCGCCTCCTAAGGGTGATATTTCTTCATATTTCATAATGAAAAATGTGGATGGTAAATGCTAATTCATTATTCATGTCTATGTATCTAATAATTATGCTTTTGGGAACTCTTGGTATAGATCATGAGAATAGTGGAGGCGCTGGAGAATCGGGGTTTCCGTGTTCCCTTAACAAAAGAAGAAGCTGATTTATATGAAAGATTGGTTGCTATAATAAAGCAGGTTAGTTTTCTTTTGCCCTGCTATTATTTCTTCTTTTGGCTGATTTTGGGTTTTATGTAACTGAATCTTCTGTCTACAGATAAAAGGAACAGGTGGTGATCTGACCAAGAGAACCTATAATCTTCTTTCAACCTCACGTCTTCTTGCAAGCACCGGTGGTGCTTGCGGTCCCATTTATATTCCTAGATCAGCCAAAGTTGATGAGCAGAGTGTTAGCGAGCTTCTTGAGGTAAGGGATGTGGGGTTGCAATCTTTGTTTGTCTGTTTTTATGGCCTGGTCTTCTGTCAATCTGAGTATTTGAACTGCGCAAAATAGTCCTTGCAGCAACAGACGGAAGCAGTTGCAAAGTTAGGCAATGTACTAAAAAGGGACACAAGGGACGTGGAAATTGTACTTTCGGAAGATACGGATATGGGGGAAGACAGTGCTGGAAGAAGGGCATTGAAGATGTAAAACTGGAGCACCGTCCATTGAAGATGTAAAACGGAAGCATGGTCTTCATTTAGGTACCAACAAACCGAGGCAGATCCATCGTGCTATCCTGGGTCCGCTCCAGACGTTGGGAGCGTGTTCCCTGTACTCTGAATGAACTTCGATATTAACTGTTGTTGTCGTGAAGCCAGAATGGAAAATTTCTTTGAGCATCTTTTTTGTAATAACCATGTTCCTGGAACAGTTGAACCACATGGTTGCTCAAGAACATGTTTGAATTTGCTCTAACCATATTTTTATGGAGCTCATGGAAACCACACATCAATACGCTGAGCATTTGTAGAGATGGATTGTTCTGTCACATTTGTTTTTTTTTAACAAAGTTTTGGTCCCGGAAGACCCGGATGCTGCATTAATTCCCAGAGGTGAGGTTACATTTTACACAAAGGCCTAGAAAGAAAAACAACACAATGGAGGTCTGACAAATTACAGCAAGGACCCTAAGAAGAAAGTTTAAAACGCAATCAGGTCTGTCTTCACCACTTATGTGAACGAACTCAACGCCCGTACCAGCTTCGTCGGCTTTGACAAACAGACTCACACATAGACATGATAAGTGCATACAAAATAATAGAAATCATTACTGCACACAAAATAATATGTAGGTAGAAAACTCTCAACTAATTCAAAACCGAAAACAATGAATCTTACAGTACCAAAGTGAATTAGAATAATTTACAATTTGTATGGACAGAATGTGCACAGAATTCACAAATTCACAAATTTTAATACTAATCGTATGGCACTTGACCCAGAAAACACAAGAGACACACATTTGAGATAAATGGGCCAATGCAGTTACAAGGATGAGTTGAAAATATGATTGATGTCGGAGCAATGCTGATGTTGCAATGCACAAGAGAGACGCTAGCAAATAGCTCAATGTAAACATGCACAAGATTGTTTAAAACTAGTGTAAAGTAAACAAAATTTAGAAAACCCAAAACTGAACTGTGTATATCACTAGTATGAAAAAGCCTATATAGTAGCAAGGATTAGCAATAATCAAGTCAGAAATGCAAATTGAATAAACGCTCTATAACGATACTGTGCTGGTCATAGGCTAGACCGTATTACATACGCGAGCCTAAAACACCAGAAAAGTCACGGCGCGGGAACAACAAGCACACAAGTGAAAAGAAGGATCAAATTGTACCGCGGGAGAGAAACGGCGGTAAGATTTTTTTTTTTTTTGAAAAATTGCTCTCGCAAGAGTGGAGACAACGTCAACTCGCATCGCACCGAGCATCCCCATCCATATCATGTGCAATGGCTAAGCGACAATGGGAGCGTCAAGATTCATCAAAAGGTCAAGGTCTCCTTCAAGATTGGCCCCTATGAGGATACGGTGGAGTGTGACGTCACTCCCATGACGGTGTGCCACCTCCTACTTGGACGACCATGGCAATTCGACAAGGGCGCTATGCACGATGAGCGTACAAATCAATATAGCTTCAAGTGGCACAACAAGAATTTCGTCCTTCGCCCCATGACACTAAGTCAAGTTATTGCCGAAAATGCCAAGACCGTCGCAAGGACTCAACAAGCAAAAGCTTCTAGTGAGATGAGTGGTGAGAGAGAGAACCACCTTCACGTGAGCGAGAGCCACAAGCCAAATATGAGTGGAAAAATGAAGAGGGTCACCCATGGTGTACTTTGATAGCCACCAAGAGTGAGATGAGGGAAGTGAGAGCAAACCCATCCATTCTCCATTTTATACTCTTGTGCAAAGGAGATGGGAAAGACACTAACGACCTAACCCAAGTTCCCTCCTCAATGATGTCTCTTTTGTAGGAATTCGGCGATGTCTTTCCGGATGAGCTACCTCCCGGACTACCTCCTCTTCGTGGGATTGATGATGTAGGCGGACCCATGTCCATCACCATGTCATGGGCTTCAACGTACGCCAAGCCACCAAGGACTTCAAAGGGTGGCAAGGAACTCCATGGACTCCAACCATCCAAGGCCTGCGCTTGGAAAAGGAGGAGGAAGCGACAAGAAGGAAGAAGAGCTCGCAGCTCCGGGCAACGGTACTACCGCTGCGCCAGCGGTACTACCGCTGAGTCCCAGGTACCAGTACTACCGCTGAGGTACCGGGACCGGTACCGTCCCGCTCGAAAAACCTTCTGTACTCCCCTCGGTACCGGAGCAGTATGTGCCACGTTCTACCGCTAGGAAGAGCCTCGACGTGGAGCTCCCGGTACTACCGCTGGGTAAGCGGTACTACCGCTACCTTCCCAGGAGCGCTACTACCGCTAGGAAGAGCCTCGACGTGGAGCTCCCGGTACTACCGCTGGGTAAGCGGTACTACCGCTACCTTCCCAGGAGCGGTACTACCGCTGGCTCACCGGTACTACCGCTGCCTTCGTGCAGTAAAGGGAATATTTCCTGTATCTTATCCTCCCACCTACCCCTTTAGGCATAGACTATATATACTTCCCCACATGCTCAGATCTAGAGAGAGAGAAGAATGAACTAGAGAGTTGAGCGTTGCTCCTTCCCGTGATGGGTTTCTCCGAGGATGATGATGAATCTCTTATTGTAGTTACTCTCTCACTGCGGTGATTCTAGTAGAACAAGTCAATCTTTCCCTTGCGGATTCTATTGGATCGGTGGACCGGCCGGTAAGAGAAATCGGTTTCATTGAGCGTGTTGTTGACTTGGGTTTTGGGATCCGAAGGCTACTCCATTGGGGGTTTGTTGCCGGGTGATTCGCCCTCGTAGGCTTCGCGAGTTACCTCCACGTTTTGCCCCTTTTTTCCCTCGTGTTCTTCGTTTCCCACCTCCGTGTTCTTCGTGTTCATCCACTTTCCCGCCTCAAATCCACGAAGATCGGGCCAACCCTACATCATATGGTATCAGAGAAAGGGTTGCCACGGATTTTCCTTTGTTTCCACCCCCAAATCCACAAAAATTTTCTTAATTTTGCCAATTTAGAAAATTTTCACCAAAAAGAGCCCCAATTTGCTTTTGGATCGATCTGAGATTTGAGTGAGTTTTGGTAGGTTTTGATGAGTGGATTACTTGCTATACTTGTTGATCTACCTCCCTTTGCGTTCCCATAGCCTAATTCCATCATTTGCACCTCCGATTTTGATACGAATCAACGTGATCCGATAGGGGTTTTGGCCCAATCTTTCACGGCGACCATACGAAGCAGCAAGATAATAAACAAAGAGAATCCGAGATAGACTAAATCGAACCCTCTTCAATCCCTCACGTGGAAACTGATCGGAATCAACTCCCACGCATAGTACACAATCAGATCTTGAAGATCAGCAAGCAAACACAACGATATGCGCCTCCAAACATTGGGACTTTCCTGGTGTAACTTTATCTCGAAAATTCAACCTCCTAAAACCCTAGCTGTCGGCTCCTTTATATAGGAGGCCAACACCTACTCGGTTGGACAGGCCCAAATCGAACCTAACATGACTCCCAAACCTAGTTGGACTCTAAGCATAGAAAACCAGCACGCAGGCCCAATTTAACACAACCTTAGACAAATTACATGCGTTTTAATAGCCTGTCCTAGAGTGTCAACCGACCATCACAATGCCCAGCACGATGCCCTCATCATCCTCCCCTTCTTATAAAAGGCGTTGTCCTCAACGCCGGAAGGTCTTCTCCAGCGCCTTGTGACTTCAAAATATGCAACATCAAACTGGCGGTGTTCTGAAATTGGGCTTCACCTCATCTTCTGGAGGTACCTCAACAGAGAAGAGTCCAAATTTGATAGTAAATGGAGGTGGTGGCGCAATGGCAGGAATAGCAGATATCCTCCCCTCATCATCCCCCCCAACTTGAAAGGAAACCATCCTCGGTTTCACCATAATGTGTTGGACCTTCTTCTTCCCAGCAAACACATCCACTTTAATATCCTTGTCCAGCATAGGCTGCAGCACATGACGCTTGCCATTATGCCACAAAGAATAAACATTGGTTCTGCCTTCATGAGTGGAGCGCCTATCAAATTGCCACGGTCGGCCTAGCAGCACATGACATGCATCCATAGGCAAAACGTCACAGACCACCGTGTCCTCATAAGTACCTACAGCAAATTTCAGGCGCACCTTATGTGTTACCTTTAGCTTCCCTGAATTATACAACCACTAACGCAATGTGGCTGCGGGTGTTTCCATGTAGGCAAAGAAAGAGCATCCACCAAACCCTTGCTAACAATATTGGTGTATCTACCACCATCAATAATCAGCTTGCAAGTGGTGTACTTGACGGTGCATTGGGTCTGAAAAATATTCCAGCACTGCCCTTGTCCTTCTATGCGATCTTCCGGTACACGTTGCACCATCAGATTTTTCAAATTAGCAGCAAGTGCGTACCCATCGACATCCACCTTGTCATTGTCCTCAGATTTCTCACTAGATGACTCATCAATTTTCTCGTCATCACTAGCAGAAACATAGCCATCTTGTGTGAGCAACACCCTTTTTCTATTAGGGCATTCATGCCTCATATGCCCTCGGTCGCCACAAGTGAAACACTCCACATTAGCGATAGACTGAGTAGATGCAGTCTTCGAGACTCCAGATTTTGGCGCCTCAAGTGAAATATTATTGGAGCGTGTAGAAGGTGCCGGCTTAGCACTAGGACCAGCAGCCTCGGTATTGGAACGACGCCATGAATTTGCAGGGGCTGTAGCTTGGCGGCGTTTGAGTTGTTGCTCTGCACGCTGAGCTTGGTGCACAAGATCCTCAATACTATAATAGAGTACCATCTCAACACGATCCTGCACCTCAATGTTCAGCCCATGAAAGAAACGAGACATCGTGGCCTCAGAGTCCTCCATTGTTTCCGTACGTATCATCAACAACTCCATCTCCTTATAATACTCATCAACAGATTTATTACCTTGAGTGAGCCGCTGCAATTTATTGTGCATGTCCCTCTTGAAGTGCTCAGGCACAAAACGACGACGCATGAGTTCTTTCATACCTACCCACATCGTTGGCCGCGTGCGCATGCGCATAATTTGAGTCCACCAAATCAGTACATAACCGGTGAATTCAACTGCATCAAGTTGGAGCCTCTTCTCCTCAGTGTAACGGTGGGTAGCAAATATTTGATCCATACGCATCTCCCACTCCAAATAATCCTCAGGTCCGCGGTCACCGGAGAAAGGAGGGATGGACAATTTGATACGTCCAAGACCACCATCATCAACGGGAACACGAACAGCTTGACCAACACGATCACGAGCATGTGGCTGAACATGACCAGCACCTGCAGGACGAGCATCAAACGGGCGGTGTTGTGGTGCATAATCAGCGTCATCCTCAAGTTCTCCAACAGCATTGCCTTGTCGATGATCATAATTGGCAGCAGGGCGGCGTTGTATCACATCGCGATGTGGTGCAGCAGGAGGTGGCTGCACAACTACACAGGCAGGGGCATCACCCAATGCATCAATCCGGACAGCTAACCGTGTAATTTGCGCCGACAACGCAGCATGACTCCGACGAATATATTCGCACGTGTTATCAAATCCAGCTTGGAGATTAGGGGCCAAATCTTCAGCAAACACAGGTGGGGCAAGCTCCTCTTGTTGGTCTCCATCAACTCCTGAATTGTCTCCATGAACTGAATTCACCATCGTGTGCAAACAGCAGAAAAAACTCGCAGTATTCCGAAATAGCTGATCGAATCCGTGTCGTGACAGGAAAACTGACCGAATCTGTGTCGCGGCAGGAAAACTGACCGATTCCGTGTCGCGGCAGGACTCCTAGTGCAAATCAGGACTCGCGACAGAGTTTTTGGCAGAAATTGCTGTCGCGGCAGGGAAAAAATCAATCAAAACCTTGTCGCGGCAGGAAGCTGGACTGCGTTGCGCCGATCCGATCTCCTCTTCTTTCTTCCTTGCTTTCTCTACTCCGATCGTGGCAAGTGCGGAAAAGAAGTAGGACTCCTTCTTCTTCTCGAACTCAACAAAGCAATCACCGGTGTTGACGTGGGGTTACCATGCCAAATCCCTCGGATGACATCCTTGGGTTGAGATAATAGGAGGAGAAGATGGTGGTACTGGTGGATTCGTCGGCTGACAAGAGAGATTTACCCAGGTTCAGGCCCTCGAAGGTTAAAGCCCTACGTCCTGCTTGTCTGGTATTGATGATGATGAGCTTACAGATCGATTACAATGGCGAGATCGTGAGATGCGATCTCGCTAGGGTTTCTGGCGGTGATTCTGAGCGTCCCCTAGGTCGGCGGCCCTCCCAGTCTTTAAATAGTGGGACTGGGTTTCGGGTCCTATACCGACTAGGTTTACATCTGGGTCTACCGACCTAATATTCGAGTCATTCTCGGGGCCTCCTTCCTAGGCCTTCTGACCAATGGGCCTTCATCCTTTTCCGCACCAGGGTAGTCCATGGTGACACACCCGAAAGGTGTACCCACATCAGTAGCCCCCGAGGACCTAGTAGACTTGGAGTGTCTGGTAGGGACTCCTCCGCATTGTATCGTCCTGGTGCGAGTCGTGCTTTTAGTGATTTATTCGTATCCGTGTTTCAGGACGCTTAGTGGTGGATCTCGCATAATAAGCCTGGTACCCTCGACGGATCGGGACCAGTTAAGTGCTCCTGGGCACAAGCATTATTAGCGTACATCAAACTCGAGTCCCCAGGCTCGAGCTTGGAGGCTAGTCCCTTCGACTCCAACCGCTTGGGATCTTACGGAGTCGAATTCGGCCTGAAAGGGTACCCAACGCGTCCGTCGGGATTTTCATCACACCTGTTGGTATGGAACTTTGTTCAGGTGCCTCAGCTGTTGCTGTCAGCCCCGGCCCAACTCGACTAGCAGGTGGGACTT
The DNA here is from genome assembly GCA_012064385.1 of Puccinellia tenuiflora. Lineage (NCBI taxonomy): Eukaryota > Viridiplantae > Streptophyta > Magnoliopsida > Poales > Poaceae > Puccinellia > Puccinellia tenuiflora. The sequence continues at coordinate 215,778 of QRDG01000825.1, forward strand.
ACCTTTGCACTACAGAGTGCAGCATCCGAGGGTCAGCTGTATTTGATTCATCTCGGGTATGTTGTTCGGGTTAGACCGAAGTCGATAACCTTTCGAGTGCTGCATAGTCGTGCTTTCATCGAGTGCGCGGTGGCACTCCTGAGGGGAGTGTTCCCCAAAATTATGCTGAATTATTTATGACTGGGGACAATCTCAACCCATTTATTTTGTCGTAGGCTGAGGGATTTCTTTTGCTCCCGACGGGAGTGAGCAGATGCAAACTTGTTCAGTCTGACAGCATATGGGAGTCGATACTTTGTCGAGTAAGACCGTGTCGAAGGCAGCCTGTAATACCTGCGTCATGGATGACGTCACGCGCGTGCGCTGCGCTACCGAGGCGCTCTGCCGTTTGGCCTGCCAGAAGTGACAGTATGAAACGTCACGTCGGTTTGACTAGTGGGCGCAAAATTTTCGCCGCGCCATTATGATGGCCTCCTCGTTTCTCGTGCGTTGTGGGCGACGCGGCCAGGGGCGGTTGCCCTCCGCACGCGCCACGTGTGGGGTTGGATATGCCCCGTTTTGCTCGATGAATATCGGGCGACACGGATTGCCCAGTCTGATGGATAAGTAGGGGGCGCCCCGGCGGTGAAAAAAAGCAGAATCCCCATCCTCACCGTCGAAGCTCTCCTTCTCCCCCTTGCGCCCTGCCTCTCTGCTCGTAGCCACCAAAACGTCCATGTCCACCTCCGTCATGAAGAAGACCTCCGTAAAGAAGAGGTCCACCGGCGCCGCCGGCGCCGGCGCCGGCACGGCTGGTGGGCTGAAGAAGATCCACGACGACTGGCAGAGGTCGTCCGTGGATGAGCGCCAGCTGGAGGTGCTGCGCCGCGACGGCTTCGTGCCGCCGCTGGAGAAGGTGGCGACGCGGGCGCCCGGCGATGAGGTGGCCCCTCGTCCCCGCGACGGCGAGCGCGTCTGCTTCATCGATTTCGTGAACAGGGGATTCGCCTTCCCTGTTCACGAATTCGTCCGGGGGCTGATGTACGCGTACGGCGTCCAGCTCCATGACTTCACGCCGAACGCCATCCTCCACATTAGCTGCTTCATCGTCCTGTGCGAGTGCTTCCTCAGCATTCACCCGCACTGGGGGCTGTGGCAGCGGATCTTCAATGTGAAGCGCAACGCCAGCGCTCGTGGTGTTTACCCCGTCGGGGGTTTCGGCATCCAGTCCCGCGGGGACATCGAGTACTTCAACCTGAGGCAGCTCGAGTCCGCGCAGAACTGGAGGAAGAAGTGGTTCTACATCGCCGACGTCCACCAGCCCGGGCAGAAGTACGGGGTTCCCCCATTCTGTGCTGGCGTGACCGTGATGAAGAAGAACTCCTGGACGCATCGCCCCGACGCCCGAGAGATTAAGGAGTCTGACCCCCTCATGTCTCGGGTGTCGAAGCTGCTGAAGACCGCCGGCAAGGAAGTGAGCGGCATTCACCTCATCGCCACTTTCATCAGAAGGCGGGTGCACCCGATTCAAGCTCAGGCGCACCCGTTGTTCGAGTTTGCCGGAGCCGCCGACGTGACGCGCACGTCCGCGGAGGAGTTGTCCGCGGGCGAGGTCGAATCTCGCGTTTGCGCGCTGACCATGCTCAAGGTCGGCGAGGCGAACGTCCTTGAACTGCCCGTGACGCCATTCAGCCTCGAGAACCCTGTTCCGGAGGTATGTGCTTTGTTCTTATGTATCTTTTGTCTGTTCGCTGTGTTTGCCGATGTTTTGATTTCTGAGAAAGATGCTTTGTTTTTCTCCTTGAAGGGCTTCTCGACATTTGTCAGCCTTCCTCCTCTTCCTAAGGGGAAGGGTACTTCTGCGGCCCCTGACTTGCGGCATGATCCTGATGAGCAGGACATTTCTGTTTGTTCCGCTGCGTCGGTCAAGGATGCAGAGGCTGCGGACAGTGATGAAGTTCCTCTCGTCCGCCGCAAGCGTGTCCGCGACGCTGGCTCCAAGGCAGCAGGGAAATCGAAGTAGGATCCCGTCACGGAGGGTGCCAACTCATCGTCGCCTCCTGTTCGTGCTGACGAGGATGTTCCTCCAGCGCGTGATCCCGTGGAGCCTCCGCCGAAGAAGACTCGTGCTGCTTCGGACTGCCTCTGATAAGGATCAAACCTGTGGATGATCCTATGATTTATTGTCCCGATCTTTCACAGCGAATCCACCGATAGGAATCTCCCAATAACGATGCTGATCGTCACCTGAAGATGAGGAACGAGTCTAGCGAGCAACGTGATAAAGATCACCACGCCTCAAACCAAAGCCCGACAATCCTTGATGAACACAAGAACCTCCGCAGCAATCTTTATTCGATAAACGACATCGCCGTCCCCGGAGAGATGCTTCACCAAGAGCAACACAAAGCAATCTGTTTTTAGACTAAAACTGAACCCCTTCTAACTCGCAGCCCCTAGCCTTATATGGAAGGAAGGGGTGCTACCGTACTGCGCTACAGTACCGCGCTACAGTACCGCCCCCCTACTAGTGGACCCTACCTTGACTTGGTTGGACAGGCCCCAAACCAAGCCCAAACTCATAATTATCAAAAACTCTAATTATTTAAAATAGCAACACACGACTAATACATCTAGCTTGGTGGAGTCCTGAAATTGGGCTTCACCTCCTCCGTCGTGCCCATATCATCCTCCCCCCCTTCAAGAAGCGTCGTCCCCAACGCGTGAGGGTCTGTTGGAAAAGGTGGCGTGATATCCAGAAAAACATCACGCGTCTTCGCCATCTTCAATTCTTGCCTGCCTACCACTCCACATCCTCCCTCTTGGTCTGCTCGACTTGCTTCAGCAGTGGACGCCTTTCTTCTCCACACATGCCTGGGCATAGGCGCCACCATCTTCTTCTTCTTGTCCACATTTTCTGGAACCCTTTGTTGCTGAACATGAAACTGCTTAGCACGACCCTGCCAAAGATGAGTAATGCCTGGGCCACACAACTGACGAACATGTCCATCCTTGCCTTTATGCATCCGCACTGCAGCTCCAACAACACACCTCACAGGTGTACTAACAAAACTGCGCTTGTCGCCCCGCGACACCACATGCACTGGGACATGATCAGCACAAATATCATCAGTCTGGACACCTGTGTCAACACAAACTGGCTTCGTAACACATGCTGCAACATCCTTCCTCTCATCAGCAAGAGGCTGTACTTCAACTGGCTTGTCACCAACAAGAACAACTGGCTTGTCATCTACATGCACGACTGAATCAGTTTCAGTACCATCGCCCCTTGCATCATGCTCCTCATGCTGCAGCTTAGCTAACCTTAGTTGTGGTTTAGCTTTCTGCAACTTCTCCTTGCGAACCACCAGCACCACATCTGACTTGATTTGATCATCTCTCATGGGCTTCAAAGTCCGCTGTTTTCCATCATGCACAAAAGAATAGGTATTTGCTCTCCCAGCATGTGTAGCATTGCGGTCGTACTGCCATGGACGTCCAAGCAACAGCCCACATACCTCCAATGGCAACACATCGCACTCTACCTCATCAACATAGTCACCAACTGTAAATGGCACACGCACCTTATGAGTAACCTTCAGCATACCGCAGCTATTCAACCACTCAACATGCTTCGGTTTAGGAATACGCCATGTGGACAATCCCAATGCTGCCACCATTGCCTTGCTTATGCCATTAGTACAGCTACCACCATCAATCATGAGCTTGCACTCTTTACCTTTTATAATGCATTGAGTCTGAAATAAACTCCATCGTTGTCAACTGTTTTGCAAGCATCAGCATGAACCCTCTTGAGTTGCATATTCAGCCCACTCAAAGGTTCAACCTCGGCCACTGCAGTTTCAGCGCACACAACAACCTTGTCAACATCAGACTGCTGCGCTTCAGAAATTTGTGACACGGCCTTGCTGACCGTCTGCACTGGAACAACTATCTTCACCTCCGCTGCAGGAGATGGAATAGACACAGCTGCAACCTTTGTGTAACATGTTTGCGCCCACGGAATAACATTAGACATCCGCTGCACAACCGTGGTCACCTCCCCGGGTGTAGCACAAGATACCCGACGACGACTGATATGGGCATGATTAGCGTGGATATGACCAATACTATCACTACTTCCTCCACATTTGATCAAGAAAAGGATGAGATGGCGTCGGGGACGACTTCAATTCGAGAAGGGGAGGATGATGAGGACATCCATGCTATAGATACAACCACAACATCTACACCTACTAAACTACGAGGAGTTATAAATAGAGCTCATGCCCGACAATTCAATCAACAGGTATTTTCGTTTCTACAAGCCATTCGTAATTTATACAAGAATATGATGCTGCCTAAATCCGATGTGTTTGTCACTCTCAGGAATGATGGACCTAGCATCGACGAGAGGGGAAAGCTTTGGAGCATGATCACACATGGAGACGGCACTAGGAGTGCAAGTGATGGAGATATGATTAGATTCTATTCAAGAAGTTCTCTCATGTCACCTTGGGATGAAGAGAAGCTAGAGACCAAGCTCTTCACGTTCTGGACGCAGATTCGGACTGCAGAAATATACCTGACTTCCAACGATGATAACTTTTGCATACGGACTCCGAATTGGGTGATTCTTGTTTTGTTGGAAAGAGGAACTCGTGAACTTTCCAACACAATTAGCCGCACCTCCAAATTCATTACGAGCATAAATTGGCGTCCAAAACAGTACAAGGCTGTTGCAGAAACTGGGCCAGATTTCCAGTCAAAAGGTGCTGCGTCACCTCTAATTGGGCCCAAAGGCCTTGTACGAATTAGGGTTGAGTTTTGGGTGTCTTGGGGCGTGCTACCACCTCCTTGGCCGCCACCCAAGCCTCTCCTCCTTATATACCCCCCATAGGTCATCGTTTAGACTGGGATTTTGTTTAGTTAAAAGTTAGCCAACTGCTGCAACTTCGTGTACTCGGTTTGTGTCCAACGACCAGATCAAGACCGCTTCTCGGAATCCCACCTTTTAAATAAAGCTCATCTTTCATCCGCAATTTCGTGATTGCAATTTCGGTTCTTACTTGTTTCTCGATCGCAGGTAGAACTAGACCTTTTTGGTCAGGCCGATCGTGCTGCTGCAAGGTTGGTAACTCACGGAGATTGGTTTAGCGATTGCATAGGCGCTGCGTACTTGTACGTGGAAGTCGGATCGCCAAGGTCGAACTCCACCAGAATCGACGTATCTCATCTCATCGAAAGATCGGACTACCTTAGCCATATCAAGTGGTATCAGATTTCAGGTTGCTCGGTGAGAAAATTTATCCCTAGATTAGATTTGTTTTTCATACCTATAGTCCACGAAAAAGCCAAACAAAAATATTTAGATTAGTTCATCCTTGTCCAAGACAATCTTAGCCTTCTTGCCATATCACTTAAGTTTTGTTTTGTTGAATTTTCGTTGCATCGTTGTGTCGAGTTGCTGGTTTCTAGTGTCTAGATTTTTAGAGTTTCGAGTTCTAGTCACGGTTTATCACGTCTTGTATCCTTCTATACCACCACCATCGTTTTCCGCTTCGTCTTTGTCATCTTTTCATCGCCGCCATTTTTTTTTTCTCCTCCACGGTGTCCACCATACTTGTTGTGTTTCACCACCAGATTTCTTTTTCTTTGCCTCCACACACCGTCATTGCTTTTGATCGCCATCGCGGCTGCGCCACATAATACACCATCTAGAACCAACTGTATCGATTGCCTGCTTCAATTTTCGGACCATCGTCAATCAGCGTCACGATCAGAGAGAAGACATATCGGTGTCTTCGATCTATTCTACTAGTATTCAGGTTTTCTGGTTGGAAAGTTTGGTTCGGTAAAGGAAAAAAAAAATTCGTTTTGTATACCAAGGAAAGTCAGATCCGGATCCTAGTTACCATATCATATTCCGTTTCTACTTTGGATTGGTTTTTGTGCTTTGGTTCTACGTCTAAGGTCAGCGAGAAAAAAAAAAGATTACGTGTGGTAGTTGCTTGACTAGCTACGATCAGCCAACGAGAGAAGGATTAAAAAAAATAGAGAGTCCAGAGCAATTTCTTCTTGTGATCCGTCCCTAGCTAGCTAGGTACGGAAGGTCGTGCACGTATCTTCTGTTGGCAAGTCTGGATCGGCAGCAATATAAAAAAAAATGTCGATCCATCTGCTAGCTACGTGAGGAGTTATTCAATTCCTTCGATATTCACACTAAAACAAAAAAATCCTTCAGTGATCCATTCAGTACTGTCAAGATCAAGCCTTGAGTTACTCGGAAGATCTACACGCCTGCGTTTTCGTGTTGATGTTTTCAGGCTACGTCCATATATTGTTGCTCGCTTGTTTCTGTTGACCGACGTCTCTTCATATTTCCCAGATTCATTCTTCCCGTGTGATTAAGTTTGTGTCTTAGGCTCGCGTCTCTAGTACGGTCTAGCCTAAAACCAGCACTTGACATACTTTGAGCAGATTTTCAACTTTACATTGACTAATGTGATTGTGGTTCTACACATATATAAGCCTACCTACAGCTCCACATATTTCTACTACGTGCATTGTGCTCTCGTCTGGTAATCGCTTTATCCAATCTTTGGGGGTGCTGATCTTTGTGGTTACCGTGATGCCCTCCTGCTTGGTAAGGAACTTGTAAGAGCTTCATATTTTGCTTGACGGATTGCGTGTTTGCCACCACATCCTAGTAGTTGATAGGAACATATACTTGTGATTTGTTTCTTGTTCTACTAATCATGGCAGGTTCCGGAGTTAGGAGTTCTTGGGCTGCGTCTATAGTTGGAGATTTGCCACCACCTACAAACAAGCAAGAACCATCACGAGAGGTACAAACTCATAAAACAACTCATGATCAGGTTATCGTTTTTATGCCACCTTTTGCGGGTCGTTATAAACCTGATAAATATATTGAATGGGAATTTGAGTTAAATGCTATACTTGTGACTCATAATTTTTCTGAGTGTGAGAAAGTAAAAACTGCCATTAGTACATTCACTGATTTTGCATCTATTTGGTGGAATGAATATTGTCGATCATATCCTGATTATATACCTACTACTTGGCATGATCTACAACTTGCTATGCGATATCGATTTGTTCCATCATACTACACTCGTGACATGGTTAAGAAATTGCAAAACTTGAAACAAGGTAATAAAAGCGTAAAAGAATATTATGATGATTTAGAAACTACCTTGTTGCATGCATTCGTAGAAGGAAATGAAGAAGACTTTATGGATAGATTTTGGAGAGGGTTAAACCATGATATTCAGGACATGCTAATTCATGAGGAGTGCTATCCTATGGATCGTTTGTATTGTCTTTGTTGCAAAGCTGAACAGGAAATAAAGAGAAGCGTTGCCGCTACGATAACCAAGCGTCAGGTGCATATCCCAAGAGTTCAGTCGGTTGTCACTTCCACCATTGCACCTACTATGGGAACCATGTCTGCTAATCATAGTATTACCCCGCCTCCAACATGTGAACCACCGCCGCCGACAGCACCTACACAATCTGAGTCATACATAAATGGTAATAATAAAGGTACCAATGATATTTCTCGGCATGACATTGATTTATCCTCTAGTTCTTTAGATAATTCTTGTGTTGATTTACCCGCTGATTTGGGCACATCATCTAAATTGGAGAATCCTATTGATGTTTCGAATGTGCCAAGTGATCACACATTTGAATTATCTATTGCTTTAAATACATCATGTGTTGAATTTCCTGTTGATTTGGTCACACCACCTGTTTTAGAGGACATTGCTACTGATTTGAATTTACCATGTGCGCAAACAAGTGAGATAGATGATGTTTCGGGTGCACCTATTGCTGAATTTAATTCTTCTATTGATTTGGGTGTGTCTCCTGAAATAATTCATGATGAGAATGCACCGAGTGTCTTGTCTACTAAATCTGATTTGGATCACATAAAATTGTTTAAACATGATGAGCTTTTCACTAAAGTTGCTTATGATACATCATTGTGGTCTATTATCATGGATCCACCTATGTCTTTGTCACATGCTACAAATAAGATAGCTGAACTCACATGTTTAAACAATGTTTATGCACCTAATGTTACATTTAACTTGATCGGAGAGTATGGTGTAGACAATGAATTTTTGGTGTGTAGAATTTGCATAACATGTGATGACCTTGCTGTTTTGAAAAAGGATAGTTTGGTGCAAATGTTTCATCATTTTTATATGACCTCCAATGTTGGTGTTGATTTTCTGGCAAATAGCTTGAAACACAATTACATATCTAAGCAAGTTGTGGCAGCAAGTTCCGATACTTTGAAATTTTACTCACCATCGTGGGGATGGTTTAATGATGATTTTTGCATGCTTGATTATATGAATAAGAGCTTCGCTTATATATGCAAACTGAGTTGCAATAGTTTCATGTGGTTTATTTGTTGTGATAATTATTTGACTTCATATTTGACAAGACATGACAATGACCACCGTATAAATATGTCATATGTGCAACAACTGAGAGAAGTTAAAATGGATGACATCTACATATACAATGTGTACACCTTGTCTCTTTTGCTAACCATGTTTCAGAAAAAACGACGCCGAGGACGGCTTTATTTTCAAGAAAGGGGGAATGATATGGGCATGATTAGCGTGGATATGACCAATACTATCACTACTTCCTCCACATTTGATCAAGAAAAGGATGAGATGGCGTCGGGGACGACTTCAATTCGAGAAGGGGAGGATGATGAGGACATCCATGCTATAGATACAACCACAACATCTACACCTACTAAACTACGAGGAGTTATAAATAGAGCTCATGCCCGACAATTCAATCAACAGGTATTTTCGTTTCTACAAGCCATTCGTAATTTATACAAGAATATGATGCTGCCTAAATCCGATGTGTTTGTCACTCTCAGGAATGATGGACCTAGCATCGACGAGAGGGGAAAGCTTTGGAGCATGATCACACATGGAGACGGCACTAGGAGTGCAAGTGATGGAGATATGATTAGATTCTATTCAAGAAGTTCTCTCATGTCACCTTGGGATGAAGAGAAGCTAGAGACCAAGCTCTTCACGTTCTGGACGCAGATTCGGACTGCAGAAATATACCTGACTTCCAACGATGATAACTTTTGCATACGGACTCCGAATTGGGTGATTCTTGTTTTGTTGGAAAGAGGAACTCGTGAACTTTCCAACACAATTAGCCGCACCTCCAAATTCATTACGAGCATAAATTGGCGTCCAAAACAGTACAAGGCTGTTGCAGAAACTGGGCCAGATTTCCAGTCAAAAGGTGCTGCGTCACCTCTAATTGGGCCCAAAGGCCTTGTACGAATTAGGGTTGAGTTTTGGGTGTCTTGGGGCGTGCTACCACCTCCTTGGCCGCCACCCAAGCCTCTCCTCCTTATATACCCCCCATAGGTCATCGTTTAGACTGGGATTTTGTTTAGTTAAAAGTTAGCCAACTGCTGCAACTTCGTGTACTCGGTTTGTGTCCAACGACCAGATCAAGACCGCTTCTCGGAATCCCACCTTTTAAATAAAGCTCATCTTTCATCCGCAATTTCGTGATTGCAATTTCGGTTCTTACTTGTTTCTCGATCGCAGGTAGAACTAGACCTTTTTGGTCAGGCCGATCGTGCTGCTGCAAGGTTGGTAACTCACGGAGATTGGTTTAGCGATTGCATAGGCGCTGCGTACTTGTACGTGGAAGTCGGATCGCCAAGGTCGAACTCCACCAGAATCGACGTATCTCATCTCATCGAAAGATCGGACTACCTTAGCCATATCAACGACGGGACACAATATAGTCACGCACAAATTGATTGAAGTCATGCCAAGTTGCCTTGTAAATGCCCTTACTCCACCTCTCGTTGAGCTCCACAATATAGGCGAAAGGCTCCAGCAAGGGTTCCTAAGAGAGGGCAGGTTGGCGCTACATCGCTGCCACGGCAAGGTTTCAATCAGGTTCCTGCCGCGGCACGCATTGATGCAGTTTCCTGCCGCGGCACAGTTTCGCCCAGATTTCTACCGCGGCACAGCAAGGAGAAGATGGTGGCGCCACAGTTCATATGGAGAAGAAAATCAAGTCAAGCAAGCCAAGAGGGAGGATGTGGAGTGGAAGGCAAGCGAGACTTGAAGATGGTGAAGACGCGTGATGTTGTTGCTGATATCACGCCACCTTTTCGAGCCAACCCTCAAGCGTTGAGGACAACGCTTCTTGAAGGGGGGGAGGATGATATGGGCACGACGGAGGAGGTGCAGCCTAACTTCAGGACTCCACCAAGCTAGAGTTGTAATTTTATTTATGTCTTTGCTATTTTTAATAAGTGTTCGGTTTGGGCCTGTCCAACCGAACTAGCTAGGCCCATTAGTGGGCCGCCCCAAACAGATCGGTACTATAGCTACAGTATGCGCTACAGTATGCCCCACCTCATCCATATAAGGAGCTGGTCGAGTTAGGATTTAGGGGAGTTCAATTCATTGGTCAAAAACACTTATAGTTTTGTGCTCCATTGGTGAAGCTTCCCTCCGGGGACGGCGATGCCGTTTATTAGATTATAATAGAGGTTGCTGTGAGGGCTCTTGTGTTCATCAAGGATTATCAAGCTCAGGTTTGAGGCGTGGTGTTTATCTCCACGTTGCTTGCTGGATTCGTTCCTCATCTTCAGGTGACGATCATCATCGTTATTGGGAGATCCCTATTGGTGGACTCGCTGTGAAAGATCGGGACAACAACTCTAGGATCATTGGCTTGACCCTTATCAGCCTCGACCCCGCCGCTCTGCTGACGATCCCTATCTCGTAAGCTGTCAACTGCTGCTTTCCCTTCCTTGTTTGTTAGAGTTTCTATTTGGAATTCTAGGCTTATCGTGCGCTCATCTGTAGGGACTCATCCTCTGGTGCGACTCTACCGCCCAATGCGGGCGGACGAACGGACGAGGGCGACAGCGTGGATGCTCGTCGCATGGAGACAACGGCTTCTCCGCCGCCGTCCGATCCCGACGTCGCACCGGCTGTGACTGTCTCGACTCCTGGCGACGCCCTTGTCACCATCAGCAGTGCTCCTCCGCTTGCTTCAGCCGAGCATGTAAGTAGTGAATATTTTCTGTCTACATCGGGTGCGCGACAGCGCTCCCGATGGGAGTAGCCCCCGAGTCTATAGTCAACTAGGAACAGTTGGGTATAGACTCTAGACTGATCTATCTCCTTTGTTTCTCTTTTGTCTGTGATTTATCGGGTGCGTGATAGCGCTCCCGATGGGAATAGCCCCCGATTGTATAGTCAACTAGGAACAGTTGGGTATAGACTCTAAACTGATCTATCTCCTTTGTTTCTCTTTTGTCTGTGATTTATCGGGTGCGCGACAGCGCTCCCGATGGGAGTAGCCCCCGAGTCTGTGGGCGACTGAGTTCAGTCGTGTACAGACTCAAGTTCTTCCACTGACTCTTTATTCTTTGTTTTGTTCAGCCTATGGCGCTTGAGCTGTTGGGTATCAACCGCCGTTTCACGGCGGAGAAAACTCACCTGGAGCGAGAGTCCGCCGAAATCCGAGGTTTGTCCTTTGTCTTCCGCTGTTTGGGAGTGTTTTTATTGCTATTTGCTTGAACGTCTTTTGCCTGCAGAGTTGTTGGCGCAGTCGCGACGCGAGAAGGAAATCGCCTCGCGGCAGGCTGCTGCCCTCAAGGAGCAGCTAGACACCGCCGCGGTCGCGAAGGAGGCGGCCGATGCTCACAAGCAGGCCTTGGTGCAGCGCCTCTGCGCGGCGAGCAACTCCTTGTTGGGTAAGTGTTAACTCTGCTTTTCTATGTTCTTTCTGCTTCCTTTGGTTTAACCGAGTTTCTTTTCTGCTTTCTTTAGGTTTCCTTGGCACTGTGGCATGTTCCAGCGCCCAGGTTGCCGTCGATGACTTGGACAGCGCAGTTGCTGCTGTGGAGGGTGCTAGCCAACAGGCGAGCGGTCTCTTGGAGAAGGCTACCGGCGCGCTGACGAGCTTGCACGGCAGTCTGTTTCCCAAGGCGCAGCCTCCTGCTTCCCTCGATGAACTGGCTGGTGATGTAGCCCCACATGTGGACAACACCATGGACACCACACCAAATGGCCCAATGACAAGATCAAGAGTCAAGGCTCTTCATGAAAAGGTGACCTCGCTCCTCTCGATGTGTGATCTCGACCTTCCTTTGAATGGTTTGCTACTTCATGCCGGTACCTTGTGCATACTCAGGATCCACCCGGATGATGACCCACAATGGAGTCAAGGAGATGACCAAGAGAAGGTCCAAGATGATGGAGAAGATGAACAAGGGGAGATCCAAGAAGATGGGTAAGAAGAGGAGGAAGGAGGCGAAGACAGGGTGGCCGGCCTCCCAGCCGGCCTAGGCCGACCCCAAGGCCGGGCTCCAACCCGAGGCGGCCGGCCTCCCAACCGGTCCAGGCCGGGCTCCCACCAGAGGCCGCCGGCCTCCCTACCGGCCCAGGCCGCCCCCCAGGCCGGGCCACACCCCGACGCAGCCGGCCTCCCGGCCGGCCTAGGCCGGTCTCCAGGCCGGTCACCCACCTGAGCCGGCCGGCCTCCCAGCCGGCCTAGGCCGGGCCCCAGGCCGGTTCCCCGCCAGAGCCAGCCGGCCTCCAGGCCGGCCTAGGCCGGCCCCCAGGCCGGTTCCCCACCTTTCCTGCATCGTTTTGTAATAGACTATAAATAGCTTTCCACTTTCCCCATTCGAGGGTTAGACTGAATTTGAGACTTGTGAGCCATGCTCCCCATCCCTCTGTGCTAGGGTTCCTCTTAGAGGATAGATCTTGTTGTTGCTACTCTTTCACTGCGGTGTCTCTAGTAGTGCAAACCAATCTTTCACTGCGGTGATTCTATTGGATCGGTGGACCGGCCGGTAAGAGCAATCGGTTTCAACAAGAGTAAGTTTGGCTTTGATTCTTCGATCCAAAGGCTACCTTTTTGAGGGTTTGTTGTTGGGTGGAGTTCTCAGCAGGATTGCTAGTTATCCTTGTGTTTTGCCCACGAATCTCCCTCGTTACCCCTCCGTGTTCTTCGTGTTCATCCCCTTTTCCCCTCAAATCCGTGAAGATCGGGCCTAGCCCTACATCATTTGGTATCAAGAGCAAGGGTTTCCACGGATTTGGATCGTGTTTCCACCTTTTATTAGCCTTTTCCCCACCAAAATTTTTCTTTCCCATACCAATTACGAAAATTCAAAAAAAAAAAATAGCCCATATGGATTTCGTTCGATCTTTCGATTTGGTGAGCGATTTGTGGTTTTGATCCACGGATCTCGTGCTTAAGACCTTTCCCCACTTTCCGTTGGTGTTCCGGAGGCCTTTTCCGCTCCAAGCCCAAGCGTGCCGCGCAATTCGTCGCCGGCGGTACTACCGTCCGAACGGCCGTTACTACCGCCCGCAATCGGTCCTACCGCCCGTTCGGCCGGTGCTACTGCCGCACGACTATTCACCAACTTCATCTTCGTGTCGCTTAATCGCTACCTCGACGACATCAAAGGTATAGCTTCCGACACATCCCTTTCCATTTCGCGAAACTTTTTCTTAGGAGCTAGCTCTTCATAGTGTGAGCATTGCACTAGTGTGACACCAAGTGACCATATCATAATCTTGTGAGCATCTAGTTGTAGCGGACTCGGCTCGGGCAAAAGCATCAAGCAAAAGAGAAATAGAAAAGATTCAAAAAAAAAAGCCGAGCCGTGATCCTAGTCATCCTCAAGCTCCAATAACCAATAGAGAAATGGGTACACTTGTGCAAATCGGGTGCTCCTTCCCATACACTTGAGCTAGTTGTCCTTCGAGAGGTGGTGCGGCACGAGCATAGTCTTCGTTAGGTCCAAGTTGCTCCCCCCTATAGTCGCACCATCCACATTTGTCTCCACGTGTGAGTCTCCTTTGTTTCTCGGATTTTGTGGTTAGTCTCTTTTGTTTCTTGATCTTTGTGGTTATCTTCCACTTGTTGCAATAGCCTTTTCGTTGGTTTCGTTTCGATTTCTTGCCACTTTACCATACCTAAGCTCCTCATAAGTGTGTGTGTGTGAGTCGCTTTTGGATCACTAATCAACCAACTCTTACTCTTGTGACAACTTTGTTTCGGAAGGCAAGGCCACTTATCCAATACTATCATCCAAAGGTAAGAGCGGTTATTAGCCACCAAATTTTTCCACATATCACTTGTGTTGTCTTATCATGGCTAGGGAAGAACAAGACGCCACCTTCGGCAAGCAAGAGGAGGCCCTTCGGAGGTACATCAACGACAACTTACGCTGCTATGAGGAGCGCCATCAAGCCGCTCAACGTGAAAACAATGAGCGCTTTGCTCAAATCCAAGATTCCATGAGCAAGCCCCTCGATCGAGATCATAGTCGCTCTTCAAGGTCAAGTTCGCGAAGCTCTCGCCACTCCACTGCAAGAAGCCACGCACGGAGTGAGAATGATCAAGGACATCGTCATTGCCAAGAGTGCCATCGCCAAGAGATACCTCATCAACAAGCGAACTTGGACCCTCACCAACACCAAGACCAACATCGTCAAGAAGCGCATCACCCTCAAGCAAACTTAGACCATCAAAAACATCAAGATCGTCAACGACAAGAGATACCAATTCCAAATGCTAACTTGGATCCCCAACATCGCCATGAGGATAATCGACACCATTGTCATGACCTACCTCCACATCGAGCCCGCCGAGTGCCATTGGCCGACAATCATGTTGATCTTGAAGACAATGAGGATTATGTTCCACGCCACCATCCAAGGCATCATCACCGAGACCGCCATCGCCACCATGATGATGATGATGAGGATGATCACAAAAACCGTTTCAATCCTCCCAAGCTCGTCATTCCTAAGTTCCATGGCACCAACGACCCGGAGGACTGCATGGCGTGGGAATCCAAGGTCTCCAAACTATTTCGAGTCTACAAGGTGCCGCAAGACAAACGAGTTGACCTCGCATCCCTCGAGTTCGAAGTCTATGCGCAACTATGGTGGGAACAACTCCAAGCCTCCTTTGAAGACCCAATCGACACATGGAATGACATGAAGAAGGAAATGCACAAGCGCTTTGTGCCACATCATTATGCGCGAGATTTATACAAGAAGCTACAAGAGCTCAAACAAGGCCTCAAGACGGTCGACGAGTACTACAAGGAGATGAAGTCAACTCTCTCCCGCGCACACATTGTTGAGTCCGAGGAACAATCAATGGCACGTTTCTTGAACGGCCTCACGTACCCAATAAAGAAGATAGTGGAATTCCAACCTTATGAGAACCTTGTTGAGCTAGTTCATCAAGCCATGAAGGCCGAGCGCCAAGTCACCGAAGAACTCAAGTATGTCAAGGCCAAGTCCTTCTTCGCCACTAGAGCTTCATCATCAACACAACCCATCACTCAAGTCCAAGCTCAAGGCAATATCAAAAGTCCTACACCGCAACCCACTACAACCTCCAAGAAGACGACGCCCTCACCCCAAGCCGCCAAGTCATATATCTCTTGCTACAAGTGTGGAGGTCAAGGGCACAAGTCATTTGAGTGCACCAACAAGAAGGTGATGATCGTCAATGACAATGGAGACTATGAGTCTATGAGTGAAGATGAGTACCACGCATTGAACAAGGTGGCCACGATGCAAAGCTTGGATGACGCCGATGACTACATCTATTGTGATGGTGACCCCAACCCCACTCTAGTTGTCACTCGAGTCTTGACTACAATCAACAAAGGTGATGACGCTCAAAGATGCAACTTGTTCCAAACCAAGGCCGGCATCAACGGCAAATCAATCAAGGCAATCATTGATGGTGGGAGTTGTCACAACTTGGCAAGCAAGGAGCTATGTGAGAAACTCAACTTGACGTACAAGAAGCACCCCAATCCTTACCATGTGCAATGGCTTAGTGACTCCGGCATCGTGAAGATCCAACACACGGTTCAAGTATCCTTCAAGATTGGCTCTTACGAGGACACGGTGGATTGTGATGTGGTACCAATGTCGGTTTGCCACTTACTTCTTGGCCGCCCTTGGCAATTTGACAAGGCCGCTACTCATGATGGGCGCACCAACTACTATAGCTTCAAATGGAACAGTAAGATCCTAGTGCTCCGCCCAATGACTCCAAGCCAAATCATCGCCGACAATGCCAAGACAATTGTAAGAGCGCAAGAAAAAAAATCCCCTAGTGAGTTGAGTGGTGAGAGAGCGAACCACATTCACGTGAGTGAGAGCCACAAGCCAAATATGAGTGAGAAAGGGAAAAGAGTGAGTCCCGGCGTAGTCTTGTTAGCCACCAAAAGTGAGATGAGAGAAGTGAGAGCAAAGCCATCCACTTTCCACTTCGTGCTCTTATGCAAAGGAGATGGCAAAGACACTAACAACTTAACCAAAGTTCCTCCGTCTATGTTGTCTATTTTGCAGGAATTCAAAGATGTCTTTCCGGATGAGCTACCTCAAGGACTTCCTCCCCTCCGTGGAATCGAGCATCGCATCGACCTCATTCCTGGCGCCCCTCTACCCAATAGAGCACCATACCGCACCAACCCCGAGGAGACAAAGGAGATCGAGCGCCAAATTCAAGAACTCCTCGCCAAGGGACATGTTCGTGAAAGCTTGAGTCCGTGCGTCGTTCCGGTCATCCTCGTCCCCAAGCAAGACGACACACTCCGAATGTGTATGGATTGCCGTCCCATCAACAATATCACGGTGAGGTATCGACATCCTATCCCACGACTTGATGACATGCTAGATGAGCTTAGTGGTGCCACTATCTTCTCCAAAATTGATTTGAAAAGTGGCTATCACCAAATCCGTATGCATGAAGGAGATGAATGGAAAACCGCATTTAAAACAAAACTTGGTCTTTATGAGTGGCTTGTCATGCCCTTTGGTCTTTCCAATGCTCCTTCAACATTTATGCGTCTTATGAATCACGTCTTGCGCGCTTTCATTGGCAAGTTTGTGGTTGTCTACTTTGATGACATCCTTGTTTATAGCAAATCTTTGCATGAACATGTCGAGCATGTGAAGCAAGTTTTGTTGGCCCTTCGTAATGCTTCGCTTTTTGCCAACCTCACGAAATGTACCTTTTGCACCGACAAGCTTGTGTTTTTGGGTTATGTAGTTTCTTCCAAAGGGATTGAAGTTGACACCTCTAAGATTGAGGCAATCACAAATTGGCCACCGCCAACTAATCTTGCTCAACTTCGTAGCGCCCTTGGTTTGTTTGGGTTTTACCGCCGCTTTGTGAAAGATTTTAGCATAATTGCTTGCCCCTTGAATGAGCTTACCAAAAAGAATGTACCCTTCATTTGGGGCAATGCTCAAGAATCGGCTTTCAATGAACTGAAGAAGAGATTGACCGAAGCTCCTTTACTTGCTTTGCCGGATTTCTCCAAAACCTTTGAACTTGAGTGTGACGCTAGTGGCCTTGGCATCGCTGGCGTCCTCATGCAATGTGGCCGTCCCGTTGTGATAAAGATCAAGGAGATGATCCTAGAGTTTTGCCCGATCTTTCACAGCGAGACAACCAAGGTAATAACTCTCCCAATTACACGATGAACGCAAACCTGGAGAAGAGGAACGAATCCAGCAAGCAACGTGGAGATAAACACCACGCCTCAAAACCTGAGCCTGATAATCCTTGATGAACACAAGAACCCTCGCAGCGATATAAATTGGATAATACGGCAGCGCCGTCCCCGGAGGGATGATACACCACAATCACACGTGATAGTTTAAACCTTATTTTCTCACCCCCTTCTAACTCGCAGCCCCTAACCTTATATGGAGGTGAGGGGGTGCGGCCGCACTGTAGCTACAGTATGCGCTACAGTACCGCCCCACTAGTGGGCCACGCCCTAGTTGAGTTGGACAGGCCCATACTCAACTCTAATAATTATTTAAAACCAATTATTACAAATAATACTGATACAAAATATACTAGCTTGGCGGAGTCCTGAAATTGGGCTGCACCTCCTCCGTCGTGCTCATATCATCCTCCCCCCCTTCAAAAAGCGTTGTCCCCAACGCTTGAGGGTCTACTCGAAAGGGTGGCATGATGTCAACAAAATCAGCACGCGTCTTCTCCATCGTCAAGTCTAGCTTGCCTTCCTCACCACATCCTCCCGCTCGGCCTGCTCGACTTGATACAGTCTTGGGCGGTTGCATCTCTTTCCTTCTCCACATGAGCTTGGACCTAGGCGCCACCATCTTCTTCTTCTCAACTCTTGCTGGAACCTCGTGTTGCTGAACATGAACCTGCTTTGCACGACCCCGCACAAGATGAGTATTGCCTGGGCCACACAACTGACGAACACGTCCATCCTTGCCTTTATGCACACGTACTGCTGCTCCAACAAAACGTTTCCGAGGTGTTCTCACAAAACTGTGGCTAACTACCCGCGGCACCATATGCACCGGAACACCATCAGCACCACCGTCATCAGTCTGAACACCCATGTCAACACGAACTAGAACACATGCTGCAATATCCTTCCTCTCATCAATAAGAGGCTTATCTTCAACTAGCTTGTCACCAACAAGCACAGGCTTGTCATCCACAGGCTTGCTATACTGTTATTGGAGCTGATTCATCACTACTATATTGACACTTTCCTTTGAGCAATCTTGTGCCTGTGATATATTTGCGCATAGCTAGTGTCTTTCGAGTGCATTGCAATATTTCCATCCATATAATTGCATTGCCACATTTGTCTCCACCTTGGTGTGAGTTTCCTCGGTGTTATTTTCTGTCATCACAAACAGCAAATAGGACTTGTTATTGGTGTTGTTAGGTATCCATACCAAGCCCCACTATATATCCTGCTTTGCCTTGCGTTAGCTAAATTCCCTGGGTATTCTTTTATTCACACCAAGCCATAGTAGTGCTGTTTACTTGTGGTAAGTATTGCTATTCATTTTGGAACAGTAAGTTAACCTCATTGCTTTGCTGTTTTGAGTGAGTTGTGAGAGAAGTGAGAACACCACATCCCATATTTTTGTTGTCACTAACACATTAATCCATGGAGTCTGTGGCTAGTGATGTGCAGGGGGATAACATTGGTGGGAAAGCTCCTGAGGCCACTTATGAGAAGACTGTTGATGATATTCTCACATGGGGAGATCTATCCAAATTTAGAGACATGATCACTGCCAAAATTGATAAGAAACTTGCTGGGTATGATGAAGTGGTAGCCACCCGAATTGATAAGAAGCTTGATGCTTATGATGAGAGCTTGAGGAGGGATTTACAGCAGATGGATATTAACATTGAGAAAGCTGCTTCTCAAGAATCTGTTGATATTATGCAAGAATCTATCACTAATTTGACTAGACAAATTACACACTTGTCTACTCAACTAGAACAAAGAGGTCATGATGATGATTGGGAACCAGGCCGAGCCCACGCTTATCATGGCCGTGGAGGTTTTGCTGCTAGAAGAATACAAGCTCATGATAATCATAGAGAAGATGATGGTTTGGGCAAGCCAAAATTTTCCATTCCTCCTTTCACTTTTGATACGGATGATGTAGAGGAATATTTGATGTGGGAGCTTAAAATTGAGAAGCTATAGAGATTGCATGATTACAATGAAGATAGGAAGATTAAATTGGCTTCTTCTAGTTTTGATGGTTATGCTCTATTGTGGTGGGATAATATTACACAATTGAGGGCAGAAAATGGTGATCCTGAAGTGGTTACTTGGGCTACTATGAAGCAGCTTATGAGAAACAGATTTGTTCCCAAGAATTATGTGAGAACATTATATGATAAATTGCAACAATTGAAGCAAGGTACATTGTCTGTTGATGCTTATTATAGAGAGATGGAGTTGATTATTTAGAGGGCCAAAGTGAGAGAGGAACCAGAACATACTATGCAGCGTTTTCTCTCAGGTTTGCAATTTAAAATCAGAAGCATTGTGAGGCATCTCCAATATAATGTTATGAATGAATTGCTACATCATGCAAGGGAGGCAGAATCACAGCTAGCCGAGGAGGCAAAGATGAGTGCTAGGAGGTTGTTTTCACCTCGAAATAATAATTTTTCTTCTCCATCACCACAACCAGCACCTAGCCGTGGGGTTTCTACACCCAAGGCCGAGAGCACACCCTCCACTTCTAGGAGGCAAGTGCAACCAGCAGCAAGTGCTAGTGGATCCACTTCTTCCACAGCACGGAATAGAGACATGGAATGTCACACATGTGGTGGCAAAGGCCACTTTAAGAGAGAATGCCCAAATAAAAAGACCATGCTTATTAATGAGGATAATGAGTATGAGACTGGAGATGATGCTGATCCTACTGAGGAGGATGATTGTGATGAGCAAGGAGGTCCACTTGATGCTTATGCCACACATTACCCTACTATTGTTTGCTCCCAAAATGCTGCTGCTTTGAGTGTTATTCCTTCTCCAGAAAATCAGAGGTGCAATCTTTTCCAAACCAAAGCAATTGTAGGTCCTAAAATGGCTTGCAAAGTTATTATTGATGGAGGGAGTTGCAGAAATCTTGCTAGTAAAGAGCTATGTGCAAAGCTGAAACTGAAATATATTCCACACCCTCATCCTTATTATATACAATGGCTGAGTGATAAAGGAGAGATGAAGGTGAGCTACATGGTGTGAGTGGAATTCCAAATTGGGCCATATACTGATACCATTGAGTGTGATGTTGTGCCCATGTCCGTTTGTCACATGTTGCTTGGAAGACCATGGCAGTTTGACAGGAATGTTACACATAATGGGAGAGCTAACACATACCAGTTGAATTGGCATGGGAAGGATATTATTTTGAGACCTATGACACCACAGCAAATTGTAAATGAGTCTCGTCAAAAAACAGAAGTGAATTTAGAGAAGGAGAGTGCGAAAGAAAAACAAGAGAGTAATCCTTCTATGAGTGAAAAAAATAAGCCGAGTGGTAAAAATAAAAGTGAGGTCGTGAGCCTTTTATGTATGCTAGCCACCAAAGAGGATTTGAGAGAGTTTAGTGAGGATCCTAGTATGCTTCCTATAGTGCTTATGCACAAGGGAGAAATTTTGGTTTCTTCTGACATGACCCCTATTCCTCTTGGTGTTTCTCATGTGTTACAGGATTTTGATGATGTTTTTCCAGAGGAGGTACCAGCAGGGCTGCCACCATTGCGTGGCATTGAGCACCAAATTGACTTGATCCCTGGAGCAACATTGCCAAACCGAGCCCCTTATAGGACAAATCCCCAACAAACAAAGGAAATTCAGAAACAAGTGCAGGAGCTACTCGACAAAGGTTATATTCGAATTAGCTTGTCTCCATGTGTTGTTCCTGTTATTTTAGTGCCTAAGAAAGATGGTACTTGGCGCATGTGTGTAGATTGTAGAGCAATTAACAACATCACTATTCGTTATCGGCATCCTATACCTCGTTTGGAGGACATGTTAGATGAATTAAGTGGTGCTGCTGTTTTCTCTAAAATTGATTTGCGTAGTGGTTACCATCAAATAAGGATGAAAGAGGGGGATGAATGGAAAACTGCTTTCAAAACTAAATTTGGTTTATATGAATGGTTAGTGATGCCGTTTGGTTTAACTAATGCACCTAGTACTTTCATGAGACTTATGAACCATGTTTTTAGAGAGTTTATTGGAAAATTTGTGGTAGTTTATTTTGATGATATTATCATATATAGCCACCATGAAAATGAGCATGTTGATCACATTAGACAAGTTTTGCATGTTTTAAGAGCAAATCAATTATATGGTAATCTTGCTAAATGTTCTTTTTGCAAAGACAAGGTCATTTTTCTGGGATATGTTGTATCTAAACATGGCATTGAAGTTGATGAATCTAAAATTGCAGCTATTAAAAATTGGCCTATTCCAACTAATGTTAGTCAAGTGAGAAGTTTTAATGGGTTGGCTGGTTTCTATAGAAGATTTGTCAAGGATTTTAGTACTCTTGCTGCACCATTAAATGATTTAACTAAGAAGGGTGTTGATTTTACATGGGGGGTAGCACAAGATATTGCTTTTGATGAGATAAAGAACAAGCTGATTTCGGTCCCATTATTAATCTTGCCTAATTTCAACAAACAATTCGAAATTGAGTGAGATGCAAGTGGTATTGGTATTGGTGGTGTGCTTATGCAAGAAAATAAACCTGTTGCTTATTTTTCTGAGAAATTGCATGGTGCCCAATTGAACTATTCTGTTTATGATAAAGAATTGTATGCACTTGTTAGAGTTCTTGAGGTTTGGAAACATTATTTGTGGCCAAAAGAATTTATCATACATTCTGATCATGAAGCATTGAGATTTTTAAAGAGTCAATCTAGCCTTAATAAAAGACATGCTAAGTGGGTTGAATTCATTGAATCATTCCCATACATAATTAAATATAAGAAAGGCAAAGATAATGTTGTTGCTGATGCTCTCTCTAGGAAAAGTATGCTTTTAACTCAATTGGATGTGAAAATTCCTGGTTTGGAGAGTGTAAAAGATTTGTATGCTCAAGACAATGATTTTAAAACTGCCTATGCAAATTGTACTAATGTGAAAGCATGGGATAAATTTCATTTGCATGATGGATATTTGTTTAGAGCTAACAAATTATGTGTGCCCGAGTCGTCCTTGTGTTTGTTATTATTGCAGGAATCACACAGTGGTGGATTGATGGGACACTTTGGGAGGGAGAAAACATTGATGATGTTGGCTGATCACTTCTATTGGCCACGTATGAGAAGAGATGTGGAGAGGTTTGTGAGACGTTGCATCACTTGCAACAAGGCTAAGTCTAAACTGAAACCTCATGGTTTATATACTCCTCTTCCTGCACCTACTACACCTTGGAAAGACATTAGTATGGATTTTGTGTTAGGTTTGCCTCGGACTAAAAGAGGACATGATTCAATATTTGTGGTAGTTGATAGATTCTCTAAAATGTCACATTTTATTGCATGCCACAAGAGCGACGATGCGTCGCACATTGCTAATCTGTTTTTCAGGGACATAGTGAGATTACATGGAGTACCCAAGACTATTGTTTCTGATCGTGATGTCAAGTTCATGAGTTATTTCTGGAAGACACTATGGGGGAAGCTGGGGACAAAGCTGCTGTTTTCTACTACTTGTCACCCCCAAACTGATGGACAAACGGAGGTGGTGAATCGCACATTATCCACATTGCTGCGAGCCATGATTAAAAAGAATCTGCGGGAGTGGGAAGAGTGTTTGCCTCATGTTGAGTTTGCATACAACAGGGCTGTACATTCTACTACTCAGCTATGCCCGTTTGAGGTGGTGTATGGTTGCAAGCCCATAACACCACTTGATTTATTGCCACTTCCTGTACAAGAGAGAATTAATATGGAGGCTTCAAAACGAGCTGATTATGTGAGGAAGATCCATGAGAAGACCAAGGAAGCAATTGAGAAGACAGGAAGACATGTTGCTGCGAGGATTAACAAGAAGAGGAAGGAGGTACTTTTTCGTCCAGGTGATTTGGTGTGGGTACATTTTCGTAAGGACAGATTTCCTACATTGCGCAAGTCCAAGTTGATGCCACGAGGTGCTGGCCCATATAAAGTGATTCAAAAGATTAATGACAATGCATACAAGATTGATCTTTCTAGTGATGAGTTTGGTGTGAGTAATTCGTTCAATGTTGCTGATCTATCACCATACCATGGAGAGGACCTTGATGCGTCGAGGTCGACGCCTTTTCAAGGGGGGGGGGGGGGGAGGATGATGAGGACATCCCTAGTACATTTGTTATTCCTCCTATTGATGATGATGTTGCTGTTCAAGAGAAACAAGATGAAGTGAGGATTGGTCCAATGACTAGATCAAGAACCAAACTAATAGAACAGCAGGTGAACTCACTCCTATTAAATTATGATGTTTGTTCTTATGAGAATTTTATACTACCTAAATCCCTGCATTTATGTATGAATCAGGTTATTGATAACACAAGCATTATTGGAGGCAAGGAGCATGAAGCCATGGAGCCAAGCCTGGGAGAACACAAGGAGAGAGTTGATCATGGCAGCACAAGCAAGAAGGAGAAGCCAGGAGCTGAATTGGTTGGAGTTGGAAGCGCTGAGGACATGTCCTATGGTGCACCAGCCCACAATTAATTGTGCTGCGTTTTATATGTTATTGGGGCCACCAAGGACATGTCCTAGGTCCTCCCACACGTGTGGAATAGGGGCCTGTGTGCTCAAGTGGCCGAATCCCTCTATGGGTCGGTTTGTACCCCTTGGGTTGAGTCCAAACATGAGTTGGTTCGAGTCCTAGTCAGGATAGGGGCTGGTGTTTGCGCAACCCTAGTTGTGGCCGCACCCCCCTCTCATATATACCTCTTCACCTGCGTGAGAGAGGTTTAGACTACCTTTACTCATAAACCCTAGAACTCCATTGTTGATTGCTGAAGCATTCATCTGGAATTGATATTCTGCAAGTTTTGCGTGTTATCTGCTATTCCACTGGGAATTAGTTGATACAGGACCACTAGTAGTCAGTGGCTGCTCGTGCAAGTGTGTGGATTTACGAATATCCAAGGGATTTGTTGCTGCTGCAATTGGCATCAGGAATTAGCCGGAGAGTTCGTGGAGAGACACAATTTATCAGATCCCTGTTATCGTGTGAGTTCATCGAGAAGATCGGGAAACCCCTTATCACGTTGCCTATTATAGCGAAAAACTTGATGGTGCTCGCCTAAACTACCCAATCTACGACAAGGAACTCTATGCCTTAGTCCGTGTTTTGGAAGTGTGGCAACACTACCTTTGGCCCAAAGAGTTTGTTATCCATTCCGATCATGAATCATTGAAATATTTGAAAACCCAAGCCAATTTGAACAAAAGGCATGCCAAATGGGTTGAATTCATCGAGTCTTTTCCCTATGTGGTGAAGTACAAAAAAGGCAAGGACAATATAGTTGCGGATGCTCTTTCCCGCAAGATGATCTTACTCACCCAACTTGAAATCAACGTTTTGGGTCTTGATGACCTTAAAGAACTCTATGCTTCCGATTCTTTCTTTGGTCCTATCTTTACCAAGTGCACAATTGATAAAGGATGCGATGATTTCTACTTGCACAAGGGTTTCTTGTTTAAGGCTAACAAACTATGCATCCCCGAGTCCTCGCTCCGTTTGTTACTTCTACAGGAATCACATAGTGGAGGCCTCATGGGACACTTTGGACGTGACAAGACACTCGCCATGCTATCTACACACTACTTTTGGCCAAGGATGACGCGTGATGTGGAGCGCTTGGTGCGCCGTTGCCCAACTTGCCTCAAAGCTAAGTCCACGTTGAACTCTCATGGTCTTTATATGCCTTTACCAATACCACACACACCTTGGTCCGACATTAGCATGGATTTCGTCTTAGGATTACCTCGAACAAAAAATGGCAAAGATTCAATATTTGTTGTTGTTGATCGTTTCTCTCAAATGGCACACTTTATTCCTTGCAATAAGACCAACGATGCTTCACACATTGCAACTTTGTTCTTTAGGGAAATTGTTCGTCTACATGGAGTGCCGAAGACCATTGTTTCGGACCGAGATGTCAAGTTCACAAGCTACTTTTGGAAGGCATTGATGGCAAAGCTAGGCGTCAAGCTCCTCTTCTCCACCACTTACCACCCACAAACCGATGGCCAAACCGAGGTGGTGAATCGAAGCTTATCAACTCTCCTTCGCGCATTAATCAAGCCAAACCTCAAAGGCTGGGAGGAATGCATACCGCACACCGAGTTCGCCTACAACCGTGCCTCCCACCGGGCAACCAAGCGAAGCCCGTTCGAGGTTGTCTATGGGGTCAACCCCAACACTGCCCTAGACATCCTCCCTAGGGTGTCAAGTGGGATCCCATCTAAGTCCCACTTGTAGTGCATTTTGCTTTTACTAGTGTAAATTTTGACACAAAATTTTGAACTAGAAAAGGCAAAATAAACTAAAAGTGACATCCCGGCGGGATCCCACCTTGACACCTTAATCCTCCCACTTGATCTACACGAGCGCACCGACATGGACGTCGACAAAAGAGCCGACTACATGAAGGCATTACATGAGTCAACACGAGCAACTCTAGAGGAGCACACAAAGCGCCAAGCTACCAAGATCAACAAGTTGAAGAAGCCCATGGTAATCGAAGAAGGAGATCTTGTGTGGCTACACCTCCGCAAGGACCGTTTTCCGGATGAAAGAAAATCCAAGCTTGCTCCTCGCGGTGACGGACCTTTCAAAGTGCTCAAGCGCATCAACGACAACGCATACAAGATCGACATCCCAACCTCAAAGTACTTGGTGCATGACACGTTCAACGTCGCCGACCTATCCCCTTTCCACGGAGATGCAAGCGTTCATGAGGATGACGAGTCGAAGACGACTCTTTCCGAAGGGGGGGGGGGAGATGATGTAGCCCCACATGTGGACAACACCATGGACACCACGCCGAGTGGCCCAATGATAAGATCAAGAGTCAAGGCTCTTCATGAAAAGGTGACCTCGCTCCTCTCGATGTGTGATCTCGACCTTCCTTTGAATGGTTTGCTACTTCATGCCGGTACCTTGTGCATACTCAGGATCCACCCGGATGATGACCCACAATGGAGTCAAGGAGATGACCAAGAGAAGGTCCAAGATGATGGAGAAGATGAATAAGGGGAGATCCAAGAAGATGGGTAAGAAGAGGAGAAAGGAGGCGAAGACAGGGTGGCCGGCCTCCCAGCCGGCCTAGGCCGGCCCCAAGGCCGGGCTCCAACCCGAGGCGGCCGGCCTCCCAACCGGTCCAGGCCGGTACCCAGGCCGGGCTCCCACCAGAGGCCGCCGGCCTCCCTACCGGCTCAGGCCGCCCCCCAGGCCGGGCCACACCCCGACACAGCCGGCCTCCCGGCCGGGTCAGGGTTAGACTGAATTTGAGACTTGTGAGCCATGCTCCCCATCCCTCTGTGCTAGGGTTCCTCTTAGAGGATAGATCTTGTTGTTGCTACTCTTTCACTGCGGTGTCTCTAGTAGTGCAAACCAATCTTTCACTGCGGTGATTCTATTGGATCGGTGGACCGGCCGGTAAGAGCAATCGGTTTCAACAAGAGTAAGTTTGGCTTTGATTCTTCGATCCAAAGGCTACCTTTTTTGAGGGTTTGTTGTTGGGTGGAGTTCTCAGCAGGATTTGCTAGTTATCCTTGTGTTTTGCCCACGAATCTCCCTCGTTACCCCTCCGTGTTCTTCGTGTTCATCCCCTTTTCCCCTCAAATCCGTGAAGATCGGGCCTAGCCCTACATCAGCTGGGCTGTTTGGTCCTGACGGCTCCGCCATAGACGACTTGAAACGCGAGCATATGGTACGTGGCTCGTAGACCACCCTCCTTATGCTGCTGGGGCACGGCTTCAAGGGTGACCTCGACAAGGCTATGTCTGGGCTACCCCGCGGACCCGATGGCAAGCTGATGGCTCTTGGCTGTTTCGCCGAGCGGTCTCGCGAGTTGGCACAAAAGCTGACTGAAACCTTGGAGAAGCAGGCTGCCAAGCTTGCGGAGAAGGCCAAGAAGTCCGCGAGCTCGCAGTAGCTGCTTGTCTTTGTATTTTTCATCTTCTGTAGGTTGTCCGTGGCAATGCTTTGTCGCCCCTTTGTAATGACTATGCCAGCTGCGAATTTTAGATAAAATTTTGCATTTGTTCTGATGTCCTTGTAACTTGCGACTTCTTCCAGCCCCCGTGCCTTCTTTAAGAAGGATGTCTCATACTTGACTGCTTGGCTTGCTAACAGGTAAATTCAACTATTGCCGTCCCGTCTTCTGATGCCGCTCCACATGTCCATGCGGCCGCGACTGCTGGTTGTTCTTCTGGGAACCGCGACTCCGAGGATTATCGGCTCACGATGCTACGGGATCGCTGCGGTAGGCTTGAGCAAGATCTGCGGGTGGCGCAGGGTGCCTTGGCCGTACTGAAGTCGAAGCAGCCTCGCCCCGCTGAACGGGAAGCTTTCCTTCTTGAGGAGTTGGAAAAGTCCAACAGTGACTTACTGTGTAAGTGGCTACGAGCCCCCGAGTCTTTTGGCGTCGCTTGTTTCCTTAGTTGCTTCATTTTTCCTTTGTGTGTAGGTGTACAACAAGACCCTCAAGCTGAGACCGGTCGGGTGGATAATCAGCTTCGCCGTATTGCCGAGGTTGTCGGGCGCGACACCACCTCGTTCTGGTCAGACCCCTCGCGAGGTCTGGTACTGGCTATTCTTCAGGATCTCATAAGCCAGGTGACGTCCTTCACCGGGGCGTGCCGCTCTGCACTGGCTCTTGTGTATAAGGCACTGTTCCCTCTGGATCCACAGCCGCAGGGTCTTGGGGCTCTCATGGCGCGATTCCGCAATGGCAGGGCTGCACAGAGTTTTATCCGGACGCAGCTTGTCAGCGGTGCGACGTACGCCTTGGCTTTGTTCATCGGCGGCACCCGTATCTCGTCCTGAGGGGGATAGAAGAAAGCCCCGACAGGGAAGACGGGGAGCCGGCGCCGATGGAAACTCACTATCGCGTCGTAGCGGATGTAGCCGTCAAGTTAATTAGGAAACTCGAGCGTGACACCGAGATTTACTCGGACTATGTGGTGCCACGGGTTCCAAAGGACGAGCCTGTAGATTGATTTCTCATTTGTGCAAGCACCTTGTATATTTGCAGAAAACTTCTATGTTTGCTCTGTAGAGCTTGGAGTTGCTCTGTATATAGAGTTTGTTTTGTTTGGGCCTAAGCAACGCAGCCCCCGAGTATCGGGTGCCACAGAGGCGATCTTCATTGTTTTTGTTTAGCTCAACAGCGCAGCCCCCGGGCGTCGGGTGCTGCTCCGGAGTTTGTTAGTGGTTGGCCGTACGACGCAGCCCCCGAGTATCAGGTGCTGTGGAGGCGGTTCTCTTTGTTTATCTCAACAGCGCAGCCCCCGGGCGTCGGGTGCTGCGCCGGAGTTTGTTTTTAGTTGGCCGTACGACGCAGCCCCCGAGTATCAGGTGCTGCAGAGGCGGTTATTTTTGTTTATCTCAACAGCGCAGCCCCCGGGCGTCGGGTGCTGCTCCGGAGTTTGTTTTTAGTTGGCCGTACGACGCAGCCCCCGAGTATCAGGTGCTGTGGAGGCGTTTTTCTTTGGCGTGCCGTATGTCGACTCCGAAGACGTATGTCGACTCCGAAGATAGAGGAACATTGCACTTTTATTATGGGGGACATAGTCTCAAAGATTACATCAGTGGCTGAATAGCCTTGTCATCAGTTGGGCTACGCATAAAAGCGTCGCAGTTGCGCCGCGTTCTAGGGGTTGCGGATGAGCTCGCCTGTCTTCGGGTCCTTCAAGCGGTACGCGCCTCCGCCGATGACCTCGGCGATGATAAAGGGTCCCTCCCATGGTGAGGCGAGCTTGTGCACTTTCTTCTGTTTGAGCCTGAGTACCAGGTCTCCTTCGACAAAGGCTCTTGTGCGCAGCCGCTTGCTGTGATTGTTGCGGAGGTTCTGCTGGTAGATAGCCGTTCGGGAGAGTGCGATGTCTCGGGCCTTATCCAGCAAATCGACGTCGTCTTCGAGTGCGGCTTCAGCGTCGTCTTCATCTTACGCGACGATGCGAGGTGCATCGAAGCGTATGTCATGTGGGAAGACTGCTTCTGCTCCGTACACCATGAAGAATGGGGTGTACTGGGTTGATCTATTTGGCGTGGTGCGCAAGCTCCAGAGCACGGAGGGTAGCTCCTCCACCCAAGCACCCACCGCGCGCTTGAGCGGCATGAAGAGGCGTTTCTTGACTCCGCTGCAGACGAGGCCGTTCGCTTTTTCCACTTGTCCATTGGACGGCGGATGAGCGACCGAGGCGTAGTTGAGCTTAATCCCTTGTTCCTTGTAGAAATCTTGGAACTCTTCGGCGGTGAAGTTTGTTCCGTTGTCGGTGATGATGCTGTGAGGCGCCCCAAAGCGGAAC
This sequence comes from Puccinellia tenuiflora, assembly GCA_012064385.1. Classification (NCBI taxonomy): domain Eukaryota; kingdom Viridiplantae; phylum Streptophyta; class Magnoliopsida; order Poales; family Poaceae; genus Puccinellia; species Puccinellia tenuiflora. The sequence goes on from QRDG01000825.1 coordinate 245,727, forward strand.
AAGATGGACTTGATGAAGTTGACAGCTGAGGTAGCTGTGCAGTTGGTAACTGGCACGGCCTCTATCCATTTGGTGAATTTATCGACAGCCACCAGTAGATGTGTGTGTCCCCCTCGAGAAGACTTGCGTAATGGCCCGACCATATCGAGTCCCCACTGGGCGAAAAGCCACGCCAAAGGTATTGTCTTCAGTTCTGACGCCGGTGCATGAGGTCGTGTTGCGAATTTCTGGCAGCCTATACACCTCTTGACGATGTCTTCGGCGTCCTGTAACGCCGTGGGCCAGTAAAACCCAGCTCGCAGGGCCTTGGCGACTAAGGCTCTGCTGCTAGCATGATGTCCACACGTGCCAGCGTGGATCTCGAGGAGCAAGGCCCTACCATCCTCTAATGCAATGCACCTCTGGAGGATGCCTGATATGCTGCGCTTGTATAGCTCTCCGCCAATTATTGTGAATGCTTTGACACGGCGGGTGATACGCCGTGCTTCGACTGTGTCCTCCGGAAGCTCCTGCCGGAGCATATATGCCAGGAATGGCTTTGTCCAAATAGGCTCGACGAGGAATACTTCGACTGAATGTTCTACTGCTGCGGGTGCGTCTTCGCTTGCAGCTTTGGTCCCGGTTGCTGGTGTAGAGGGAGCCGCAGGCTGCTTGACCTTGATGGATCTTTTGTTTATCTTTTCCAGGAAGACTCCGGGGGGCAACTTGAGTTTCAAGTACCCGATATTGGCGAGGGTGTCGGCCTCCTCATTGCTTGCTCGCCCGACATGGCGAAGCTCGCAACCGTCGAAGTTCCACTCCATGATGTTATACAGGTTCCTGTATGCTATCATGTTCTCTGTTGTTGCAGTCGCACTCCTTCATGGTCTGTTGCACGACCAGGTTTGAGTCTCCGTATATCATTAGGCGATCAGCGCCGCACTCCTTAGCCATCTTAATCCCATGGATCAGGGCTTCATATTCTGCTTCGTTGTTGGATGGCTTCTCGAAGTCCATCTGCAGCACATAACGAAGCTTGTCGCCTTTGGGTGATATGAGGATAACACCTGCTCCTGCGCCTTCGTTCCTTTTAGACCCATCGAAGTACATGGTCCATGAGTTGGACGTATCGGGTACCGACGGCAACTGCATCTCCATCCACTCCGTAGTGAAGTCGGGGAGGACTTGTGCCTTGATTGCTGTCTGGTGTTTATATGTTAGGTCTAGAGGACCTAATTCGATGCTCCATTTGGCGACCCTGCCTGTCGCTTTGGAGTTGTTGAGTATGTCACTTAGTGGAGCCGCGCTCAGTACCGTGATGGGGTGCTCTTGGAAGTAGTGTGCCACCTTGCGCGAGGTCATGAATAACCCGTACGCCAGCTTCTGATAGTGCGGGTATCTCTGCTTTGACTGAGACAACACCTCGCTGAGGTAGTATATCGGTCTCTGCATGCCATGAGCTTTTCCTTCTTCAGCCCGCTCGACTACCAGCACCGTACTGACTACCCTGTTTGTGGCCGCTATATAGAGATACAGCGGCTCCTTTTCGTGTGGTGCCACCAGGACTGGTGGCGTTGACAGGGTGCGCTTGAGGTCGATGAAGGCGGCTTGGGCTTCCTCGGTCCACTCGAAGCGGTCCGTCTTCTTCATCAGTTGGTAGAACGGGAGCGCCTTCTCGCTAAGCCTGCTGATGAATCGGCTGAGTGCCGCTATCCTTCTAGAGAGCTGCTGCACATCCCTTAGCTTCGACGGTGCCGGCATCTTCAGGAGCGCCTGTATTTTCTCCGGGTTTGCTTCAATGCCTCGCGCAGATAGTAGGGTTCAGCTTGATGGTGTATTTCTTCAGTGCGGCGAATGTTTCGCGGAGCTTGTCAAGGAGCGTGTCTTCCTTCTTGGTCTTGATGACAATGTCGTCAACGTAGACCTGGACATTGCGTCCGATCTGCTCCTTGAGGCAGTTCTGCATCATACGCTGGTACGTGGCACCCGCGTTCTTCAGCCCAAAGGGCATCGTTGTGTAGCAGTAAACACCAAAGGGTGTGATGAATGATGTTTTCTCTTCGTCTTCTTTCTTCATCCTGATCTGGTTATAGCCTGAATAGGCGTCCAGGAAGCAGAGGCGTGCGCAGCCTGCAGTCGAGTCGACAATCTGGTCGATTCGAGGCAGTGGAAAATGATCTTTTGGACAACACTTGTTTAATGAAGTGAAGTCGACACACATGCGTAGTATGTCTATGTTCTTCTTTGGCACCAGGACTGGGTTTGCGACCCAGTCAGACTTCTTGATCTCCCGGATGAAGTTGGTAGCCAGGAGCCTATCGATTTCCTGTCCGATGGCGAGGCGCTTCGGCTCCGCAAAGCGGCGCATCGTTTGCTTGACGGGCCTCGCATTGGGCAGGATATGGAGGGCGTGCTTGGCGAATTCCCTGGGTATGCCTGGCATGTCGGCTGGACACCAGGCGAAAATCTCCCAGTTCTCACGTAGGAACTCGACGAGCGCGCCTTTCTATGCAGAAGGCAAGCTCGTCGATATGAGGACCATCTTCGTAGGGTCCGTCGGGTGCACCTGATGCTCCCTTGTGTCGTTTGTCGCGTTGAAGGCAGAGCCTGGCGCTGATTGTTTGCCCTCGGGAAAGAGGGTGCGGTCGTTGGTGAGTGCCAACTCCTGGAGCTGCTCCTGCGCCCCGAACGACTCAGAGATCGTGTTGAACTTGCGATCGCACTCGTCGGATCGTTCGAAGTTTCCACTGACGGTGATTGTCTCGTAGGGCCCCGGCATCTTCAGCTTCAGATAGGCATAGTGCGGCACCGCCATGAACCGTGCGAACGCTGGTCGTCCCAGGATGACATGGTACTACGACTTCCAGTCAACCACCTCGAACTCTATCCTATCCTTCTGGAAGTTAGCTGGCTCACCAAAGATCACGTCGAGTGAGATCGTTCCCAAGGGATAGACTGGTCTCCCTGGTACTATGCCGTGGAAGGTGTTGATGGAAGGCGCCAGGCTTGTCGTCAGTATGTTCATTCCGCGCAGCGTGTCAGCGAACATGATATTGATTCCGCTGCCACCATCCATGAACATGCGGCTCATAGCGAAGCCTCCTATCTGCGCATCCAAAACGAGGGCCGAGTGGCCCGGCCGCGGGATTTGAGGTGGATGATCGTCCCTGGTGAATGTTATGCTGGAATGTGACCTGTCGAGGTACTCCGATACCGCGGGTGGTGATTTGACGGCAAGGTGGACCTGCCTTGTTATGAGCTTTTGGTCCCGATTTGAGGGACGTCCTTTATGGATCATGAACATGCGGCCCACAGGCTTTGGGTAAGCATCTTCGCCTGCTTGGGGTTCCTCGACGCGTGGTTGGAGCTGGATAGCTCCCGCCATATGCCCTAGCTGGGGCAGAGCCGGGGCAAGTGGTGCTCCGATGGCTGGCGCACCTGGTACGATTTGCGCCTGCTGCTGGAGGAGGCGTGTGTATTCTGCATGCAGTTCTTCAAAGCCCTTGCAATCCTTCAAGAGGTGGCGGGACGTGAGGTTGCCATGCTCGTCCCTGAACATGTGGAACCTGCAGGCTCCTTGCAGGGCAGGGGGAGGGCGCGACACTCGCCCGTTGCGCGGCTGGCGTGGTCGCCACTCCTGCTTGATTTCTTTGTTGCCTTTGTAACCGGTTGTTCGACTGTCGCGCTCATAGCGACTGTCGTCACGGTTTCTTTGCTCGCGGCTTTCAAGAAAACCTGCTGCCACGAGTTCCATGCCCTCCGTGTCCTCGTAAACACAGGACTTCCGCTTGCGACGGCGATCGCTGCTGCGATTATTCCAGTGGCCTTGGTCACCGTTTTCCACGGGCGTATCGTTGCGCTCGTTTCGTATAGAGTCTTCTCCGTCTGCCCACTCATTGGCGATTTGCATGAGGTGAGCGATGGTCTTCGGCTTTATTCTTCCGAGCGTCTCCTTTAGCTCGAGTCGATAGACACCTCGGGTGAACGCGTATATCGCGTTGTCTTCTGAGATCCTCTCCACCGAGTTGCGGAGGAGGGTCCATCGATGAATATACTCGTGCAGCGTCTCGCCCGATTGCTGCTTGCAAGCTTGAAGTTCTTCGAACGAGGCGGGTCGTTTGCATGTGCCAGCGAAGTTGCGGATGAAGTCCTCGCCGAGGTCTTCCCAGTAGGTATATGCTCCCCGCGGTAGGCTTTTAAGCCAAGCTCGGGCAGACCCTGTGAGCATCAGCTGAATGTACTGCATGGCCGTGGACGTGGAACCTCTCTGGCAAGTTACTGCCGTGAGGTAGTCCTCCAGCCAGGCAGAGGGTTCTTGTAGGCCGTCGTACTTTGGGGTCTTAGATTTAATCTGAAACCCTTTGGCATTCTTGCCTCTCGGATACGGCGACTGAAGCAGAGTGCTCCTCAAGGTTCGACGTCTTCTTCGGAGTCTGGATCGTCGCTGCTCGTGTCGCGTGCAGCCCGCCTCGTGCGGTTCTTGTTGACCTTGTTCTGCGTGATGACGTTGCGTGCGTCTTCGCCTTCCGCTAGGTGATGTCGATCTTCTCGTCCGCGAGTTGCGCGGTGTCTCCGAACGCGGGTGGCGCGGTTTTCGCGGTCACGAGCGGCACGCTCGTTGTTTACACACACGATGCGATCCTCCTGATCGCGAGCAGCGCGGTCGCCAAGGTGGCGTGTCCGCGGTTCACGCCGTGGGCTTTGTTGTCGACGTGGAGGCGCGTCGTTGGCAGTCACTGCGGCAACGGTTGGTTGTGGCGGTTCTTCTGGTATCAGCTCCGTACCCGCCATGCTGACGAACTTGATTTGCTGACGGTGCAAGGCTGCCCGAGGGTCGCTCTCCGGTGGCTGCGTCGCTTGCAGGTAAGTGGCCACCGACATGAGGGCGCCAATAGATGTTTTGGGGATTGGTATTCCTGCGTCATCCTGGGACATGAAGGAGTCCTCCAAGTTTCGGGTGACGGTGGTTCTTGCCCCCACCGGCATACGCAGGTAGCAAGGCCGATCACGGGAAGGTTGAGATCGTCCCGATGATTAGATGGATAATTCCGCCCGTCGCGCGCTTGATAGGCTAGCTTGCCTTCTTCTTTCCGTAAGGACCCTCTCCTGTTCCTTTAGCTTGAGGCTTTCCTGCCATAGCAGGTACTGGTAGCATTGCAGGTCTTCGGCCATGGCGTCCTCCGCCGGAGCGCCATCCGCTACAGCCTTTACCGCCTTTTCACCCATAGCTTGGGTGATGTGCAGTTGAGTTCGTCCGTTCTGCAGAGTTACTGTGAACGGGTATGTGCGTGGCTCGGGTGGAGCACTTGGTGATGCTGTCGTTATGATAGCCGTCCCCGTGGACGGTCCTATGGGCGGCGGCCCGGGTGCCGTCATGTATACTTGCATGGGGAGGATGCGTGGGACCTCCTCCGGGTCCAAGTCGTCCCCGAAGATGGAGTCGAAATTTTCTTGATTTCCCTCGGCAAGGTCCGAAGGACCTGATGACGGAGTCGATGTAGCATAGGGCACAACTGCCCACTCAGTCGTGCGCGCGAAAGTGATGTTTGGCGATGAAGATCGCGTTGTCGCAGTCGAGAACGACGCGATTTCCTTGAGCGAATTGCCCAAGAGTTCGTCGGAGGAGGACACGGCGAAGGCCGATGCAGCCGATGAAGTAGCGGGTGCTGTTGCCGCAGGGTGCGGTGCGTCCGTGAGGCGGAGAGTGCCCCACTGGTTGACGTAGAAGCGTAGCTCTGTAGCGACTCGACCCAATAATATGGATCTCGTCTATGAATATAGTGCTAGTCCCGGATCGACTCGCTAGCACACTCATTACAAATGAATAACAGTAACAAATGCGTCTTTGTTAATATCGAATATGATCCAGAATACAGAATTCTTACAACTTGCATAGCTCGAGGCTCAAATTGATAAAGTATACCAAACACACAGCGGAAATAAACGAAAGATGAAGCCTCAATCTTGATGTGCCACAGGCGAAACATGTCGAGTGAAGAATCATGACCTAACAACTCTCAAACCTGCAACAGTGAAATTACAGCCGTTCGCGAATACGGTCAGTACATTTGGATTTGTACTGGCAAATGATGCGGTGAGGTGGATATAAAATGGCAACCTACCATCTACATGCTTATTTGGCTAGGTGGAGTTTCAAAGGCTAATTTTGCGCAAAGCAACTGTTTTATCCTATCATTTGATAAAAATAGTTTTTCACACATTAATTGGACACTCTGTTATTCCAACAGGTGCTCCTACCCAATTGGCTATGAGTCCACTGGCATACCACCAGATACTCCCACCAATTTGTTGTTATCCCATCAAATTTTAATTTAGAAAATTGGGATGAGTGAGAATATGTCATAGACTCCCATCTAGTTGCTAGTTTGCCCATAACCGAAGGACACGGCTAAGATCTTAGTTTAAACCCTCGCGAGGTGTGTACACTTTACCCATGTTGCCCGGTCCACTCTGCTCACTCCGGGAATCACCACATGGAGAGGAAGAGAGGATCGAACCAGAGCTAGTAGAAAGTAGCTTCCCAAACCCCCACGCACCGTACCACCTATCACTATTCTACATCTCTGGCTACGATGGGTTCAGGTCACCACCATCTACCAATTCTGTCGTAGCCCATACTACATTGACACATGGTTGCACAGAATAGCTACTAAACAGAGACTCCACAATATTCTCGGGAACCTGGGTGGCCGTTCACAAGTGCACCTACTCAGATACTACGGACCTGAGCAGCCACTCAACTATTTTCCACCACAACGGACCAATACCACCCAGACGTCAAATTAAATTAATGTTGTTTTATTAGATTTGCATAAAACACCTTGGTCTACAACATCTTCCTCATCTTGTGATCCCATAACCACGTCTAAGCAACTAAGCAATTTAATAACGATGGTTTACAAGGTAGTTATTCTAAAAGGATAACATATGGCTCTCCACTTGGGTGCTAGTGGATCGCCTACTAGCATAGCTTACAACCAACTCCTACACATGCATCACTACGAAAAATAATGCTAAATGCGTAGGAAAAATAATAGGACATTTATGAGCACCACTTGCCTGTATTTATTGTAGTAGTTCGCGCACTCAGCGTACTCGTCACAAGAGCAGCGATGTTCAAACTTCTCGCAATCTAAACGTAGAAAACGATACACAACATAAACAACAAGACAAACAAATATGCAACAGATGCATGCATGCATATTAATAATCAAACAACTTTATTTACCTCTCTGGTTGTCTAGATCTAATGTGATGCATGTAAAAATATTTTGAATGCAACTTAAAAGATTAGAATTAATGTTGTTGCCTAAATAGAGACTAATCATAATTAATTTAGTTTCCAAAGAAGCATGCTCAAATAAATTTGATAAAAAAAATATATATATTTCGGATTAAGATTTATTTAACTTAACCGAAACAAAAATATTTATCCAAAAATAATTTACAGAGATTAAAATAGAATTAAAATACCAATTATTAAGATTTGAAAATACAGACTATAAAACTTTGATAAAAGCTAAATACTAATTTTGATCTGAATAAATCTTATTTTTCTTAGAATTTTGGTATATTGAACTTAATTTTTCGGGTTACGGTTGAAAAGATATGAATTTTACAAGTTTTAATGATTTTCTGGAATTTAACAAAAGATCTTTGACCGAGAGTTGACCTTGATGATGTCAGCGTGATGCAGTGCTGACTTCGCTGCTGACCGGATGCTGATGCGGCGATGACGTGGATGCCACGCGGATGGTGACGAGGATAACACGTGGCGACTTCTGATTCGTACGTTGATCTGATTTTTTATAAATATAAAACCGTGCGTCAAAACGAAAAACGTTAAACACGAAAGTTGTGAGGAATGATGGGATCTACCTCCTGTAGAAATTTCACCGGATTTGGTTGGATGGTTGAGGAGTAATCGACGTTTTACTCCGTCAGATCTGAAATCTTGCGATACGGAATTCTCCGGCTACGGTGGATAAAAAGTGGTGAGGTTTGTCGGGATGGAAAGATTTCGACGAGATCTACAACTCTCGCGAAGGATGAAACGGCATCCGAGCAAAGCTCGAACTGTGAGAAGCGAAAGATTGCAAAAGAGGTTGCAAACTAGGGTTTCGGGTTTGCTGCGAGTTCTGCCTCGGTTTTGGGGTTTATATAGGCGAATAGGTCGGTGGAGAGGTGGTTCTTGAAGTAGGGAACAAGCCAAAACAAACAGATTCGAGTTTGGACTCTTCTAACTAAAGATATTGAAGTTTGAATAGGCAAAGTTTTGAAATAGGATTTTCTGGAAGGAATCGGTCGATCAATCGAACCGACCGACCTGTCGACGCGGCTGGGCTGCTGCCGTTGGTGGGCCGGCCCATGCGGGTGAGAGAGAAGAGAGAGGAAAGAAAGGTGCGGCTGGGCCGGTGTAGGGCCCGGTTCGGCCGGTTATTTTTTTTTCTTCTTTACATTTTCTTTTATTTCTTCTTATGTTTTCTTTCATAACTTTTGATTTAGAACTTCAAATTGAGTCAAACCAATTTTGAAAAATTTGTAAAATTGCCCTTTGTCATATTTGACTATAAAAGGGTGCTTTTTCACAATTCCCCAAGTATATATATTTAGCTTGTTGAATTTTTGATTAAATCAAAATAGGATTTTAGATTTATTTCTTTTGGAAACTATGCAAAACAAACAAATGCAATTTTTTTAAAAGTATGCCATGATGAAATTCATATGCTCTAAATTCAAAACATCCAAATAAAAGATTGGGATGTTACAGACTAACCCCCTTAAGATGATTCTCGTCCTCGAGAATCGGATTGGCTAGCAAAAAGGTGTGGGTGGTCTACCCGAAGATCATCCTCTTGTTCCCATGTGGCCTCGTACACCGATTGATGATTCTCTTGCAATTCCCATCTCTGGGCTAACCCCCTTAAGAGAATTCAACTTGGTTTCGCTAGTGGCATGTGTAGATATGTTCCCTTGTGCAAATGATTAGCATTCTTCACATATCCTTTCAAGATATTCAGCATACATAATCCAGCATGAAGATTTTATCGTATGCATCCCTTCAAGATATTGCATACTTCACCAATGGGGTGGTTCTTGAAACACTGAGTCTTCTCAGTCAAGGTTTGGCGTCAATTCTAAGCATATATCGTTACTCTCATGGTGGTCCTCGTGAATAATCTTCATGGTTGTTGAGGATACCTCCTTGGCTTGAAATCATCGTTTAACCTACGATTTTAGCAGCGGTTGCCTTTTACTAGGGTCGAAATTATTCCATTATGGGGTTGGTCATCATCGTCCTTTCTTTAGGTGAGTCTCTCAAGATTCACCATACCACATAGCAAGAGCGAATAATGAGAGTAGTCGTCATGGGGGCCAATCCATGTCATACCCAAATTATTACCTTGTATATAGTTTAGCGAATCGTGTATTTCTAACACTCGGTCAACCTCAGCAGCTTGTAGAACCCTCTGTTGTTCTCGAACTATGTTCGGATAATTCCATTGGTTCCACAAACTAAAGTTCTAACGCTACCTTGCGACACTCGGGTTTGCGTTACTCCTATAAAGCGTTATCTCACACGCTATAGGTTCTTCAACGATCCTTCTCCTTGGTGAAGTTGGTTTCCATTTAGGCGTCGGTAATGGCTGTAGCAATCCTGATGGCTTCTTATGCCCAGCTTAACTCTGCTACACACATCACATCGTGCAATGTATTCTGCGATATCCTTCTTTATATTGGACCACCAAAATCATTCTTTCAAATCCATATGTGTCTTCTTGTTGCCAGGATGAATAGAATACGGAGAATCATAATATTATCTTCCTAATCTCTGAATCCTTTGGCACGCAAATACACTTCCTAACCATATTGCTCCTTGTTCATCTTCACGAAAATCTTCGGCTTTGCCTAACTTCATGTCTACTTTTATTTTCTCAAAAAGTTCTATCCAGCCAAACTTACTTCGTTTGTTTACGTGGTGTAGATCGTGGCCCGATCTTCACGGATAGACGGAGGGAGAGCGATGAACATGAAGAACCAAAAGGGGAAACACACGGGAATACACGGGAGACCGTCTCGGATCGCAACCACAAGAAGGACTTACCCTTGGAGTTTCTTTTCCCTCACCAGTAGGATCAACCGGACCAATAGAATCCCGAAGAGAGACCGCGAGGTAGAATCTTCGGGAGAGATTGGTGAGCGAACGGTAGAATCACAAACACGAGAGACCCGAGGGTAGAATCATGCTCATGAGAGACCGTACATAAAGAGGGGCCTTGTACATCACCTAGATGAGCCTAGTGCGGCCATGAATTCCACAAGGGAAAGTAGGAGCAAAGCTCAAAGTCTATTCTTAGTCTGACTCTAGATCTGAGGGAGGTGGGAGGTATTTATAGTCTAGCCACGAAGGGGTAAGGTGGGAGGTTAAGATACAAGGGAATATTCCCTGATTCGGCTCGCAGGCACGCGCACATCCGGTAGTACCGGCCTGTCCGGCGGTAGTACCGGTTGGAGGACATGAGAGGCTGCCTGGGAGCCGGCCTAGGCCGGCTGGGAGGCCGGCTGCTTCGGCTGGAAGGCTGGCCTGGGAGCCGGCCTAGGCCGGGCTGGAGGCCGGGCTGGGGGCCGGGCTGGAGGCCGGCCTGGGGGCCGGCTGGCTCTGGCTTGTGGCCGGCCCGGTCGGGCTGGAGGCCGGTTGCCTCTGGCATGTGGCCGGCCTGGGAGCCGGCCTAGGCCGGGCTGGGGGCCGGCCAGTCTGGCTCCGCCTCCTTCTTCTACTTCTCCTTGACCATCTTCTTGGATCTTCTCTTGGTCATCTTCTCCATCATCTTGGACCTTCTCTTGCTCATCTTCTCTACTCCATTGTAGGTCGTCATCAAGGTAGATCCTGAGTATGCACAAGGTACTGGCATGAAGTAGCAAACCATTCAAAGGGATGTCGAGATCACACATTGTGAGGAGCGAGGTCACCTTTTCATGGAGTGCCTTGACTCTTGACCTTGTCATTGGGCCATTTGGCGTGTTGACAATGGTGTTGTCCACATGTGGGGCTACATCATCTCCTCCCCCTTCGGAAAGAGTCGTCCTCGACTCGTCATCATCTTCAACACTTGGATATCCGTGGAAAGGGGATAGGTCGGCGACGTTGAAGACCAAGTACTTGGAGGTTGGGATGTCGATCTTGTTGGCGTTGTTATTGATGCGCTTGAGCACTTTGAAAGGCCCGTCACCGTGAGGAGCAAGCTTTGATTTTCTTTCATCCGGGAAACGGTCCTTGCGGAGGTGTAGCCACACGAGATCTCCTTCTTCGAATATCATGGGCTTCTTTAACTTGTTGATCTTGGCGGCTTGGCACTTGGTGTGCTCCTCTAGAGTTGCTCGAGTGGACTCATGTAGTATCTTCATGTAGTCGGCTCTTTTGTCGAAGTCCATGTCGGTGCGCTCGTGGAGAGGAAGTGGGAGGATGTCTAGGGCGGTGTTGGGGTTGAACCCATAGACAACCTCAAACGGACTTCGCTTGGTCGCCCGGTGCGAGGCACGGTTGTAGGCGAACTCGGCGTGCGGTATGCATTCCTCCCAACCTTTGAGGTTTAGCTTGATTAGTGCTCGGAGGAGAGTTGATAAGCTTCGATTCACCACCTCGGTTTGGCCATCGGTTTGTGGGTGGTAAGCGGTGGAGAAGAGGAGCTTGACTCCTAGCTTGGCCATCAATGCCTTCCAAAAGTAGCTTGTGAACTTGACGTCTCGGTCGGAAACGATGGTCTTCGGCACTCCATGTAGACGAACGATTTCCCTAAAGAACAAAGTTGCAATATGTGAAGCATCGTTGGTCTTGTTGCAAGGAATGAAATGTGCCATTTTAGAGAAATGATCAACAACAACAAATATGGAATCTTTGCCATTTTTAATTCGTGGTAGCCCTAACACAAAGTCCATGCTAATGTCGGTCCATGGGGCATATGGAATGGAAGTGGAACATAAAAACCATGAGGGTTGGATGTAGACTTAGCTTTGAGACATGTTGGGCATCGAAGCACAAGGCATTCCACGTCCCGCTTCATTCGTGGCCAATAGTAATGTGTTGAAAGCATTGCATAGGTCTTGTCCCATCCGAAATGTCCCATGAGGCCGCCTTCATGTGATTCCTTCAAAAGCAACAAGAGAAGCGAAGACTCGGGGATACAAAGTTTGTTAGCTTTAAACAAGAAACCCTTGTGCAAATAGAAATCATCGAAACCTTTGTCACATGAGCACTTTGCAAAAATAGGACCAAAAGTAGGGTCGGAGGCATAGAGATCTTTAATCTCATCAAGGCCTAGAACATTGATTTCAAGATTGGTAAGTAAAATCATTGATATGGGGTGGCCCGATCTTCTCTGTGAGCGGTGGTAGATGGTTGATGATGGTAGATAACTTGCGAGATTCCGTCGAACTCTCCGGCTGCTCCCCTGTTGCCAATGCAACAGCTCTTCAACCCAATGGATATTCGCGACGCCTCACACTGATGCAACGTAGCCGCCGGCCACGAAGCGGTTTTCTGCGATCTACTAATTCCCAATGGAACAACAGATCACACTCTAACTTTGGTAGCAAGAACCTCCAGCGAAACAAAGTGGAGGGGTTGTATTCCTGATCGCAACAAAGAGGAACACGGCAAAAGATGAATGCTTGTAGCAATCCAATCTAGGGTTTAATCAAAACGTGGTCTAACCTCTCTCTAGCAGCCGGCCCTAGCTTTAAATAGGGGGCCAACCGACCTAACACAAAAACATAACTTGGTTCGGACTCCAACGGGTACAAACCGACCCAAAAGTGGGTTCGGCCGAAATCTGGCGCGCAGGCCGGGTCCAGGCCGGGCTTAGGCCGGGCTGAGGCCGGGCTGGGATTCGCATGGCAGGCAAGCCGGCCTGGCCGGGCGGAGGCCGGGCTGAGGCCGGCCGCTTCGGGTGCATGGCCGGCCTAGGCCGGGCTAAGGCCGGGCTGAGGCCGGCCGCTTCGGGCACATGGCCGGCCTAGGCCGGGCTTGGGCCGGCCTTCCTGCGTCTCGGAGGCCGGGTGCTTCGGGTGGCAGCCCGGCCTGGCCGGGCTGAGGCCGGCCTCAGGCCGGCCTGACTGGTTTTCTTCGTCTTCCTTTCTTGCGCCTTCCTCCCGCTCCTCCCTCGCGCCATAGGTGACGTTGTACTCCATTCTTTGCCGCTCCTCTGGTACTCCTCCAATATTTGTGTTATCAACAACCCTAATCATACACAAGTGCATAGACTTAGGCAGTATAAAGTTCTCGTTATCACAAACATCATATTCAATTAAGAGTGAGTTCACCTGTTGTCCAAGTAGCTTGGCACGAGCTCTTGTCATCGGTCCAATCCTCACCTCATTGGGCTTGTCTTGAGCAGCAACATCATCGATAGAAGAAAATGGTAAAGGACTAGGGATGTCCTCATCATCCTCCCCCCCTTGAAAAGGCGTCGACCTCGACGCGTCAAGGTCTTCTCCAGCATATGGCGTCAAATCAGCAACATTGAAAGTATTACTGACACCAAACTCAGTTGTAGGAAGATCTATCTTGTATGCATTATCATTTATCTTGGCAAGAACCTTGAATGGACCATCACCCCGCGGCATCAACTTGGACTTGCGCTGAACAGGAAATCTGTCTTTACGAAAGTGCACCCAAACCATGTCGCCGGGCTGAAAGATCACCTCCTTTCTCTTCTTGTTGACACGAGCTGCAGTGTACTTGCCTTTCTTCTCAATTGCCTCTTTTGTCTTCTCATGTATCTTCCTCACAAAATCTGCACGCTTCGATGCCTCCATGTTGACTCTCTCATGTAATGGAAGCGGCAGCAAATCAAGCGGAGTAATGGGTTTGAAACCATACACCACCTCAAACGGACATAATTGTGTGGTGGAATGTACCGCCCTGTTATATGCAAACTCCACATGCGGCAAACAATCTTCCCACTCACGCAAGTTCTTCTTGATCATGGCTCGCAGCAACGTTGATAGTGTGCGATTCACCACCTCCGTTTGTCCATCAGTTTGGGGATGACAAGTGGTACTGAACAGCAGCTTTGTTCCCAGCTTGCCCCAAAGTGTCTTCCAAAAGTAACTCATGAACTTGACATCTCGATCAGAAACAATCGTCTTGGGTACTCCATGTAAGCGCACGATGTCCCTGAAAAACAGATTAGCAATATGCGACGCATCGTCGCTTTTGTGGCAGGCAATAAAGTGTGACATCTTAGAAAAACGATCCACTACCACAAAAATAGAATCATGTCCTCTCCTAGTTCTAGGCAATCCTAACACAAAATCCATGCTTATGTCCTCCCATGGAGTTGTAGGTGCAGGAAGAGGAGTATACAAACCATGAGGCTTCAGCTTGGACTTTGCCTTGTTGCAAGTGATGCAACTCTTAACAAACCTGTCCACATCCCGCCTCATCCTTGGCCAATAAAAGTGATCAGCCAACATCAGTAACGTCTTCTCACGTCCAAAGTGTCCCATCAAACCGCCACCATGAGATTCCTGCAACAACAGCAAACGCACGGACGATTCTGGCACACATAATTTGTTAGCTCTAAACAAGTATCCATCATGCATATGGTATTTTTCCCAAGCTTTCACAGCAGAACACTTAGCAAAAGGCATGGAAAAATCAGTATCATTAGCATATAAATCACGCAAACTCTCTAAACCAGGAACTTGAACATCCAAATGTGTCAAAAGCATGCTTTTCCTAGAGAGTGCATCAGCAACCACGTTTTCTTTGCCATTCTTATACTTAATAATGTATGGGAAGGATTCAATGAACTCAACCCATTTAGCATGACGTTTATTCAAGTTAGATTGGCACTTCAAATACTTCAAAGCTTCATGATCAGAATGTATGATAAATTCTTTTGGCCACAAATAATGTTGCCAAACCTCAAGAACACGAACAAGTGCATACAATTCTTTATCATAAACAGGATAGTTCAATTGGGCACCATTTAATTTCTCCGAAAAATATGCAATTGGTTTTCCCTCTTGCATCAACACACCTCCTATTCCAATACCACTAGCATCACATTCAATATCAAATTGCTTATTGAAATCAGGAAGCATAAGCAAAGGTGCAGAAATTAAACGACGTTTCAGCTCATCAAAAGCGATATCTTGGGCTGCGCCCCACACAAACTCAACACCTTTTTTAGTTAAATCATTCAAAGGTGCAGCAATAGAACTGAAGTCTTTCACAAAACGTCGATAAAAACCAGCAAGACCAAGAAAGCTTCTTATTTGACTAATAGTCATGGGAATAGGCCAATTTTTAATTGCTTCAATTTTAGATTCATCAACCTCAACACCATCCTTAGAAACAACAAAACCCAGAAATATGACCTTATCTTTGCAAAAAGTGCATTTAGCAAGATTACCATATAGCTTATTATCACGCAACACATGCAAAACTTGTCTAATATGATCAGTATGCTCAGATTCATTGCAGCTATAAATCAATATATCATCAAAATAAACTACCACAAATTTACCAATGAAATGCCTCAAAACATGATTCATCAATCTCATGAAAGTACTAGGTGCATTAGTTAACCCAAAAGGCATCACTAACCACTCGTATAAACCGAATTTTGTTTTAAAGGCAGTTTTCCATTCATCTCCTTCTTTCATTCTAATTTGATGATAACCACTACGCAAATCAATTTTAGAGAAAATAACAGCACCACTTAATTCGTCTAACATGTCATCCAAACGAGGAATGGGGTGTCTATAACGAATAGTGATGTTATTTATCGCTCTACAATCTACGCACATGCGCCAAGTACCATCTTTCTTAGGAACCAAAATAACAGGAACAGCACAAGGACTTAAGCTCACACGAATATACCCTTTGTCAAGAAGCTCTTGAACTTGTCGCTGTATCTCCTTTGTCTCCTCCGGGTTGGTCCTATAGGGAGCTCGGTTTGGAAGTGTTGCTCCGGGAATCAAGTCAATTTGATGTTCAATACCCCGCAATGGAGGCAAACCAGCGGGCACTTCCTCCGGAAAAACATCACCAAAATCCTGCAAGACATTAGAAACACCAATAGAGAGAGGGGTCATGTCGTTAGAAACAAGAATTTCCCCTTGCACACAAGCACAAGAGGTACTAGAGTGGGATCCTCACGAAACTCTCTCAAATCAGATTTGGTGGCTAACATTACTATCTTGTTCTCTCCCTCACTTTTCTTTTTACCACTCAAATTTGGCTTGTGGCTCTCGCTCACCGAAGGTGGAGTCTCTCGCCTAGCTAATCTCTCACGCTCAGCCTCACGGTTAACTTCCACTTTTTGGCGAGATTCATTTACTATCTCTTGAGGTGTCATTGGCCGCAACATCACCTCCTTGCCATGCCAATTGAGTTGATAGGTATTTGCTCTCCCATTGTGGCGCACATCTCTATCAAACTGCCAAGGACGTCCCAACAACAAGTGACACACGGTCATTGGAACCACGTCGAACTCCACGGTGTCCTTGTAAGGTCCAATCTGAAAATCAACT
The DNA here is from genome assembly GCA_012064385.1 of Puccinellia tenuiflora. Classification (NCBI taxonomy): domain Eukaryota; kingdom Viridiplantae; phylum Streptophyta; class Magnoliopsida; order Poales; family Poaceae; genus Puccinellia; species Puccinellia tenuiflora. Next base: position 262,269 of record QRDG01000825.1, read on the forward strand.
TGTACCATGTGATTAACCTTCATCTCCCCACTTTCACTTAGCCACTGAATAAAATATGGATGGGGATGTGGCAAGTATTTCAGATTCAGTTTTTGACAGAGCTCTTTACTAGCTAAATTGCGGCAGCTTCCACCATCAATGATTACCTTGCAAGAATGTCCATTGCCAACTGCAGCCCTTGTTTGAAACAAATTGCATCGCTGCTCCGAAGAACTAGGGGCCACACTTAGCACCTTAGGCGTGCACACAATAGATGGTAAACGCTCGGCATCCGCATAATACAACTCATCTTCTAGTTCCTCCTCAAACTCAGCATTAGGATCCACCTCATCACCACTCTCATACTCACCGGTCTCCTCATTGATCAACATGACCTTCTTGTTGGGACACTCACGCTTGAAGTGACCCTTGCCTCCACACGTATGACAATTCATATCGCGTGTACGAGCTGTAGAATTGGAAGAGCCAGTAGAACTTGCAGCAGGTTGTGGTGATTGCTTGGCATTAGGAGCAACTGAAACCGACTTGGAAGGAGCAGCACCACGAAAACTAGGAACAGGACTAGGCGGCACCACACTAGGTGTTGCTCGTGATGACACATTACCTCGCCCATAGGAAGAACGCGGCACATATTTGGCATCTTCGGCCAACTGTAACTCAGCTTCACGTGCTTGATGTAACAAATCTTGCACATCGCCATATTGATGATGACGTACAATTCTCTTGATGTTAAAGCTCAAACCTGAAAGGAAACGCTGCATAGTTTGTTCAGGTTCTTCTCGCACTTTAGCACGCTGCATGATCAACTCCATCTCCTTATAGTACTCATCAACGGACT
>QRDG01000825.1:263946-310243 GCA_012064385.1 Puccinellia tenuiflora
ATCGGGCAAAACACCCTACAACAACCAATAGAATTCTGAATTGCTGTCAAGGTAGCTGCAGACTCAGTTGCCGTTTGTAGCACATTGTCAACCTTTATATCCATAGCAGTCAAATCAGCTTGTAACCTGTCACATTGAGTGGTGAACTGACGTGTCAGGTGACCTCGAAGGGCTTCATATTCAGCCCAACAAACAGGAGCGTTGCCGTCCTTCTTTTGCCTCACAACACCATCATCCTCATCTCCTGAAGACATGATTAGTGCACACAAGGGTATATAGAAATATGTATGTGGAAAACTCTCAACTCACTCAAACCAAAAGAAATTGTGTATCTTACCGTTCCAAAGTGAATAGTATAGCTTACCACTTGTATGGACAGAACGTGCACGGATGGGGTGAAGCGAATATTATGGGTCTCAAAGTGTTACACAACAAAACCAGGGTATTATAGTGGAGCTTGGTAAGGAAACCTAACTACACCAAAAGGCAAAACCCTAGTGCTGGTCGTATAACACACTGGAAACGCACACGGTGGAGATAAACGGGGCAAAGTGACTATGAACAAGAGTGTCACAAAGCACTAGAAAGACACTAGCAAGTAGCTCAGATTAAAAAGGCACACGATTGCTCAAGGACTAACAGTGTCACAAACGATACAGAAACTTGCACTTTTATCTCTCTTTTTTTTTTGACTATTTATGACCAACAACTTTGCAAAGCAATAAGACACACGTCCAAGAGCAGCCTATGAGCACAAAACGTAGCTAGTCTTATATGGGTAAGCTCCTATCACGTGCTGTAGAAAGGCTGTGTCTAAGTTTTTCACCAAAAAGTCCGGTTTTTGCCGAAACTGAAACTTCAAAGGCCAAACGTGCCGCGGCAGGACGCACGGCAGGATTCCGATTGCAATTCGACTCGGCAACGAAACAAGATACGCAAAAGGAAAACGACCAGCAACTAGAACTTGACCTAATGATGCAATCTAAGGCTATGGCGAAAACTAACCCTAATATTTTTGGCTTTTTCTGGATAGGACGAAAAACAGTAAATCTACGGGGATTTGTGGATGCTCACCGAGGAAACTCTGGAAATCTGATACCAAGATGATAAGGGGTGGCCCGATCTTCTCTGTGAGCGGTGGTAGATGGTTGATGATGGTAGATAACTTGCGAGATTCCGACGAACTCTCCGGCTGCTCCCCTGTTGCCAATGCAACAGCTCTTCAACCCAATGGATATTCGCGACGCCTCACACCGATGCAACGTAGCCGCCGGCCACGAAGCGGTTTCTGCGATCTACTAATTCCCAATGGAACAACAGATCACACTCTAACTTTGGTAGCAAGAACCTCCAGATCGAAACAAAGTGGAGGGGTTGTATTCCTGATCGCAACAAAGAGGAACACGGCAAAAGATGAATGCTTGTAGCAATCCAATCTAGGGTTTAATCAAAACGTGGTCTAACCTCTCTCTAGCAGCCGGCCCTAGCTTTATATAGGGGGCCAACCGACCTAACACAAAAACCTAACTTGGTTCGGACTCCAACGGGTACAAACCGACCCAAAAGTGGGTTCGGCCGAAATCTGGCGCGCAGGCCGGGTCCAGGCCGGGCTTAGGCCGGGCCAAGGCCGGGCTGGAATTCGCCTGGCAGGCAAGCCGGCCTGGCCGGGCGGAGGCCGGGCTGAGGCCGGCCGCTTCGGGTGCATGGCCGGCCTAGGCCGGGCTGAGGCCGGCCGCTTCGGGCACATGCCCGGCCTAGGCCGGGCTTGGGCCGGCCTTCCTGCGTCTCGGAGGCCGGGTGCTTCGGGTGGCAGCCCAGCCTGGCCGGGCTTGAGGCCGGCCTCAGGCCGGCCTGACTGGTTTTCTTCGTCTTCCTTTCTTGCGCCTTCCTCCCGCTCCTCCCTCGCGCCATAGGTGACGTTGTACTCCATTCTTTGCCGCTCCTCTGGTACTCCTCCAATATTTGTGTTATCAACAACCCTAATCATACACAAGTGCATAGACTTAGGCAGTATAAAGTTCTCGTTATCACAAACATCATATTCAATTAAGAGTGAGTTCACCTGTTGTCCAAGTAGCTTGGCACGAGCTCTTGTCATCGGTCCAATCCTCACCTCATTGGGCTTGTCTTGAGCAGCAACATCATCGATAGAAGAAAATGGTAAAGGACTAGGGATGTCCTCATCACTTTATTTTCTCCTTTCGTTCCTCTTGCAAACGTCGCTGATGTTTTTTAATTTTTTAATACGCTTACGATGCAGCCTCGATTGTGGCAGAAACCAATCAGCTGGACTCCTGTCACCGGGGACCCACACTATCCTGCGCGTGCATGCATGGTACCAGCACACTTGCGGAATGAGTCCGATCGGAACGCCCGAATTCCACGCTCGCGATGCGTCGCCTGCGCACGTCGCCCTGCTTCGCCTCCTCGTCGCGCGTGGAGCATGTGGCCCATGTCGCCTGCCCACGCCCACGTGCGGCTGCTTCCGTCGCTGCCTGGACCAGGCAGATCGATCGATGTGGACTCCTGCTACCGCTACCTGTGTGTTCACGCCAACCAAAAGCAACTCCATCTGAGCACCAATCAATGAATCTTCCCGTTTCTATCTTTCTGTATACCTTTGGCAGAGTTGGATAGCACGAGCAACAAATCAATTTCTCTTCCTTCCCTTTACTTGCTGATCCAAAACAAGTAGGCCACCCGATGGAATCTGTCCTCGGTGGCAACTACCACACGAACGAGAAAACAAGACTTGGCCAAAGTGATCAATGACAGCAGGACTCCGATCAACGCACGGGTAATCCCGCTGCTCCTTCCTTGATGAGGACATCCCTAGTCCTTTACCATTTTCTTCTATCGATGATGTTGCTGCTCAAGACAAGCCCAATGAGGTGAGGATTGGACCGATGACAAGAGCTCGTGCCAAGCTACTTGGACAACAGGTGAACTCACTCTTAATTGAATATGATGTTTGTGATAACGAGAACTTTATACTGCCTAAGTCTATGCACTTGTGTATGATTAGGGTTGTTGATAACACAAACATTGGAGGAGTACCAGAGGAGCGGCAAAGAATGGAGTACAACGTCACCTATGGCGCGAGGGAGGAGCGGGAGGAAGGCGCAAGGAAAGAAGAGGAAGAAAACCAGTCAGGCCGGCCTGAGGCCGGCCTCAGCCCGGCCAGGCCGGGCTGCCACCCGAAGCACCCGGCCTCTGAGACGCAGGAAGGCCGGCCCAAGCCCGGCCTAGGCCGGCCATGTGCCCGAAGCGGCCGGCCTCAGCCCGGCCTTAGCCCGGCCTAGGCCGGCCATGCACCCGAAGCGGCCGGCCTCAGCCCGGCCTCCGCCCGGCCAGGCCGGCTTGCCTGCCATGCGAATCCCAGCCCGGCCTTGGCCCGGCCTAAGCCCGGCCTGGACCCGGCCTGCGCGCCAGATTTCGGCCGAACCCACTTTTGGGTCGGTTTGTACCCGTTGGATTCCGAACCAAGTTATGTTTTTGTGTTAGGTCGGTTGGCCCCCTATTTAAAGCTAGGGCCGGCTGCTAGAGAGAGGTTAGACCACGTTTTGATTAAACCCTAGATTGGATTGCTACAAGCATTCATCTTTTGCCGTGTTCCTCTTTGTTGCGATCAGGAATACAACCCCTCCACTTTGTTTCGATCTGGAGGTTCTTGCTACCAAAGTTTGAGTGTGATCTGTTGTTCCATTGGGAATTAGTAGATCGCAGAAACCGCTTCGTGGCCGGCGGCTACGTTGCATCGGTGTGAGGCGTCGCGAATATCCATTGGGTTGAAGAGCTGTTGCATTGGCAACAGGGGAGCAGCCGGAGAGTTCGTCGGAATCTCGCAAGTTATCTACCATCATCAACCATCTACCACCGCTCACAGAGAAGATCGGGCCACCCCTTATCATCTTGGTATCAGATTTCCAGAGTTTACTCGGTGAGCATCCACAAATCCCCGTAGATTTACTGTTTTTCGTCCTATCCAGAAAAAGCCAAAAATATTAGGGTTAGTTTTCGCCATAGCCTTAGATTGCATCATTAGGTCAAGTTCTAGTTGCTGGTCGTTTTCCTTTTGCGTATCTTGTTTCGTTGCCGAGTCGAATTGCAATCGGAATCCTGCCGTGCGTCCTGCCGCGGCACGGTTTTGGTGGTTTTTCTCTGCCGCGACACCGGTTTTGACAGTTTTGGTAAAACGGCCATAACTTTTGCATACGAACTCCGTTTTCGACGTGCGACCACTCAAAACGCTCGTATCGAAAAGTTCTATCCAACCAAACTCGCTTCGCCTGTTTACGCCTTTTCGGCGGTCTCGGAATCCCCATATTCGTCCGGGAACATCGAGTTTTTGGCCTTCGAAGTTTCAGTTTCGATAAAAACCGAACTTTTTGGTGAAAAACTTAGACACAGCCTTTCTACAGCACGTGATAGGAGCTTACCCATATAAGACTAGCTACGTTTTGTGCTCACAGGCTGCTCTTGGACGTGTGTCTTGTTGCTTTTCAAAGTTGTTGGTCATAAATAGTCAAAAAAAAAAAGAGAGAGATAAAAGTGCAAGTTTCTGTATCATTTGTGACACTGATAGTTCTTGAGCAATCGTGTGCCTGTTAATCTGAGCTCCTTGCTAGTGTCTTTCTAGTGCTTTGTGACACTCTTGTTCATAGTCACTTTGCCCCGTTTATCGCCACCGTGTGCGTTTCCAGTGTGTTATACGACCAGCACTAGGGTTTGCCTTTTGGTGTAGTTAGGTTTCCTTACCAAGCTCCACTAAAATACCCTGGTTTTGTTGTGTAACACTTTGAGACCCATAATATTCGCTTCACCCCATCCGTGCACGTTCTGTCCATACAAGTGGTAAGCTATACTATTCACTTTGGAACGGTAAGATACACAATTTCTTTTGGTTTGAGTGAGTTGAGAGTTTTCCACATACATATTACTACCTATACTTGTGTGCACTAATCATGTCTTCAGGAGATGAGGATGATGGTGTTGTGAGGCAAAAGAAGGACGGCAACGCTCCTGTTTGTTGGGCTGAATATGAAGCTCTTCGAGGTCACCTGACACGTCAGTTCACCGCTCAATGTGACAGGTTACAAGCTGATTTGACTGCTACGGATATAAAGGTTGACAATGTGCTACAAATGGCAACTGAGTCTGCAGCTGCCTTGACAGCAATTCAGAATTCTATTGGTGCATTGAACCGTGCCGTGCAAGTGTTGACGCAGCGAAATGAGCAACCTGTTGATGATGCAAGTGTTCATGGTGATCACGGTGTTGATTTTGATGCTGAGGAGGATGATGAGCAAGCAGCTGCTCGTCGTGAGAGGTTGCAACGGCAACAACAGCCACAACCACATGCTAATGGTGGACGTGGAGGTGGCCGAGGTGGTGCTATACCTCCTGGTCGTGGTTTTGCGCCTCTTGGTGCGCGCCGTATGCTCGGCGACAATCTTGGTCATGCAGCCAACCGTGATGATGATAGCGTTGGTAAGCCCAAATTCACAATTCCCAAGTTTGAAGGTTCCGTTGATGTGGAAGAATATATTAACTGGGAGTTGAAGATGGAACAATTATGGCGTTTGCATGACTACACTGAGGATAGAAAGATCAAGCTTGCATCTTCTGAGTTCGATGGCTATGCTTTGCTATGGTGGGACGGTCTTGTGAGTGCTAGGCGTGAAGCAAATGATGTACCTATTTTGTCTTGGCGAGAGATGAAGGCGGAGATGCGTCATCGTTTTGTTCCTCGCAATTACATCCGTTCTTTGTATGATAAGTTGCAGAATTTGAAGCAAGGTGCCAAGTCCGTTGATGAGTACTATAAGGAGATGGAGTTGATCATGCAGCGTGCTAAAGTGCGAGAAGAACCTGAACAAACTATGCAGCGTTTCCTTTCAGGTTTGAGCTTTAACATCAAGAGAATTGTACGTCATCATCAATATGGCGATGTGCAAGATTTGTTACATCAAGCACGTGAAGCTGAGTTACAGTTGGCCGAAGATGCCAAATATGTGACGCGTTCTTCCTATGGTCGAGGTAATGTGTCATCACGAGCAACACCTAGTGTGGTGCCGCCTAGTCCTGTTCCTAGTGTTCGTGGTGCTGCTCCTTCCAAGTCGGTTTCAGTTGCTCCTCATGCCAAGCAATCACCACAACCTGCTGCAAGTGCTACTGGCTCTTCCAATTCTACAGCTCGTACACGTGATATGAATTGTCATACGTGTGGAGGCAAGGGTCACTTTAAGCGTGAGTGTCCCAACAAGAAGGTCATGTTGATCAATGAGGAGACCGGTGAGTATGAGAGTGGTGATGAGGTGGATCCTAATGCTGAGTTTGAGGAGGAACTAGAAGATGAGTTGTATTATGCGGATGCCGAGCGTTTATGATAAGGATAAACCCCGTCGATCCTAAAGTTTTGCCCGATCTTTCACAGCGAGACAACCAAGGTAATAATTCTCCCAATTACACGATGAACGCAAACCTGGAGAAGAGGAACGAATCCAGCAAGCAACGTGGAGATAAACACCACGCCTCAAACCTGAGCCTGATAATCCTTGATGCACTCAAGAACCCTCACAGCAATCTCTATTACAATCTGATAAACGGCATCGCCGTCCCCGGAGGGAAGCTTCACCAATGGAGCTCAAAGTCTATGGACTGTTTTAATCTAAACTCAAAGCTGCCTAAACCCTAACTCGGCCAGCCCCTTATATGGATGGGGTGGGGCGTACTGTAGCGCCGCACTGTAGCTACAGTACCGACCCAATTGGGGCACCCCACTAATGGGCCTAACTAGTTCGGTTGGACAGGCCCAAACCGAACACTTATTAAAAATAGCAAAGACGACATAAATAAAATTACAATTGACAAGTCTATCTTGGGGGAGTCCTGAAGTTAGGCCGCACCTCCTCCGTCGTGCCCATATCATCCTCCCCCCCTTCAAGAAGCGTTGTCCTCAACGCTTGAGGGTCGGCTCGAAAAGGTGGAGGTATATAAATAAGAGCATCACGCTTGTTCGCCGTCTTCAAGTCTTGCTTGCCTTCCACGCCACATCCTCCCTCTCGGCCTACTTGACTTGATACAGCACTTGGCGCCTCTTTTCTTCTCCACATGAGCTTGGACTTTGGCGCCACTACCTTCTTCTCAAATCTGGATGGAGCCCTTTGTGGAACATGAAGCTTCTTTGCATGACCCTGCAAAATAGTAATGCCTGGACCACACAACTGACGAACACGTCCATCCTTTCCTTTATGCATCCGCACTGCTGCTCCAACAAAACGCCTCATAGGTGTGCTGACATAGCTGCGACCGTCTACTCGCGGCACCACACGCACCGAAACACAATCAGCACAATCATCATCAGTTTGAACACCTTTGTCAACACAAACTGGAACACATGCTGCAATATCCCTCCTTTCTTCAACCGGCTTGTCACCAACAAGAACAACTGGCTCGTCATCTACATGCACGGCTGAATCAGTTTCAGTACCAACGCTCCTTGCATCATGCTCCTCTTGCTGCAACTTAGCTAACCTTGGCTTTGGCTTAGCTTTATGCAACTTCTCCTTGTGCACCACCAGCACCACATCGGACTTGATTTGATCATCTTGCATAGGCTTCAAAGTCCGCTGTTTGCCATCATGCACAAATGAATATGTATTTGCTCTTCCAGCATGCATAGCATTGCGATCATATTGCCATGGATGTCCAAGTAACAATCCACACACCTCCAATGGCAACACATCGCACTCAACCTCATCAACATAGTCACCAACTGTAAATGGCACACGCACCTTGTGAGTAATCTTCATCATACCGCAACTATTGACCCACTCAACATGCCTCGGTTCGGGAATTCGCCATGTGGACAAACCCAATGCCTCGACAACCGCCTTGCTAATGCCATTACAGTAGCTACCACTGTCAATCATCAACTTGCATGCTTTGCCTTTGATCATACACTGCGCCTGAAATAAACTCCATCGCTGGCCTCTATCCGCTCTCATGCAAGTATCATCATGTACTCTCTTGAGTTGCATATTCAGCCCACTCAATGGTACAACATCCTCAGGAGTAACCACCTTATCCATCTCCTTGGATTTCTCCAAAAATCTGGAACGCAGAAATTCTCTGAACATCTCCCAATTACATTCGCTATCCCTCATGTCCTTCGCATATTTCTCGTTACGCCACCAACCAGCCACCGTCACATCCACACGCCGAGATGCAAGAACATATTCAGTATAGCTACCAAAAGCTTGACTGTTTGCACGACATCTTGCAAATCCACGAACCATGTCAGATTCCCAAGACTGAAATCCTGCATACGTTGCAGAACTTTCCAACTTCCAACTCAATTGTTCTCGATCATATGCCTTTCCTGCCTTGATATTAGTGTAATCAAGAAACAGATCATTGGACCTTTCCATCATACAAATAGGACTTGAAGAACCCATCTCTGTAGACAAACTGCAACCAAAAACTTCTTTCCAACTTGATTCTGCTGCGGCAGAGAAAATGACGGATTTTTGTGCCACGGCAGAAAATCGCGGACTCGCGGACAGACTGACGCTCTGAATTTGAAACGGACGTAATTTTCTCGTACGAAGTCCGAATCAGGCAAGTAAATACTCTTTGGAAAGGAAATTTTGTGTACTTTCCAATGGGTAGCTTCCCAGGTCCCGATTCACCACGTACAGATCGAAGTTTTCCGAACAAGTCGACGGTCGTTTCTGGACCAGGCAGAACACGTGATTGAAACTGCTGCTCCTTCCTCGTGGCTGCCACCACCAAAAGAAATCTAGCTGTCCACGTATGGATCTGATCTCTTCACCACGCGGAGCAAAGCCCTGATGCAAAGCAATCTCCTCCAACAGCAGCCGCCCAGCAGATCAATCTTGATGCAAAGCGATCTCCACCAACAGCAGCCGCAATCTCCTCCAAATCAACCGATCTAGATAAGATCGATCAACACACCCTCGCTGTGAACAACCCAGTAATCTGATACCACATGATAAGGGGTCAAGGGGATGATCCTATGATTGTTGTCCCGATCTTTCACAGCGAGTAAACCGGATAGATAAATCCTTCCAACAACGTCGATGAACGTCACCTGAAGGTGGGGAACACACCACCACTTTCTCAACATCAGGCTGCTTCGCTTCTAGCTCAGGAGGTGGCAGAAATTTAGCACGGAATAGCTTTTGAATATCTGCCCAAGAACCGCTTCTCTGACAGTGTGTTTCAGCACCCCACCAACCGTATACGCGTGCAGCCACACGCATCTTGATAAGTGTGGAAACCATACGATCAGTAAGCTTGAGATTACATAACCCAAAACCACGCTCCATTGCATCTTCCCATAACTGATACTCTGCCGGTGTTGCAGTGTGTAGAAGTGTCCACTTCAGTTTATCTTGATCCCAAGGGACACCATGCTGCCTGTCTAGATAATCATTGTAGACGTCACGTGCAGAAGGAACACACTTCATATCAGTAGGCAAAGCCATCACCGAAAATGTCCGGTATGAAAAACAGCAGTACTGATCCTCCCGGCGGCAGAGAAAAGTAGAAGATGAATACTCGTAGGTACTGTAGCTACAGTATTTCCGGATCTGCCAGACTCCACGTACGATTGCTTACCAGAGTAAGAAACCAATCGACCAAAACTGATTCCGATCGGAACAAATTCTTTCCTGATCTCTCTCTCTTATTTTTTTAAACAACCAAACACCGATCAGGACTAAGCTATACGTACCAAACAAATCGCTCGGCCAGAACACACGTGAGTCAGCCCAATACGATCTGTTGTACTAGTACGTATCAAACTGCTCTTTCCTTTTCTTTGCAGCACGAAACGGAAAAACTCCCAGAAAAATCAGAACTGATTCTTTCCTTGGCTGCCAAAACTCCGCGTTACAAAAGGAACAAGAAAGAATCCAATCAAATCTTCCTTTCCTTGGCTGCCTCTCCACATGGAAGGAAACTTCTCTATATTTTTTTTTCTTGGACTGGAATTCCACGCAATCAACAACGATCTGGTCAACAGAAAAACCAGAATCGAGCTCGACTCGCTGCTAAGCACGAACGTCCGATTCTATTTTTATTCTACAGCTTGCACGCGTTGTGCAGCCACCAACGCCAAGCAAATCGACGATCAGTCCAACGGAAAAAAATTGCACCGTGAGCAACCTAGAACGAGCAGATCTTCAAGTCCGCGGTAACACCAGCCGACCAATCTCGGCAGCAACAATACCTCCAACAGATCAACTAATCAAGAGATCAGCAGATCAATCCACAAGAACTCGCCGTGAGCAACCCAGAAATCTGATACCACATGATAAGGATAAACCCCGTCGATCCTAAAGTTTTGCCCGATCTTTCACAGCGAGACAACCAAGGTAATAATTCTCCCAATTACACGATGAACGCAAACCTGGAGAAGAGGAACGAATCCAGCAAGCAACGTGGAGATAAACACCACGCCTCAAACCTGAGCCTGATAATCCTTGATGCACTCAAGAACCCTCACAGCAATCTCTATTACAATCTGATAAACGGCATCGCCGTCCCCGGAGGGAAGCTTCACCAATGGAGCTCAAAGTCTATGGACTGTTTTAATCTAAACTCAAAGCTAACCCTAAAACGATGCCTAGCAGCTCCTTATATGAGGGGAAGGGGTGCGGCCGTACTGTAGCTACAGTACGCGCTACAGTACCGCCCCACTAGTGGGCCACGCCCTAGTTGAGTTGGACAGGCCCATACTCAACTCTAATAATTATTTAAAACTAATTATTACAAATAAGACTGATACAAAATATACTAGCTTGGCGGAGTCCTGAAATTGGGCTGCACCTCCCCCGTCGTGCCCATATCAGTTTACCATCTATTGTGTGCACGCCTAAGGTGCTAAGTGTGGCCCCTAGTTCTTCGGAGCAGCGATGCAATTTGTTTCAAACAAGGGCTGCAGTTGGCAATGGACGTTCTTGCAAGGTAATCATTGATGGTGGAAGCTGCCGCAATTTAGCTAGTAAAGAGCTCTGTCAAAAACTGAATCTGAAATACTTGCCACATCCCCATCCATATTTTATTCAGTGGCTAAGTGAAAGTGGGGAGATGAAGGTTAATCACATGGTACAAGTTGAGTTTCAGATTGGGCCTTACAAGGACACCGTGGAGTTCGATGTGGTTCCAATGACCGTGTGTCACTTGTTGTTGGGACGTCCTTGGCAGTTTGATAGAGATGTGCGCCACAATGGGAGAGCAAATACCTATCAACTCAATTGGCATGGCAAGGAGGTGATGTTGCGGCCAATGACACCTCAAGAGATAGTAAATGAATCTCGCCAAAAAGTGGAAGTTAACCGTGAGGCTGAGCGTGAGAGATTAGCTAGGCGAGAGACTACACCTTCGGTGAGCGAGAGCCACAAGCCAAATTTGAGTGGTAAAAAGAAAAGTGAGGGAGAGAACAAGATAGTAATGTTAGCCACCAAATCTGATTTGAGAGAGTTTCGTGAGGATCCCACTCTAGTACCTCTTGTGCTTGTGTGCAAGGGGGAAATTCTTGTTTCTAACGACATGACCCCTCTCTCTATTGGTGTTTCTAATGTCTTGCAGGATTTTGGTGATGTTTTTCCGGAGGAAGTGCCCGCTGGTTTGCCTCCATTGCGGGGTATTGAACATCAAATTGACTTGATTCCCGGAGCAACACTTCCAAACCGAGCTCCCTATAGGACCAACCCGGAGGAGACAAAGGAGATACAGCGACAAGTTCAAGAGCTTCTTGACAAAGGGTATATTCGTGTGAGCTTAAGTCCTTGTGCTGTTCCTGTTATTTTGGTTCCTAAGAAAGATGGTACTTGGCGCATGTGCGTAGATTGTAGGGCGATAAATAACATCACTATTCGTTATAGACACCCCATTCCTCGTTTGGATGACATGTTAGATGAATTAAGTGGTGCTGTTATTTTCTCTAAAATTGATTTGCGTAGTGGTTATCATCAAATTAGAATGAAAGAAGGAGATGAATGGAAAACTGCCTTTAAAACAAAATTCGGTTTATATGAGTGGTTAGTGATGCCTTTTGGGTTAACTAATGCACCTAGTACTTTCATGAGATTGATGAATCATGTTTTGAGGCATTTCATTGGTAAATTTGTGGTAGTTTATTTTGATGATATATTGATTTATAGCTGCAATGAATCTGAGCATACTGATCATATTAGACAAGTTTTGCAAGTGTTGCGTGATAATAAGCTATATGGTAATCTTGCTAAATGCACTTTTTGCAAAGATAAGGTCATATTTCTGGGTTTTGTTGTTTCTAAGGATGGTGTTGAGGTTGATGAATCTAAAATTGAAGCAATTAAAAATTGGCCTATTCCCATGACTATTAGTCAAATAAGAAGCTTTCTTGGTCTTGCTGGTTTTTATCGACGTTTTGTGAAAGACTTCAGTTCTATTGCTGCACCTTTGAATGATTTAACTAAAAAAGGTGTTGAGTTTGTGTGGGGCGCAGCCCAAGATATCGCTTTTGATGAGCTGAAACGTCGTTTAATTTCTGCACCTTTGCTTATGCTTCCTGATTTCAATAAGCAATTTGATATTGAATGTGATGCTAGTGGTATTGGAATAGGAGGTGTGTTGATGCAAGAGGGAAAACCAATTGCATATTTTTCGGAGAAATTAAATGGTGCCCAATTGAACTATCCTGTTTATGATAAAGAATTGTATGCGCTTGTTCGTGTTCTTGAGGTTTGGCAACATTATTTGTGGCCAAAAGAATTTATCATACATTCTGATCATGAAGCTTTGAAGTATTTGAAGTGCCAATCTAACTTGAATAAACGTCATGCTAAATGGGTTGAGTTCATTGAATCCTTCCCATACATTATTAAGTATAAGAAAGGCAAAGAAAACGTGGTTGCTGATGCACTCTCTAGGAAAAGCATGCTTTTGACACATTTGGATGTTCAAGTTCCTGGTTTAGAGAGTTTGCGTGATTTATATGCTAATGATACTGATTTTTCCATGCCTTTTGCTAAGTGTTCTGCTGTGAAAGCTTGGGAAAAATACCATATGCATGATGGATACTTGTTTCGAGCTAACAAATTATGTGTGCCAGAATCGTCCGTGCGTTTGCTGTTGTTGCAGGAATCTCATGGGGGCGGTTTGATGGGACACTTTGGACGTGAGAAGACGTTACTGATGTTGGCTGATCACTTTTATTGGCCAAGGATGAGGCGGGATGTGGACAGGTTTGTTAAGCGTTGCATCACTTGCAACAAGGCAAAGTCCAAGCTGAAGCCTCATGGTTTGTATACTCCTCTTCCTGCACCTACAACTCCATGGGAGGACATAAGCATGGATTTTGTGTTAGGATTGCCTAGAACTAGGAGAGGACATGATTCTATTTTTGTGGTAGTGGATCGTTTTTCTAAGATGTCACACTTTATTGCCTGCCACAAAAGCGACGATGCGTCGCATATTGCTAATCTGTTTTTCAGGGACATCGTGCGCTTACATGGAGTACCCAAGACGATTGTTTCTGATCGAGATGTCAAGTTCATGAGTTACTTTTGGAAGACACTTTGGGGCAAGCTGGGAACAAAGCTGCTGTTCAGTACCACTTGTCATCCCCAAACTGATGGACAAACGGAGGTGGTGAATCGCACACTATCAACGTTGCTGCGAGCCATGATCAAGAAGAACTTGCGTGAGTGGGAAGATTGTTTGCCGCATGTGGAGTTTGCATATAACAGGGCGGTACATTCCACCACACAATTATGTCCGTTTGAGGTGGTGTATGGTTTCAAACCCATTACTCCGCTTGATTTGCTGCCGCTTCCATTACATGAGAGAGTCAACATGGAGGCATCGAAGCGTGCAGATTTTGTGAGGAAGATACATGAGAAGACAAAAGAGGCAATTGAGAAGAAAGGCAAGTACAATGCAGCTCGTGTCAACAAGAAGAGAAAGGAGGTGATCTTTCAGCCCGGCGACATGGTTTGGGTGCACTTTCGTAAAGACAGATTTCCTGTTCAGCGCAAGTCCAAGTTGATGCCGCGGGGTGATGGTCCATTCAAGGTTCTTGCCAAGATAAATGATAATGCATACAAGATAGATCTTCCTACAACTGAGTTTGGTGTCAGTAATACTTTCAATGTTGCTGATTTGACGCCATATGCTGGAGAAGACCTTGACGCGTCGAGGTCGACGCCTTTTCAAGGGGGGGAGGATGATGAGGACATCCCTAGTCCTTTACCATTTTCTTCTATCGATGATGTTGCTGCTCAAGACAAGCCCAATGAGGTGAGGATTGGACCGATGACAAGAGCTCGTGCCAAGCTACTTGGACAACAGGTGAACTCACTCTTAATTGAATATGATGTTTGTGATAACGAGAACTTTATACTGCCTAAGTCTATGCACTTTGTGTATGATTAGGGTTGTTGATAACACAAACGTTGGAGGAGTACCAGAGGAGCGGCAAAGAATGGAGTACAACGTCACCTATGGCGCGAGGGAGGAGCGGGAGGAAGGCGCAGGGAAAGAAGAGGAAGAAAACCAGTCAGGCCGGCCTGAGGCCGGCCTCAGCCCGGCCAGGCCGGGCTGCCACCCGAAGCACCCGGCCTCTGAGACGCAGGAAGGCCGGCCCAAGCCCGGCCTAGGCCGGCCATGTGCCCGAAGCGGCCGGCCTCAGCCCGGCCTTAGCCCGGCCTAGGCCGGCCATGCACCCGAAGCGGCCGGCCTCAGCCCGGCCTCCGCCCGGCCAGGCCGGCTTGCCTGCCATGCGAATCCCAGCCCGGCCTTGGCCCGGCCTAAGCCCGGCCTGGACCCGGCCTGCGCGCCAGATTTCGGCCGAACCCACTTTTGGGTCGGTTTGTACCCGTTGGAGTCCGAACCAAGTTATGTTTTTGTGTTAGGTCGGTTGGCCCCCTATTTAAAGCTAGGGCCGGCTGCTAGAGAGAGGTTAGACCACGTTTTGATTAAACCCTAGATTGGATTGCTACAAGCATTCATCTTTTGCCGTGTTCCTCTTTGTTGCGATCAGGAATACAACCCCTCCACTTTGTTTCGATCTGGAGGTTCTTGCTACCAAAGTTTGAGTGTGATCTGTTGTTCCATTGGGAATTAGTAGATCGCAGAAACCGCTTCGTGGCCGGCGGCTACGTTGCATCGGTGTGAGGCGTCGCGAATATCCATTGGGTTGAAGAGCTGTTGCATTGGCAACAGGGGAGCAGCCGGAGAGTTCGTCGGAATCTCGCAAGTTATCTACCATCATCAACCATCTACCACCGCTCACAGAGAAGATCGGGCCACCCCTTATCATTCCTTGCCTGTCGACCTACGTCGCCTCGTCGCGCATGCCGATCGCGCGCACGGAACAAGGCGCCGTCACCTTCGTCTCGCGTACAGCCTCGATCAGATCTGAGAAGCAGGAAAAGAAAATTCGCCTGGACTCGCCTGCCCCCGATCGATTGCATGTTGCTCCTTCTTCCTGTCTGGTCTGCGGTTGCAAACCCCCCGATGACCTTGAAACTTGACTCTGCCGCTCACTTCCTCCTCCTCGATCTTCACCAACAGCATGGCGGCGACGTACCCAATGGTGGCCACGGCAACCGAGCAGAAACAACCGAGCAACAAAGCAATCTGCACCGTGATCAACCTGGCGCTCTGATACCACATGATGAGGATTGTTTTCAAGATCTTTCACGATGCACCTTGATGGTCCATAGGACCGATAGATCTTGAACTCCCTTGACAGATTCAAGGACACCCAAGCACACATGATTACTCTTGACAATTCAAGAACTCTCACGTCTTTATTGATAGATACAGTACCGACCTAGTTGGGGCGCCCCACTAATGGGCCTAGGACTGGACTTGTTTGGACAGGCCCAAAACAAGTCAAAACTCATTTATTTAAATCCTAAAACTCGATTATTAAAACTCCTATTTATTACAAAATAATGGCTATGGCACGTCCTTGTGCCCTTACCTCCACATTCACCCTAGCCTTTGTACCAGGTACCAAGCTACTAGAAGGCATAAAGCACGCACGTAAAAATTTCTTGAATTCCTCCCAAGTTGTAGCAGTAATGTTCTTCTCCATCTCCTCTAACCACCATCTCTCTACCTCCTCATCCACACGCCGGAATGCAAGAGCCATACGTGTATAATCGTCCAAGCGATCGTAGGTATCACATCGATAGAAACCTTCTAGCATGTGATATTCCCAAGACTCATAATCTGCAGCCGTTGCGAAGCTATCTAGTCTCCACTTGATTTTAGCATCATCATGTGCTACGCCTTTCGTGATATCCAAATAGTCATTGAATATATCACCTGACTTCCTGCCAGAACGACACCTTTGGCCATAATAATCACCCGAGCCTGAATACATTTTTTTTGATATATTCTCTTTCGGCCACTATATGTCGCCTCGCGAAAAAAATCGGTTCTGAGCGCAACCAGTGTCCACCATAACTATAATTTCCTTTGCTTTGCTGTTACACGCTTGTACTCGCTGCTACGATCGATCGCAGCTGATGAGGACATCCCTAGTCCTTTACCATTTTCTTCTATCGATGATGTTGCTGCTCAAGACAAGCCCAATGAAGTGAGGATTGGACCAATGACAAGAGCTCGTGCCAAGCTACTTGGACAACAGGTGAACTCACTCTTAATTGAATATAATGTTTGTGATGTTGAGAACTTTATACTGCCTAAGTCTATGCATCTGTGTATGATCAGGGTTATTGATAACACAAGCATTGGAGGAGGGCCAGAGGAGCAGCAAGGATTGGAGTACAACGTCATCCATGGCGCGAGGGAGGAGCGGGAGGCATGCGCAAAAGGGGACGTTGAAGAAAAGGAGTACTGGACATTATCGGAATATCCGGTCCACTACTCAACCGGATTATCCGGTCTCCCGTGACCCGGAATATCCGGTTCGAGTAAAACAGGGCTGCGAGCCTTTTTCCAGACCAAGTCGGTTTGTATCTAGTTTAGGTCGAAGCAAGTCGTGATTTGGGCGTGGGATTGACCCCCCAGCCGCCATATATACCCTAGGAGTCTCTTTGTAATAGTCAGACCACGTTTTGATTAAACCCTAGATTGGATTGCTAAGCATTCATCCATACTAGAATTCCTCTTTGCTTCGATCAGGAATTCACCCCTCCACTTTGTTTCGATCTGGAGGTTATTGCTACCAAAGTTTGAGTGTGATCTGTTGTTCCATTGGGAATTAGTAGATCGCAGAAACCGCTTCGTGGCCGGCGGCTATGTTGCATCGGTGTGAGGCGTCGCGAATATCCATTGGGTTGAAGAGCTGTTGCATTGGCAACAGGGGAGCAGCCGGAGAGTTCGTCGGAATCTCGCAAGTTATCTACCATCATCATCCATCTACCACCGCTCATTGAGAAGATCGGGCCACCCCTTATCATCTTGGTATCAGATTTCCAGTGTTTACTCAGTGAGCATCCACAAATTCATCCCCGTAGAGTTATTGTTTTTCGTCCTATACAGAAAAAGCCATACAAAAATACTAGTTTTAATTCGTGCCATAGCCATAGATCAACCCAATTTGCTTCTTCTAGTTGCTGCTTGTGTTGATCTTGCGTTCTGTTTTTCTGTTTCTAGGTTTAGGGTTTTTCCCGTCACGATCGGAATATCCGGTTGGTTTTGGATCGGATTATCCGGTCACATCCAGTACCGAAAATTTCTGGTCCTTAGCCGTTTTTCTTCGAGTTTCGTTTCGACCGGAATATCCGGTTGGATTCGGATCGGATTATCCGGTCAGTACCAGTACAAAAAAAAAGTGAGAGTCTAGTTTTGTTTCAACTTTTCATTAGGTTTTTCATGTGTGATCTTTGTGAGACTTAGCCACAGCCTTTCCACAGCATTTCGTAGGTACCTTTCCCCAGAAGAATAGCTATTTCGTGCTCAACAGGCTGCTCATAATTCTCTTAAAGTTTGGTTTATTACTTCTTTTGATATATTGGCCTTTGGAAAATTACAAAAAAAAAATAGAAAAGTGATAGTATATAAAAAAAAAGAGAGAAGAGAAAAGTGAAACATCAAACGAGGCCGAAAGTGAAATATCTATTTTGGCGAGTGGAGCTATACAATTGCTATATTTTGACACTGTATTGAGCAATCTTGTGCCTGTTTCTTGTAAGCATAGCTAGTGTCTTTCGAGTGCATTGCAAACTTTTCCATACATATATTTGCATTGCCACTTTTATCTCCATAACTGTGTGAGTTTCCTTGTTGTGTTTCTAAGTATCACACGAGCAGCAAATAGGTTTTGTAGTTGGTGTTGTTAGGTATCCCTACCAAGCCCCACTAGATACCCTGGTTTTGTTGTGTAACACTTGGAGACCCATAATATTCGCTTCACCCCATCCGTGCACGTTTCTGTCCATACAAGTGGTAAGCTATACTATTCACTTTGGAACGGTAAGATACACAATTTCTTTTGGTTTGAGTGAGTTGAGAGTTTTCCACCTAAATATATCTATATACTCTTGTGTGCACTAATCATGTCTTCAGGAGATGAGAATGATGAAGTTGTGAGGCAAAAGAAGGACGGCAATGCTCCTGTTTGTTGGGCTGAATATGAAGCTCTTCGAGGCCACCTGACACGTCAGTTCAGCACTCAATGTGACAGGTTACAAGCTGATTTGACTGCTACGGATATAAAGGTTGACAATGTGCTACAAACGGCAACTGAGTCTGATGTAGGGCTAGGCCCGATCTTCACGGATTTGAGGGGAAAAGGGGGATGAACACGAAGAACACGGAGGGTAGCGAGGGAGATTCATGGGCAAAACACAAGGATAACTAGCAAATCCTGCTAAGAACTCCACCCAACAACAAACCCTCAAAAAGGTAGCCTTTGGATCGAAGAATCAAAGCCAAACTTACTCTTATTGAAACCGATTGCTCTTACCGGTCGGTCCACCGATCCAATAGAATCACCGCAGTGAAAGATTGGTTTGCACTACTAGAGACACCGCAGTGAAAGAGTAGCAACAACAAGATCTACCTCAACGAGGCACCCTAGCTACGAGGGAGGAGGAGCATAGCTCACACAAGTCTCAAATTCAGTCTGACCTCGAAATGGGGAAAGTGGAAAGCTATTTATAGTCTATTACAAAACGGGGCAGGAAAGGTGGGGAACCGGCCTGGGGGCCGGCCTAGGCCGGCCTGGAGGCCGGCCGGCTCAGGTGGGTGACCGGCCTGGAGACCGGCCTAGGCTGGCCGGGAGGCCGGCTGCGTCAAGGGGTGGCCCGGCCTGGGGCCGGCCTGGGGCCGGTAGGGAGACCGGCGGCCTCTGGTGGGAGCCTGGCCTGGGGACCGGCCTGGGCCGGTTTGGAGGCCGGCCGCCTCTGGTGGGAGCCCGGCCTTGGGGCCGGCCTAGGCCGGCTAGGAGGCCGGCCACCCTGTCTTCGCCTCATTCTTCCTCTTCTTGTCCATCTTCTGGGATCTCTCCTTGTTCATCTTCTCCATCATCTTGGACCTTCTCTTGGCCATCTCCTTGACTCCATTGTGGGTCATCATCCGGGTGGATCCTGAGTATGCACAAGGTACCGACATGAAGTAGTAAACCATTCGAAGGAAGATCAAGGTCACACATCGAGAGGAGCGAGGTCACCTTTTCATGAAGAGCCTTGACTCTTGATCTTGTTATTGGGCCATTTGGCGTGGTGTCCATGGTGTTGTCCACATGTGGGGCTACATCAGAGTCTGCAGATGCCTTGACAGCAATTCAGAATTCTATTGGTGCATTGAACCGTACCATGCAAGTGTTGACGCAGCGAAATGAGCAACCTGTTGATGATGCAAGTGTTCATGGTGATCACGGTGTTGATTTTGATGCTGAGGAGGATGATGAGCAAGCTGCTGCTCGTTGTGAGAGGTTGCAACGGCAACAACAGCCACAACCACTTGCTAATGGTGGACGTGGAGGTGGCCGAGGTGGTGCTATACCTCCTGGTCGTGGTTTTGCGCCTCTTGGTGCGCGCCGTATGCTCGGCGATAATTTTGGTCATGCAGCCAACCGTGATGATGATAGCGTTGGTAAGCCCAAATTCAGTATTCCCAAGTTTGAAGGTTCCGTTGATGTGGAAGAATATATTAACTGGGAATTGAAGATGGAACAATTATGGCGTTTGCATGACTACACTGAGGATAGAAAGATCAAGCTTGCATCTTCTGAGTTCGATGGCTATGCTTTTCTATGGTGGGACGGTCTTGTGAGTGCTAGGCTTGAAGCAAATGATGTACCTATTTTGTCTTGGCGAGAGATGAAGGCGGAGATGCGTCATCGTTTTGTTCCTCGCAATTACATCCGTTCTTTGTATGATAAGTTGCAGAATTTGAAGCAAGGTGCCAAGTCCGTTGATGAGTACTATAAGGAGATGGAGTTGATCATGCAGCGTGCTAAATTGTGAGAAGAACCTGAACAAACTATGCAGCGTTTCCTTTCAGGTTTGAGCTTTAACATCAAGAGAATTGTACGTCATCATCAATATGGCGATGTGCAAGATTTGTTACATCAAGCACGTGAAGCTGAGTTACAGTTGGCCGAAGATGCCAAATATGTGCCTCGTTCTTCCTATGGGCGAGGTAGTGTGTCATCACGAGCAACACCTAGTGTAGTGCCGCCTAGTCCTGTTCCTAGTTTCCGTGGTGCTGCTCCTTCCAAGTCGGTTTCAGTTGCTCCTAGTGCCAAGCAATCACCACAACCTGCTGCAAGTGCTACTGGCTCTTCCAATTCTACAGCTCGTACGCGTGATATGAATTGTCATACGTGTGGAGGCAAGGGTGATAAGGGGTGGCCCGATCTTCTCTTGTGAGCAACTCGAATTTGAGGTGGATGGTTTGTGGATGATTGGTAACTTGATAACTAGTGCTACACTGAGATCTCACCGTGGTTAATCCCTGCTGCCAATGCAACAACAATCAATCCCTTTAGCTATTCTCAACTACACACTCTTGCACATGCAATCAAAGAT
Source organism: Puccinellia tenuiflora (assembly GCA_012064385.1). Taxonomy (NCBI): domain Eukaryota; kingdom Viridiplantae; phylum Streptophyta; class Magnoliopsida; order Poales; family Poaceae; genus Puccinellia; species Puccinellia tenuiflora. The sequence continues at coordinate 284,973 of QRDG01000825.1, forward strand.
CACAAGTGGTCCTGTATCCCCTTATTCCCAATGGAACAACAAGATAGCACGTAAGATTTGCAATGGTAATACTTCAAGATGAAAGCTTCAGCTTACAATCTGGAGGCTAGGGTTTTTGGTTTAAACTTGTTCTAACTCTTCCACACGCAGGTGGCGGCTACTTAAGGGAGAGGAGGTGCGGCCACAAGTCCCTTGCGCAAGCACTCCTTCCCCAACTTGGACTGGACTCAAATTCAACTTAAGGAAAGATACAAACCGACCCATTATGGGTTCGGCCTAGATGACACGCAGGCCCATATGGATATATAAAATATGAAGTCTCCACACTTGTAATATTATGGCCTTCATGTGTCGCCATGATTTCATGCGCCTTCATTATGGCAGATGTCTCCATGATCATATGTGTCATCACATGCCTTCATGTCTTGATGTTCCCCTCCATTAGCACTTGTGTTATTAACAAACCTAATCACACATAAATGCATAGACTTAGGTAGTATAAAATTCTCATCAATTAAATTATCACAATCAGCTAGGAGAGAATTCACCTGTTGTTCTATCAACTTGGTTCTTGACCTTGTCATTGGACCAAGTCTCACTTCTTTAGAATTATCTTGGACAGCAACATCTTCAATTGGAGAAGTAGTAGACACACTAGGGATGTCCTCATCAAAGGGTCACTTCAAGCGTGAGTGTCCCAACAAGAAGGTCATGTTGATCAATGAGGAGACCGGTGAGTATGAGAGTGGTGATGAGGTGGATCCTAATGCTGAGTTTGAGGAGGAACTTGAAGATGAGTTGTATTATGCGGATGCCGAGCGTTTACCATCTATTGTGTGCACGCCTAAGGTGCTGAGTGTGGCCCCTAGTTCTTCGGAGCAGCGATGCAATTTGTTCCAAACAAGGGCTGCAGTTGGCAATGGACGTTCTTGCAAGGTAATCATTGATGGTGGCAGCTGCCGCAATTTAGCTAGTAAAGAGCTCTGTCAAAAACTGAATCTGAAATACTTGCCACATCCCCATCCATATTTTATTCAGTGGCTAAGTGAAAGTGGGGAGATGAAGGTTAATCACATGGTACAAGTTGAGTTTCAGATTGGGCCTTACAAGGACACCGTGGAGTTTGACGTGGTTCCAATGACCGTGTGTCACTTGTTGTTAGGACGTCCTTGGCAGTTTGATAGAGATGTGCGCCACAATGGGAGAGCAAATACATATCAACTCAACTGGCATGGAAAGGAGGTGATGTTGCGGCCCATGACACCTCAAGAGATAGTAAATGAATCTCGCCAAAAAGTGAAGTTAACCGTGAGGCTGAGCGTGAGAGATTAGCTAGGCGAGAGACTCCACCTTCGGTGAGTGAGAGCCACAAGCCAAATTTGAGTGGTAAAAAGAAAAGTGAGGGAGAGAACAAAATAGTAATGTTAGCCACCAATTCTGATTTGAGAGAGTTTCGTGAGGATCCCACTCTAGTACCTCTTGTGCTTATGTGCAAGGGGGAAATTCTTGTTTCTAACGATATGACCCCTCTCTCTATTGGTGTTTCTAATGTCTTGCAGGATTTTGGTGACGTTTTTCCGGAGGAAGTGCCCGCTGGTTTGCCTCCATTGCGGGGTATTGAACATCAAATTGACTTGATTCCCGGAGCAACACTTCCAAACCGAGCTCCCTATAGGACCAACCCGGAGGAGACAAAGGAGATACAGCGACAAGTTCAAGAGCTTCTTGGCAAAGGGTATATTCGTGTGAGCTTAAGTCCTTGTGCTGTTCCTGTCATTTTGGTTCCTAAGAAAGATGGTACTTGGCGCATGTGCGTAGATTGTAGAGCGATAAATAACATCACTATTCGTTATAGACACCCCATTCCTCGTTTGGATGACATGGTAGATAAACTAAGTGGTGCTGTTATTTTCTCTAAAATTGATTTGCGTAGTGGTTATCATCAAATTAGAATGAAAGAAGGAGATGAATGGAAAACTGCCTTTAAAATAAAATTCGGTTTATATGAGTGGTTAGTGATGCCTTTTGGGTTAACTAATGCACCTAGTACTTTCATGAGATTGATGAATCATGTTTTGAGGCATTTCATTGGTAAATTTGTGGTAGTTTATTTTGATGATATATTGATTTATAGCTGCAATGAATCTGAGCATACTGATCATATTAGACAAGTTTTGCAAGTGTTGCGTGATAATAAGCTATATGGTAATCTTGCTAAATGCACTTTTTGCAAAGATAAGGTCATATTTCTGGGTTTTGTTGTTTCTAAGGATGGTGTGGAGGTTGATGAATCTAAAATTGAAGCAATTAAAAATTGGCCTATTCCCATGACTATTAGTCAAATAAGAAGCTTTCTTGGTCTTGCTGGTTTTTATAGACATTTTGTGAAAGACTTCGGTTCTATTGCTGCACCTTTGAATGATTTAACTAAAAAAGGTGTTGAGTTTGTGTGGGGCGCAGCCCAAGATGCCGCTTTTGATGAGCTGAAACGTCTTTTAATTTCTGCACCTTTGCTTATGCTTCCTGATTTCAATAAGCAATTTAATATTGAATGTGATGCTAGTGGCATTGGAATAGGAGGTGTGTTGATGCAAGAGGGTAAACCAATTGCATATTTTTCGGAGAAATTAAATGGTGCCCAATTGAACTATCCTGTTTATGATAAAGAATTGTATGCTCTTGTTCGTGTTCTTGAGGTTTGGCAACATTATTTGTGGCCAAAAGAATTTATCATACATTCTGATCATGAAGCTTTGAAGTACTTGAAGTGCCAATCTAACTTGAATAAACATCATGCTAAATGGGTTGAGTTCATTGAATCTTTCTCATATATTATTAAGTATAAGAAAGGCAAAGAAAACGTGGTTGCTGATGCACTCTCTAGGAAAAGCATGCTTTTGACACATTTAGATGTTCAAGTTCCGGGTTTAGAGAGTTTGCGTGATTTATATGCTAATGATACTGATTTTTCCATGCCTTTTGCTAAGTGTTCTGCTGTGAAAGCTTGGGAAAAATACCATATGCATGATGGTTATTTGTTTAGGGCTAACAAATTATGTGTGCCAGAATCGTCCGTGCGTTTGCTGTTGTTGCAGGAATCTCATGGTGGCGGTTTGATGGGACACTTTGGACGTGAGAAGACGTTACTGATGTTGGCTGATCACTTTTATTGGCCAAGGATGAGGCAGGATGTGGATAGGTTTGTTAAGCGTTGTATCACTTGCAACAAGGCAAAGTCCAAGCTGAAGCCTCATGGTTTGTATACTCCTCTTCCTGCACCTACAACTCCATGGGAGGACATAAGCATGGATTTTGTGTTAGGATTGCCTAGAACCAGGAGAGGACATGATTCTATTTTTGTGGTAGTGGATCGTTTTTCCAAGAAGTCACACTTTATTGCCTGCCACAAAAGCGACGATGCGTCGCATATTGCTAATCTGTTTTTCAGGGACATCGTGCGCCTACATGGAGTACCCAAGACGATTGTTTCTGATCGGGATGTCAAGTTCATGAGTAACTTTTGGAAGACACTTTGGGGCAAGCTGGGAACGAAGCTGCTGTTCAGTACCACTTGTCATCCCCAAACTGATGGACAAACGGAGGTGGTGAATCGCACACTATCAACGTTGCTGCGAGCCATGATCAAGAAGAACTTGCGTGAGTGGGAAGACTGTTTGCCGTATGTGGAGTTTGCCTATAACAGGGCGGTACATTCTACCACACAATTATGTCCGTTTGAAGTGGTGTATGGGTTCAAACCCATTACTCCGCTTGATTTGCTGCCGCTTCCATTACATGAGAGAGTCAACATGGAGGCATCGAAGCGTGCAGATTTTGTGAGGAAGATACATGAGAAGACTAAAGAGGCAATTGAGAAGAAAGGCAAGTACAATGCAGCTCGTGTCAACAAGAAGAGAAAGGAGGTGATCTTTCAGCTCGGCGACATGGTTTGGGTGCACTTTCGTAAAGACAGATTTCCTGTTCAGTGCAAGTCCAAGTCCAAGGTTCTTGCCAAGATAAATGATAATGCATACAAGATAGATCTTCCTACAACTGAGTTTGGTGTCAGTAATACTTTCAATGTTGCTGATTTGACGCCATATGCTGGAGAAGACCTTGACGCGTCGAGGTCGACGCCTTTTCAAGGGGGGGAGGATGATGAGGACATCCCTAGTCCTTTACCATTTTCTTCTATCGACGATGTTGCTGCTCAAGACAAGCCCAATGAAGTGAGGATTGGACCAATGACAAGAGCTCATGCCAAGCTACTTGGACAACAGGTGAACTCACTCTTAATTGAATATAATGTTTGTGATGTTGAGAACTTTATACTGCCTAAGTCTATGCATTTGTGTATCATCAGGGTTATTGATAACACAAGCATTGGAGGAGGGCCAGAGGAGCAGCAAGGATTGGAGTACAACGTCATCCATGGCGCGAGGGAGGAGCGGGAGGCATGCGCAAAAGGGGACGTTGAAGAAAAGGAGTACTGGACATTATCGGAATATCCGGTCCACTACTCAACCGGATTATCCTGTCTCCCGTGACCCGGAATATCCGGTTCGAGTAAAACAGGGCTGCGAGCCTTTTTCGAGACCAAGTCGGTTTGTATCTAGTTTAGGTCAAACAGAGTCGTGATTTGGGCGTGGGATTGACCCCCCAGCCGCCATATATACCGATGTAGGGCTAGGCCCGATCTTCACGGATTTGAGGGGAAAAGGGGATGAACACGAAGAACACGGAGGGGTAACGAGGGAGATTCGTGGGAAAACACAAGGATAACTAGCAAATCCTGCTGAGAACTCCACCCAACAACAAACCCTCAAAAAGGTAGCCTTTGGATCGAAGAATCAAAGCCAAACTTACTCTTGTTGAAACCGATTGCTCTTACCGGCCGGTCCACCGATCCAATAGAATCACCGCAGTGAGAGATTGGTTTGCACTACTAGAGACACCGTAGTGAAAGAGTAGCAACAACAAGATCTACCTCAACGAGGCACCCTAGCTACGGGGGAGGAGGAGCATAGCTCACACAAGTCTCAAATTCAGTCTAACCTTCGAATGGGGAAAGGGGAAATCTATTTATAGTCTATTACAAAACGGGGCAGGAAGGAGGGGATCCGGCCTGGGGGCCGGCCTAGGCCGGCCTGGAGGCCGGCCGGCACAGGTGGAGGTCCGGCCTGGGGGCCGGCTGCGTCGGGTGGAGGTCTGGCCTGGGGGCCAGCCTAGGCCGGCCTGGAGGCCGGCTGGCTCCGCCTTGAGCTTTTGCCTCCTTCTTCCTCTTCTTGCCCATCTTCTTGGATCTCCTCTTGGCCATCTTCTTGACTCCATTGTGGGTCATCATCCGGGTAGATCCTGAGTATACACAAGGTACCGGCATGAAGTAGCAAACCATTCAAAGGGAGGTCAAGATCACACATCGAGAGGAGCGAGGTCACCTTTTCATGAAGAGCCTTGACTCTTGATCTTGTCATTGGGCCATTTGGCGTGGTGTCCATGGTGTTGTCCACATGTGGGGCTACATCATATACCCTAGGAGTCTCTTTGTAATAGTCAGACCACGTTTTGATTAAACCCTAGATTGGATTGCTAAGCATTCATCTATACTAGAATTCCTCTTTGCTTCGATCAGGAATTCACCCCTCCACTTTGTTTCGATCTGGAGGTTATTGCTACCAAAGTTTGAGTGTGATCTGTTGTTCCATTGGGAATTAGTAGATCGCAGAAACCGCTTCGTGGCCGGTGGCTACGTTGCATCGTTGTGAGGCGTCGCGAATATCCATTGGGTTGAAGAGCTGTTGCATTGGCAACAGGGGAGCAGCCGGAGAGTTCGTCGGAGTCTCGCAAGTTATCTACCATCATCATCCATCTACCACCGCTCATTGAGAAGATCGGGCCACCCCTTATCAGCAGCCTCAGCGAGTAATTAGCTGCTGTAGATCCACGTACTAGTAATTAGCTGCATGCACAAGCTCCTGCGTATTGCGTGTTTTGCAGCACCACGTGAGGCAGCAACCACATACAATTCTTGTATTCTCCTTTCTTTATTCTGGCCGGAGAACAGGCACAGATCAATACCAATCTAATCCGAACTGCTCTAGTTCTTTTTCCGTAGATACTTGAATAACACGCACTGAAGAATACCAATCCAATCTTGCTGATCGAGCTGCCCTTCTGCGGCACCCCCTGCAGGAGTCGATCTAGCTGATCGTGGCAGGGAACCTGGACTGTGTTGCCGATCCTGCGTAACCACAACCTGGAAGCCAAAACCTCCTAGGAAACCAATCTGGCCTTGAGCGTTCTGCACAAACACGCCAACAATCTCAACGAACCCAACCACAACGCGAGCAGCGTGCAGTCTGCCGCGCCATGACTGAACCAAAACCAGAGCTCGATCAATCAACACAAAGCCAACCAATCTTCCGATCTGGCAACTACGCGGATGATGAATAATTAACAAATCAATCTCGCCATGAGCAACCCAGAGCTCTGATACCACATGATAAAGGATCAAGCCGATACCACATGAGTTTGCCCGATCTTTCACAGCGAGTAACCCGGATAGTAAATCCTTCCAACAACACCAATGGCGTCACCTGAAGGCGAGGAACAAACCAGCGAGCAACCTGATGAAGATCACCACGCCTCTAACCTGAGCACGACAATCCTTGATGAACACAAGAACCTCCGCAGCAATCTTTATTCGATAAACGGCATCGCCGTCCCCGGAGGGATGCTTCACCAAGAGCAACACAAAGCAATCTGTTTTTTTGACTAAACTAAACTCCCCAAAACCCTAGGCCGGCCAGATCCTATATTGGATGAGGTGGGGCGCACTGTAGCGGGGGCACTGTAGCTACAGTAGCGGGGGCACTGTAGCTACATCATGAGTAGCGGCCTTGTCAAATTGCCAAGGGCGGCCAAGAAGTAAGTGGCAAACCGACATGGGTACCACATCACAATCCACCGTGTCCTCGTAAGAGCCAATCTTGAAGGATACTTGAACCGTGTGTTGGATCTTCACGGTGCCGGAGTCACTAAGCCATTGCACATGGTAAGGACTGGGGTGCTTCTTGTACGTAAAGTTGAGTTTCTCACATAGCTCCTTGCTTGCCAAGTTGTGACAACTCCCACCATCAATGATTACCTTGATTGATTTGCCGTTGATGCCGGCCTTGGTTTGGAACGAGTTGCATCTTTGAGCGTAATCACCTTGGTTGATTGTAGTCAAGACTCGAGTGACAACTAGAGTGGGGTTGGGATCACCATCACAATAGATGTAGTCATCGGCGTCATCCAAGCTTTGCATCGTGGCCACCTTGTTCAATGCGTGGTACTCATCTTCACTCATAGACTCATAGTCTCCATTGTCATTGACGATCATCACTTTCTTGTTGGTGCACTCAAATGACTTGTGCCCTTGACCTCCACACTTGTAGCAAGTGATATATGACTTGGCGGCTTGTGGTGAGGGCGTCGTCTTCTTGGAGGTGGTAGTGCGTTGTGGTGTAGAACTTTTGGCATTGCCTTGAGCTTGGACTTGAGTCATGGGTTGTGTTGATGATGAAGCTCTAGTGGCGAAGAAGTACTTGGCCTTGACATACTTGAGCTCTTCGGCGACTTGGCGCTCGGCCTTCATGGCTTGATGAACGAGCTCAACAAGGTTCTCATAAGGTTGGAATTCCACTATCTTCTTGATGGGGTACATGAGGCCGTTCAAGAAGCGTGCCATTGATTGTTCCTCGGACTCTACAATGTGTGCGCGAGAGAGTGTGGACTCCATCTCCTTGTAGTACTCGTCGACCGTCTTGAGACCTTGCTTGAGTTCTTGTAGCTTCTTGTACAAATCGCGCGCATAATGATGTGGCACAAAACGTTTGTGCATTTCCTTCTTCATGTCATTCCATGTGTCAATTGGGTCTTCAAAGGAGGCTTGGTGATGTAGGGGGTTGGCCCGATCTTCACGGATTTGAGGGGAAAAGAGGATGAACACGAAGAACACGGAGGTGGAAACGAAGAACACGAGGGGAAAAGGGCAAATTCGTGGGGGATAACTCGCGAAGCCTACAAGGGAGAATCACCCGGCAACAAACCCCCAACGGAGCAGCCTCCGGATCCCAAAACCCAAGTCAACAACACGCTTAATGAAACCGATTTCTCTTACCAGCCGGTCCACCGATCCAATAGAATCCACAAGGGAAAGATTGGTTTGCACTACTAGAGACACCTCAGTGAAAGAGTAGCTACAACAAGAGATTCATCATCCTCCTCGGAGGAACCCATCACGGAAAGGAACAACGCTCAACTCTAGTTCATTTTTCTCTACCACAAATGGAAAAGGGGGAAAGCTATTTATAGTCTTAGTACAAAAGGGGGGGTGAAAGGTGGGGGTCCGGCCTGCGTCTGGAGGAGGCCCGGCCTGGGAGCCGGCCTAGGCCGGCCTAGAGGCCGGCAGCGTCTGGAGGGGTGCCAGCCTGGGGGCCGGCCGGCTCTGGTTGGGTGCCGGCCTGGGGGCCGGCCTAGGCCGGGCTAGAGGCCGGCCTGCCTGTCTTCGCCTCCTTCTTCCTCATCCACGCGTATGCCTTAGTTGATTGGAGTCCATGGAGTTCCTTGCCACCCATTGGAGCCCTTGGTGGCTTGTCGTACATTGGAGTGCTTGACATGGTGTTGTCGTTGGGTTGGGCTACATCATCTCCCCCTCCTTCGAAAAGCGTCGTCCTCGACGCTAGCATGTCCTCATCATGTGAAGGAGATAGATGGCTTGACGTTGACGTGGAAGTCACCATGTCGCTATTGTTACCTATACGTACCAAAGACCAAGCAAAATATGTGTGTGCATGATAGGGGAGCACATCATTGACGACATGTCCAAATTTGTTCATAACACCGTTAGCACAACACACATGTATAGAATGTAGTTCAAAAGCAAGGTCATTGGGAAAGCAACTCTTCGAAACATCCTCAAAAGTGTGGAACACAAAATCTCCAAGAAAAGTAGAGAAGGCTAAGATACCTATCTCATTGTGAACCATATGTAGTCCATTGCATTCAAAGCATCGGAAGGAAAAGGTTGTGAACCACACAAATTGAGGGAGGCTCTTATCATCGCCATCATGGGTGCAAATAAAACAAGGAGAAGAGCAAGTTTTCATCGATTTTGTTGCAACACCAATAAGACAATATCCAAAGGCCTCATGACAATACATGCTGAAAATATCATTATGGTTGCAAACAAGCCATCGGAAAGAACAATTGTTCATCATACTTTTTGCAACACATAAATCATTTACAAGGAAAATCAAGGGAGCATGAATGTCACAAATGAAAACCAAAACACTCACATGTTTGCAACCGAACCAAAGGAAAGAGCAATTGTTCAATTTGTTCGATGCAAAACATGGAAAAGGAAATAGAGTTGGATTGGATCCATAACTCTCATGGAAAATGCTCTAAAGAGCTCTTTTTGTCAACTCATGTTCAATTGAGGTTGACATTATGAAGCGTGAGCCATTACACACGAAATTCCATCAAAAGAAATTGTGTGCATGGTACATGAATGCATCATCCATTATGACGCATCTTTCCATTTGCACATCACCAAACGCACTACAATCAAATTGAATATATGAAGTATGCGGATGGGCAACATGCAAAATGAAGAAGGAAACAAACTGATGTAGGGGGTTGGCCCGATCTTCACGGATTTGAGGGGAAAAGAGGATGAACACGAAGAACAAGGAGGGTAGCGAGGGAGATTCGTGGGCAAAACACAAGGATAACTAGCAAATCCTGCTGAGAACTCCACCCAACAACAAACCCTCAAAAAGGTATCCTTTGGATCGAAGAATCAAAGCCAAACTTACTCTTGTTGAAACCGATTGCTCTTACCGGCCGGTCCACCGATCCAATAGAATCACCGCAGTGAAAGATTGGTTTGCACTACTAGAGACACCGCAGTGAAAGAGTAGCAACAACAAGATCTACCTCAACGAGGCACCCTAGCTACGAGGGAGGAGGAGCATAGCTCACACAAGTCTCAAATTCAGCCTGCCCTCCGAATGGGGAAAGTGGAAAGCTATTTGTAGTCTATTACAAAACGGGGCAGGAAGGTGGGGAACCGGCCTGGGGGCCGGCCTAGGCCGGCCTGGAGGCCGGCTGGCACTGGTGGGGAACCGGCCTGGGGGCCGGCCTAGGCCGGCCTGGAGGCCGGCCGGCTTAGGTGGTTGACCGGCCTGGGGGCCGGCCTGGAGGCCGGCTGGGAGGCCGGCGCGGGGGCCGGCGACATCGGGGTGTGGCCCGGCCTGGGGGCCGGCCTGGGCCGGTATGGAGGCCGGCGGCCTCTGGTGGGTGCCCGGCCTGGAGACCGGCCTGGGCCGGTTGGGAGGCCGGCCGCCTTGGGTTGGAGCCCGGCCTTGGGGCCGGCCTAGGCCGGCTGGGAGGCCGGCCACCCTATCTTCGCATCTTCCCTCTTCTTGTCCGTCTTCTTGGATTTCCTCTTGTCCAATCTTCTCCATCATCTTGGACCTTCTCTTGGTCATCTCCTTGGCTCCATTGTGGGTCATCATCCGGGTGGATCCTGAGTATGCACAAGGTACCGGCATGAAGTAGCAAACCATTCAAAGGAAGGTCGAGATCACACATCGAGAGGAGCGAGGTCACCTTTTCATGAAGAGCCTTGACTCTTGATCTTGTCATTGGGCCATTTGGCATGGTGTCCATGGTGTTGTCCACATGTGGGGCTACATCATCTCCCCCCCCCTTCGGAAAGAGTCGTCTTCGACTCGTCATCCTCTTGAACACTTGCATCTCCGTGGAAAGGGGATAGGTCGGCGACGTTGAATGTGTCATGCACCAAGTACTTTGAGGTTGGATGTCGATCTTGTATGCGTTGTCGTTGATGCGCTTGAGCACTTTGAAAGGTCCGTCACCGCGAGGAGCAAGCTTGGATTTTCTTTCATCCGGAAAACGGTCCTTGCGGAGGTGTAGCCACACAAGATCTCCTTCTTCGAATACCATGGGCTTCTTCAACTTGTTTATCTTGGTGGCTTGGCGCTTTGTGTGCTCCTCTAGAGTTGCTCGTGTTGACTCATGTAATGTCTTCATGTAGTCGGCTCTTTTGTCGATGTCCATGTCGGTGCGCTCGTGTAAAGGAAGTGGTAGGATGTCTAGGGCGGTGTTGGGGTTGAACCCATAGACAACCTCGAACGGGCTTCGCTTGGTCGCCCGGTGTGATGCACGGTTGTAGGCGAACTCGGCGTGCGGGATGCATTCTTCCCAACCTTTGAGGTTTGGCTTGATTAATGCGCGAAGGAGAGTTGATAAGCTTCGATTCACCACCTCGGTTTGGCCATCGGTTTGTGGGTGGTAAGCGGTGGAGAAGAGGAGCTTGACCCCCAGCTTTGCCATCAATGCCTTCCAAAAGTAGCTTGTGAACTTGACATCTCGGTCCGAAACAATGGTCTTCGGCACTTCATGTAGACGAACAATTTCCCTAAAGAACAAAGTTGCAATGTGTGAAGCATCGTTGGTCTTATTGCAAGGAATAAAGTGTGCCATTTTAGAGAAGCGATCGACAACAACAAATATTGAATCTTTTCCATTTTTTGTTCGAGGTAATCCTAAGATGAAATCCATGCTAATGTCGGACCAAGGTGTGTATGGTATTGGTAAAGGCATATAAAGACCATGAGAGTTCAATGTGGACTTAGCTTTGAGGCAAGTTGGGCAACGGCGCACCAAGCGCTCCACATCACGCGTCATCCTTGGCCAAAAGTAGTGTGTAGATAGCATGGCGAGTGTCTTGTCACGTCCAAAGTGTCCCATGAGGCCTCCACTATGTGATTCCTGTAGAAGTAACAAACGGAGCGAGGACTCGGGAATGCATAGTTTGTTAGCCTTAAACAAGAAACCCTTGTGCAAGTAGAAATCATCGCATCCTTTGTCAATTGTGCACTTGGTAAAGATAGGACCAAAGAAAGAATCGGAAGCATAGAGTTCTTTAAGGTCATCAAGACCCAAAACGTTGATTTCAAGTTGGGTGAGTAAGATCATCTTGCGGGAAAGAGCATCCGCAACTATATTGTCCTTGCCTTTTTTTGTATTTCACCACATAGGGAAAAGACTCGATGAATTCAACCCATTTGGCATGCCTTTTGTTCAAATATTGGCTTGGGTTTTCAAATATTTCAATGATTCGTGATCGGAATGGATAACAAACTCTTTGGGCCAAAGGTAGTGTTGCCACACTTCCAAAACACGGACTAAGGAATAGAGTTCCTTATCGTATATTGGGTAGTTTAGGCGAGCACCATCAAGTTTTTCGCTATAATAGGCAACAGGGCGGCCACATTGCGTGAGGACGCCACCGATGCCAAGGCCACTAGCGTCACACTCAAGTTCAAATGTTTTGGAGAAATCCAGTAAAGCAAGTAAAGGAGCTTCGGTCAATCTCCTCTTGAGTTCATTGAAAGCCGATTCTTGAGCATTGCCCCAAATGAAGGGTACATTCTTTTTGGTAAGCTCATTCAAGGGGCAAGCAATTGTGCTAAAATCTTTCACAAAGCGGCGGTAAAACCCAAACAAACCAAGGGCGCTATGAAGTTGAGCAAGATTAGTTGGTGGTGGCCAATTTGTGATTGCCTCAATCTTAGAGGTGTCAACTTCAATCCCTTTGGAAGAAACTACATAACCCAAAAATACAAGCTTGTCGGTGCAAAAGGTGCATTTCTTGAGATTGGCAAAAAGCGAAGCATTACGAAGGGCCAACAAAACTTGCTTCACATGGTCGACATGTTCATGCAAGGATTTGCTATAAACAAGGATGTCATCAAAGTAGACAACCACAAACTTGCCAATGAAAGTGCGCAAGACGTGATTCATAAGACGCATAAATGTTGAAGGAGCATTTGAAAGACCAAAGGGCATGACAAGCCACTCATAAAGACCAAGTTTAGTTTTAAATGCGGTTTTCCATTCATCTCCTTCATGCATACGGATTTGGTGATAGCCACTTTTCAAATCAATTTTGGAGAAGATAGTGGCACCACTAAGCTCATCTAGCATGTCATCAAGTCGTGGGATAGGATGTCGATACCTCACCGTGATATTGTTGATGGGACGGCAATCCATGCACATTCGGAGTGTGTCGTCTTGCTTGGGGACGAGGATGACCGGAACGGCGCACGGACTCAAGCTTTCACGAACATGTCCCTTGGCGAGGAGTTCTTGAATTTGGCGCTCGATCTCCTTTGTCTCCTCGAGGTTGGTGCGGTATGGCGCTCTATTGGGTAGAGGGGCACCGGGAATGAGGTCGATGCGATGCTCGATTCCACGGAGGGGAGGAAGTCCTTGAGGTAGCTCATCCGGAAAGACATCTTTAAATTCCTGCAAAATAGACAACATAGACGGAGGAACTTGGGTTAAGTCGTTAGTGTCTTTGCCATCTCCTTTGCATAAGAGCACGAAGTGGAAAGTAGATGGGTTTGCTCTCACTTCTCTCATCTCACTTTTGGTGGCTAACAAGACTACGCCGGGACTCACTCTTTTCCCTTTCTCACTCATATTTGGCTTGTGGCTCTCACTCACGTGAATGTGGATCCCTCTCTCACCACTCAACTCACTAGGGGATTGTTTTTCTTGCGCTCTTACAATTGTCTTGGCATTGTCGGCGATAATCTGGCTTGGAGTCATTGGGCGGAGCACTAGGATCTTATTGTTCCATTTGAAGCTATAGTAGTTGGTGCGCCCATCATGAGTAGCGGCCTTGTCAAATTGCCAAGGGCGGCCAAGAAGTAGGTGGCAAACCGACATGGGTACCACATCACAATCCACCATGTCCTCGTAAGAGCCAATCTTGAAGGATACTCGAACCGTGTGTTGGATCTTCACGGTGCCGGAGTCACTAAGCCATTGCACATGGTAAGGATTTGGGTGCCTCTTGTACGTCAAGTTGAGTTTCTCACATAGCTCCTTGCTTGCCAAGTTGTGACAACTCCCACCATCAATGATTACCTTGATTGATTTGCCGTTGATGCCGGCCTTGGTTTGGAACTAGTTGCATCTTTGAGCGTCATCACCTTGGTTGATTGTAGTCAAGACTCGAGTGACAACTAGAGTGGGGTTGGTGTCACCATCACAATAGATGTAGTCATCGTCGTCATCCAAGCTTTGCATCGTGGCCACCTTGTTCAATGCGTGGTACTCATCTTCACTCATGGACTCATAGTCTCCATTGTCATTGACTATCATCACCTTCTTGTTGGTGCATTCAAATGACTTGTGCCCTTGACCTCCACACTTGTAGCAAGTGATATATGACTTGACGGCTTGTGGTGAGGGCGTCGTCTTCTTGGAGGTGGTAGTGGGTTGCGGTGTAGAATTTTTGGCATTGCCTTGAGCTTGGACTTGAGTCATGGGTTGTGTTGATGATGAAGCTCTAGCGGTGAAGAAGGACTTGGCCTTGACATACTTGAGCTCTTCGGCGACTTGGCGTTCGGCCTTCATGGCTTGATGAACGAGCTCAACAAGGTTCTCATAAGGTTGGAATTCCACTATCTTCTTGATGGGGTACGTGAGGCCGTTCAAGAAGCGTGCCATTGATTGTTCCTCGGACTCTACAATGTGTGCACGGGAGAGAGTGGACTCCATCTCCTTGTAGTACTCATCGACCGTCTTGAGACCTTGCTTGAGTTGTTGTAGCTTCTTGTACAAATCGCGCGCATAATGATGTGGCACAAAGCGCTTGTGCATTTCCTTCTTCATGTCATTCCATGTGTCGATTGGGTCTTCAAAGGATGCTTGGAGTTGTTCCCACCATAGTTGTGCATAGCCTTCGAACTCGAGGGATGCGAGGTCAACTCGCTTGTCCTGCGGCACCTTGTAGGACTCGAAATAGTTTGGAGACCTTGGATTCCCATGCGATGTAGTCTTCCGGGTCGTTGGTGCCATGGAACTTAGGAATGACGAGCTTGGGAGGATTGAAACGGTTTTTGTGATCATCCTCATCATCATCATCATGGTGGCGATGGCGGTCTCGGTGACGATGCCTTGGGTGGTGGTGTGGAACATAATCCCCGTCATCTTCAATATCAACATGATTGTCGGCCAATGGCACTCGGCGGGCTCGATGTGGAGGTAGATCATGACGATGATGTCGATTGTCCTCATGGTGGTGTGGGGGATCCAAGTTAACATTTGGAATTGGAATTTCTTGTCGATGGCGATCTTGATGTTGTTGATGGTGTACGATCGCTTGGGGGTGCGGCTCTTCTTGACGATGTTGGTCTTGGTGTTGGTGTTGGTCCAAGTTCGCTTGTTGATTAGGCATCTCTTGGCGATGGCGCTCTTGGCGATGGCGATGCCCTTGATCATTCTCACTCCGTGTGTGGCTTCTTGTGGTGGAGTGGCGAGAGCTTCGTGAACTTGACCTTGAAGAGCGACTATGATCTCGCTCGAGGAGCTTGCTCATGGAATCTTGGATTTGAGCGAAGCGCTCATTGTTTTCATGTTGAGCGGCTTGATGGCGCTCCTCATAGCGACGTAAGTTGTCGTCGATGTACCTCCTAAGGGCCTCCGCTTGTTTGCCGAAGTCGGCGTCTTGTTCTTTCCTAGCCATGAGAAGCAAACACAAGTGATATGTGGAATATATGGTGGCTAATAACCGCTCTTACCTTGGTTGATAGTATTGGACCAATGGCCTGCCTTCCGAGACAAAGGTGTCACAAGAGTAAGAGTTGGTTGATTAGTGATCCAAAAGCGACTCACACACACACTTATGAGGAGCTTAGGTATGGTAAAGTGGCAAGAAATCGAAACGAAACCAACGAAAAGGCTATTGCAATAAGTGGAGGATAACCACAAGGATCAAGAAACAAAAGAGACTAACCACACAATCCGAGAAACAAAAGAGACTCACACGTGGAGACAAACGTGGATGGTGCGACCATAGGGAGGAGCAACTTGAACCTAACGAAGACTATGCTCGTGCCGCACCACCTCTCGAAGGACAACTAGCTCAAGTGTATGGGAAGGAGCACCCGATTTGCACAAGTGTACCCATTTCTCTATTGGTTACTGGAGCTTGAGGATGACTAGGATCACGGCTCGGCTTTTTTTTTTTTTTGCTTTATGCTTTTGCCCGAGCCGAGTCCGCTACAACTAGATGCTCACAAGATTATGATATGGTCACTTGGTGTCACACTAGTGCAATGCTCACACTATGAAGAGCTAGCTCCTAAGAAAAAGTTTCGCGAAATGGAAAGGGATGTGTCGGAAGCTATACCTTTGATGCCGTCGAGGTAGCGATGAAGCGACACGAAGATGAACTCGATGAATAGTCGTGCGGTGGTAGCACCGGCCGAACGGGCGGTAGGACCGATTGCGGGCGGTAATACCGGCCGTTCGGACGGTAGTACCGCCGGCGACGAATTGCGCGGCACGCTTGGACTTGGAGCGGAAAAGGCCTCCGGAAAACACCAACGGAAAGTGGGGAAAAGGTCTTAAGCACGAGATCCGTGGATCAAAACCACAAATCGCTCACCAAATCGAAAGATCGAACGAAATCCATATGGGCTATTTTTTTTTGTTGAATTTTCGAAATTGGTATGGGAAAGAAAAATTTTGGTGGAAAAATGGCTAATAACAGGTGGAAACACGATCCAAATCCGTGGAAACCCTTGCTCTTGATACCAAATGATGTAGGGGGTTGGCCTGATCTTCACGGATTTGAGGGGAAAAGAGGATGAACACGAAGAACACGGAGGGTAGCGAGGGAGATTCGTGGGCAAGACACAAGGATAACTAGCAAATCCTGCTGAGAACTCCACCCAACAACAAACCCTCAAAAAGGTAGCCTTTGGATCGAAGAATCAAAGCCAAACTTACTCTTGTTGAAACCGATTGCTCTTACCGGCCGGTCCACCGATCCAATAGAATCACCGCAGTGAAAGATTGGTTTGCACTACTAGAGACACCGCAGTGAAAGAGTAGCAACAACAAGATCTACCTCAACGAGGCACCCTAGCTACGAGGGAGGAGGAGCATAGCTCACACAAGTCTCAAATTCAGCCTGCCCTCCGAATGGGGAAAGTGGAAAGCTATTTATAGTCTATTACAAAACGGGGCAGGAAGGTGGGGAACCGGCCTGGGGGCCGGCCTAGGCTGGCCTGGAGGCCGGCTGGCACTGGTGGGGAACCGGCCTGGGGGCCGGCCTAGGCCGGCCTGGAGGCCGGCCGGCTCAGGTGGTTGACCGGCCTGGGGGCCGGCCTAGGCCGGCCTGGAGGCCGGCGCGGGGGCCGGCGGCGTCGGGGTGTGGCCCGGCCTGGGGGCCGGCCTGGGCCGGTATGGAGGCCGGCGGCCTCTGGTGGGTGCCCGGCCTGGAGACCGGCCTGGGCCGGTTGGGAGGCCGGCCGCCTCGGGTTGGAGCCCGGCCTTGGGGCCGGCCTAGGCCGGCTGGGAGGCCGGCCACCCTGTCTTCGCATCTTCCCTCCTCTTCTTGTCCGTCTTCTTGGATCTCCTCTTGTCCATCTTCTCCATCATCTTGGACCTTCTCTTGGTCATCTCCTTGGCTCCATTGTGGGTCATCATCCGGGTTGATCCTGAGTATGCACAAGGTACCGGCATGAAGTAGCAAACCATTCAAAGGAAGGTCGAGATCACACATCGAGAGGAGCGAGGTCACCTTTTCATGAGGAGCCTTGACTCTTGATCTTGTCATTGGGCCATTTGGCATGGTGTCCATGGTGTTGTCCACATGTGGGGCTACATCACAAACTCAACATTCAAACAAGACAAATCTCCAAAATGTGAGAATGCTATGGGGGCAAACTCATTGTCAAGCATTTTATCATCATTGCAAGCAACACATATGAAAGAGAAATTGTTCGACATATTGCATGCAACAATGGGAGAAAATCGGAAAGATTTATAGGAAGACATGCATGTGTCAAGATCATCACACGTAGGAAATTCCACATGATCAACATTGGTTTGGAATAAGGTATCACATGGGAATATGAAAGAATCATAGGTGACATCAAAACAAAAATCCATATCATGCAAGCAGTCACAAGTCATCATGTCCACTAGTGGGATCATGGCATCATCAACACCCATATGCGTACCTTTGTAGTCCCGCTCATGAGAAGTAGGTGTTGTGGTAGAGGTAGCGGCGTCCATGTGGCCGACTTGTACATCTTCATGTAAGCATGGGGTGGCATCGTCTTCGTCCTCCATGTACATCTTCTCCATCATAGGCACCATCATGTCGAGGCTTGGCGTCTCATCATCCATTGAACCTAGTAGAACATGAAAGAACACACTAGAGGTAGAGGGTAAGTTGTTAGAAATCGAAATGGCCTCACTTGACCTATCAACTACCTCTCCCAACTCAAGGTGTGTATCACTCATTCCCTCAAAATGGAAGCACTCAATCTTACATATGGTGGAGGCACTCAACTCACTATCACTCTCACTCAAGTGGGTTAGGTGGCTCTCATGCTCACATGGGATTGGTACCAACTCATCATTCAAGCACATAGGGATAGGCTCGGTAGTCTCAACTCCATTTGCCGCCGTGGTAGAAGGGACACTCCCATGCTCAACCTCTTCACTTGGCTCGCCGTCACAAGTGGTAGCCTCTTCAATGCTCGCCTCCTTGGTCGAAGGGAAAATCCCATGCTCGACCGTCTTCTCGCCATCTTCATGGTCACCATCTTGTAGTGGTGTGGACAATAAGCTCGATGAAGAGTCATGTGAGGGCTTGAAGAACTTGGATAAGCTGGCGATGAAGTTCTCGCGGATGGTCTTGAGCTCGGCTTGCTCGATCTTGAAGTTGGCATTGTCGGTGTCGAGCTTGGTCTTCAACTTGTCGAGGTCGTCTTGGAGTTTGAGAAGCATGTCCCGGTCCTTCTTGGAGTGTGATCAACTCTTGGACGCCCTTTTGGTGGTGGCACGCGGAGGAGGCTCCATTTGATGTGTACTTGCCGCCAACTTGTATGTGGAAGTTGATTCTTGATGGCGTGGCCTTGAGTGGCTGGAGTCCTCATAGTGACGTCGATGATGATCATGAGTAGATGCATGCCGATGAAGATCCTTGGTGATCCTTAATGAAGACTCATGTGCATAGGCACTTTGCGTTGGCCGCCGTCTCGAGGGTGAGGTAGCTTGACGATGAGGAGGAGGGCGAGTCTCCTTGTCCTCTAGGCGAAGATGCCTTGAGCTCCGTCTTCTTGAGCTTGTAGGTGCTTCATGGCGGTGGCGCTCTTGAGTTCGTGGCCTTGAGTATCGTCTAAGTGGGGGCTCATCGTCGGTGTCGTCGTCCACATGATGTGTAGCGCGTGGCAGATCCTTGACATGCCTTAAGGAGTCGTAGTCCATGTAGGGTCCCGCCACATCATTGGAGTTGTAGTCGTTGTAGTGGTCCGCCATGACGTTGATGCTTGAGGGCTCGAAGTCGGTGTAGCTCGCCATGCCGTGGACGGTTGCGGCGTCATAGTCGTAGTAGTGGTGGTGCTCCGCCATGTAGTCCATGCTCGTGGAGGTGTCGTCGATGTCGTGGTCCACCATGTCATCCATGCTCGGGGCACCGTAGTCGTTGTCGCTCATGATGTCATTCATGCTTGGCGCACCGTAGTCGTTGTCGCTCATCATGTTCTCATCATCATGGCCTCCATAGGATGCTCCGCTCTCACTAGACATGGTCAATCACAAGACAAGTGTATATATATGTGGAGTGGGAGGAACTAAGAAACCAACCTCACCTAGTAGATAGTATTGGAACTAGTGGACCATGCCAAGAGAAACCGATACACAAGAATGCGGGTGACTTGAATTTCAAAGATCCAAACGCAACTCCAAAACACACACGGCTTATGAGTGGATAGGTATGAAATGTGGAAAGCAAATGGAACAACCGGAAACCAAGATATTGTAAAGGCAAGTAGAGAACCACGATGACCACAAAGCAAATACAAGTCGATCTCAAAGGATATGAGTGAAGCACATAGAAACACACGCTTTGAAGAGTGGGACTTGTGCAACCAAAAATGAGCTAGTGATGGACCTAGCGAAGACTAAAGCTCAAGTCGCACAAGTACAAGAGAAACCAACTCGATTGCAATTTATTGGTAGGCTACAAGATTTACACAAAGATACCACACCTACGAATTTTTCATCGAGCTCGCGCGACCTACAAGAGATATGGCATTGAGGCTCTTTTTTTTTCTCTTTTGATTCTTTTCTATTTCTCTTTTGGCCTCTTATTCTCTTTTCTATTTTGCCTCTCACTTTGCTTGCCAACAACAACTATATCAACTAGCGCATACAAGGTTTGCTCGGAACACTACGAGGTATCAAGTGTGCAAATCCCAAGCAATCATAGATGAGCTAGTCTCAATAGGTAAGATATCCACAAATGGCTTGGCTAACAAGTGATGCAAGGTGGGAGAAGGTTCGGGGATGTTATACCTTTCGTCGACGATCTTCACCCGTTGGAGTGGAATGTCCCTTCCTTGCTCACGAAATTTGGTGGCAATAGATGATGGATCAACCGCCGTGGTGATGTAGAGCTTGTCCGTAGCTTCGATTAGAGACGAAAATCATCAAACACGGAGTCCGGAGTGAAAAGTTATGGCCAAAACAAAATTTCTGCAGGGGGGGTCGGCCTGGGGGCCGGCCTGGGCCGGGCTGGCAGCCGGCGGTTTCTGCCGAGGGTCCGGCCTAGAGGCCAGCCTAGGCCGGGCTGGAGGCCGGCCGAGCTACCTTCCCGTGACGCGAAAAAGTGCGATTTCGGCGGAAAAACGGCCCGAAAGCACCAAATCGGAGGGGAAATTAAAGGAATTTGGCCATGGGAACGCAAAGGAAGGTAGATCAACAAGTATAACAATGGATCCACGGAACAAAACCTACCAAAACTCAAAAGAATCTCAGATCGATCCAAAAGCAATTTGGGGCTATTTTTGGTGGAAATTTTTGAAATTAGCAAAATCAAAGAAAAATTTTATGGATTTGGGGGTGGAAACAAAGGCAAATTCGTGGCAACCCTTGCTCTGATACCATATGATGTAAGGGGTTGGCCCGATCTTCACATATTTGAGGGGAAAAGAGGATGAACACGAAGAACACGGAGGTGGAAACGAAGAACACGAGGGGAAAAGGGCAAATTCGTGGGGGATAACTCGCGAAGCCTACGAGGGAGAATCACCCGGCAACAAACCCCCAACGGAGCAGCCTCCGGATCCCAAAACCCAAGTCAACAACACGCTTAATGAAACCGATTTCTCTTACCGGTAGGTCCACCGATCCAATAGAATCCACAAGGGGAAAGATTGGTTTGCACTACTAGAGACACCTCAGTGAAAGAGTAGCTACAACAAGAGATTCATCATCCTCCTCGGAGGAACCCATCACGGGAAGGAGCAACGCTCAACTCTAGTTCATTCTTCTCTACCTCAAATGGAAAAGGGGGAAAGCTATTTATAGTCTTAGTACAAAAGGGGGGGTGAAAGGTGGGGGTCCGGCCTGGAGGCCGGCGGCGTCTGGAGGAGGCTCGGCCTGGGAGCCAGCCTAGGCCGGCCTGGAGGCTGGCAGCGTCTGGAGGGGTGCCGGCCTGGGGCCCGGCCTGGGCCGGCTGGGAGGCCGGCCGGCTCTGGTTGGGTGCCGGCCTGGGGGCCGGCCTAGGCCGGCTTGGAGGCCGGCCGGCTCTGGTGGGGTGCCGGCCTGGGGGCCGGCCTAGGCCGGGCTGGAGGCCGGCCAGGCCGGCCTGCCTGTCTTCGCCTCCTTCTTCCTCATCCACGCGTATGCCTTAGTTGATTGGAGTCCATGGAGTTCCTTGCCACCCATTGGAGCCCTTGGTGGCTTATCGTACGTTGGAGTGCTTGACATGGTGTTGTCGTTGGGTTGGGCTACATCACTTGGAGTTGTTCCCACCATAGTTGCGCATAGCCTTCGAACTCGAGGGATGCGAGGTCAACTCGTTTGTCTTGCGGCACCTTGTAGACTCGAAATAGTTTGGAGACCTTGGATTCCCATGCAATGTTGTCTTCTGGGTCGTTGGTGCCAAGGAACTTAGGAATGACGAGCTTTGGAGGATTGAAACGGTTTTTGTGATCATCCTCATCATCATCATCATGGTGGTGATGGCGGTCTCGGTGACGATGCCTTGGGTGGTGGCGTGGAACATAATCCTCGTCATCTTCAAGATCAACATGATTGTCAGCAAATGGCACTCGTTGGGCGCGATGTGGAGGTAGGTCATGACGATGATGTCGATTGTCCTCGTGTCGGTGTGGGGGATCCAAGTTAGCATTTGGGATTGGGATGGCTTGACGATGGCGATCTTGATGGTGTTGGGGGTCCAAGTTCGCTTGAGGGTGAGGCGCTTCTTGACGATGTTGGTCTTTGTGTTGTTGAGGATCCATGTTCGCTTGTTGATGAGGTATCTCTTGGCGATGGCGTTCTTGATTAGGTATGTCATGACGATGGCGATCTTGGTGTTGTTGAGGATCCAAGTTTGCTTGTTGGTGAGGCATCTCGTGGCAGTGGCGGTGTTGCGTGGACCTTGACCAACCTCGCTTGGAACTTTGCTTCTTGCGTCGGAACGGTGTGAAGACCTTGAGCTTGATCTTGAGGAGTGCTGGTGTCGTCTGTCGAGAAGCAGCTCCTCGAGACGAATGGAACGCTCATTGCTCTCGCGTTGGGCGTTTTGTAACTGAGCGAAACGCTCAGCGTTTTCACGTTGCGCGGCATGATGGCGCTCCTCATAGCGGCGTAAGTTGTCGTCGATGTACCTCTTGAGAGCCTCCTCTTGCTTGCTCATGCCGGCGTCTTGTTCTTCCCTAGCCATGATAAGAAAACACAAGTGATATGTGGAATATGTGGTGGCTAATAACCGCTCTTACCTTTGGTTGATAGTATTGGACAAGTGGGCTTGCCGTCCGAGACAATGGTGTCACAAGAGTAGGAGCGTTTGATTAGCAATCCAAAAGCGACCGACACACACACTTATGAGGAGCTTAGGTATGGCAAAGTGGCAAGAAATCAAAACGAAACCAACGAAAAGGCTATTGCAACAAGTGGAGGATAACCACAAAGATCAAGAAGCAAAATAGACTAACCACACAATCCGAGAAACAAAGGAGAGTCACATGTGGAGACAAACGTGGATGGTGCGACTATAGGGAGGAGCAACTTGGACCTAACGACGACTATGCTCGTGCCGCACCACCTGTCGAAGGACAACTAGCTCATGTGTATGGGAAGGAGCACCCGATTTGCACAAGTGGACCCGTTTCTCTATTGGGTATTGGAGCTTGAGGATGACTAGGATCACGGCTCAGCTTTTTTTTTGAATCTTTTCTATTTCTCTTTTTGCTTTATGCTTTTGCCTGAGCCGAGTCCGATACAACTAGTTGCTCACAAGGTTATGATATGGTCACTTGGTGTCACACTAGTGCAATGCTCACACTATGAAGAGCTAGCTCCTAGGAAGAAGTTTCGCTAAATGGAAAGGGATGTGTCGTAAGCTATACCTTTGATGCCGTCGAGGTAGCAATGAAGCGACATGAAGATGAAGTCGGTGAAGAGTCGTGCGGCGGTAGCACCGGCCGAACGGGCGGTAGGACCGATGGCGGGTGGTAGTACCAGCCATTCGGACGGTAGTACCGCCTGCGACGAATTGCGCAGCACGCTTGGACTTGGAGCGGAAAAGGCCTACGGAGAACACCAACGGAAAGTGGGGAAAGGTCTTAAGCACGAGATCCGTGGATCAAAACCACAAATCGCTCACCAAATCGAAAGATCGAACGAAATCCATATGGTCTATTTTTTTTTGAATTTTCGAAATTGGTATGGGAAAGAAAAATTTTGGTGGAAAATGGCTAATAAAAGGAGGAAACACAATCCAAATCCGTGGAAACCCTTGCTCTTGATACCAAATGATGTAAGGGCTAGGCCTGATCTTCACGGATTTGAGTGGAAAAGGGGATGAACACGAAGAACATGGAGGAGTAGCGAGGGAGATTCGTGGGCAAAACACAAGGATAACTAGCAAATCCTGCTGAGAACTCCACCCAACAACAAACCCTCAAAAAGGCAGCCTTTGGATCGAAGAATCAAAGCCAAACTTACTCTTGTTGAAACCGATTGCTCTTATCGGCCGGTCCACCGATCCAGTAGAATCACCGCAGTGAAAGATTGGTTTGCACTACTAGAGACACCTCAGTGAAAGAGTAGCAACAACAAGATCCATCCTCTAAGAGGAACCCTAGCACAGAGGGATGAGGAGCATGGCTCACAAGTCTCAAATTCAGTCTAACCTTCGAATGGGGAAAGTGGAAAGCTATTTATAGTCTATTACAAAACGGGACAGGAAGGTGGGGATCCGGCCTGGGGGCCGGCTGGCTCTGGCGGGGAACCGGCCTGGGGGCCGGCCTAGGCCGGCTGGGAGGTCAGCCGGCTCAGGTGGGTGGCCGACCTGGAGACCGGCCTCGGCCGGCCGGGATGCCGGCTGGGAGGCCGGCACGGGGGCCGGCAGCGTCGGGGTGTGGCCCGGCTTGGGGGTTGGCCTGGGCCGGCAGGGAGGCCGGCGGCCTCGGGTAGGAGCCCAGCCTGGGGGCCGGCCTGGGCCGGCTGGTAGGCCGGCCACCTCGGGTTGGAGCCCCGCCTCGGGCCGGCCACCCTGTCTTCGCCTCCTTCCTCCTCTTCTTGCCAATCTTCTTGGATCTCCTCTTGTTCATCTTCTCCATCATCTTGGACCTTCTCTTGGTCATCTTCTTGACTCCATTGTGGGTCATCATCCGGGTGGATCCTAAGTATGCACAAGGTACCGGCATTAAGTAGCAAACCATTCAAAGGGAGGTCGAGATCACACATCGAGAGGAGCGAGGTCACCTTTTCATGAAGAGCCTTGACTCTTAATCTTGTCATTGGGCCATTTGGCGTGGTGTCCATGGTGTTGTCCATATGTGGGGCTACATCATTTGGCGTGTTGGCCATGGTGTTGTCCACATGTGGGGCTACATCATAAAAGCCAATCTATCTTTTGTGTATAGAACTCACCTACCGAGACTAGCATTTTCTTTGCTCAAGGGCTGCTCAGGTATACATTTGGGACAGTGCACTTTATTTCCTGGTAGAATACTCCTTTTCTTCCGTGACATATTTATGTGGCCTAGTTGTAAAAAAGAAGAGAGGATAAAAAAAAGAGAGAAGAAAATATCCGGAATTACTGTAGTTACAGTACAGCTGAAAAAAAGAGGCCGAATATCTATTTTGAT